>CAUYUJ010001514.1:213862-241362 GCA_963575745.1 Prorocentrum cordatum | reverse complement strand
TCCAACGCTCCAAGACCGAGGAATTTGAGAGAAAAAGGAGGAATTCCAATGATTCCCGTTTTTTTCCAGTTGGGATTCCTTTTCCCTATCCTCTTTCTCGAGCCCCATCAAGACTTCGGGGGCACATGCAATAATGTTTCGGGAATGCTGTTGAACTCTCTGACGCTGTCTTGACACTCTCTTGGATCGTCTTCGTGTCCCCTGGCTTGTAACACCTGTAGCCAGCGCGGCGTTGCGACTGCGGGAGGAGGGAGCCTCTACCGCGGTGTCGCTGATGCCAGATGTGCTCGCCTTGCTGAGTGGAGCTCGGCGCTGACTGAACGACTGGCACCCGCGGCGCTAATTAGGCTCGAAGTAGTCTGCGCTTGCGGGTGGGTCCTTTTCTTCTTGCTTGCCTGTCAATCTCTGCGGAAGTTCGGCTGTGCAGTCGCCTACAGCAAAAAATATCCCGGCAAAGCAACCTAACAGCGATGTGTAGAAGCATATATGGAAGCATTCCCCTTAAGATTCAAATGAGAATCCAGTTGTAGAGTTCTGCTGTTCTCGCAGTCGCAGTCGCATTCGCGATGACAGTCGCAGTGGCAGCGGCAGTCGCAGTCACAGCCTCAGCCTGCCTCAGTATCAGCCTGCCTCAGCCTCAGCCTCAGCCTGCCTCAGCCTCAGCCTCAGCCTGCTTCAGCATCAGCCTCAGTCTGCCTTCAGCCTCAGCCTCTGTGCCTCAGCCTGCCTCAGCATCAGCCTGCATCCGCCTCAGCCTCAGCCTCAGCCTCAGCCTGCCTCAGCATCAGCCTGCCTCAGCGCCTCAGCCTCAGCCTGCCTCAGCCTCAGCCTCAGCCTCAGCCTCAGCCTCAGCCTCAGCCTGCCTCAGCCTCAGCCTCAGCCTCAGCCTGCCTCAGCCTCAGCCTGCCTCAGCGTCTGCCTCAGCCTGCCTTCAGCCTCGGCCTCAGCCTCAGCCTGCCTCAGCCTCATCAGCCTCAGCCTGCCTGCCTCAGCCTCAGCATCAGCATCACCATTCTCAGCCTCTGCATCAGCATCAAAATGCGGCCCGGGAATGGAGTTCTGGGAAATCGAAGAGCACGAAGTGGCCTACAGTTGGCTCCGGGCATTCAAAATGTGGCCCGGGAATGGAGTTCTGGGCACTCGAAGAGCACGAAGTGGCCTACAGTTGGCTCCGGGCATTCAAAATGTGGCCCGGGAATGGAGTTCTGGGCACTCGAAGAGCACGAAGTGGCCTACAGTTGGCTCCGGGCATTCAAAATGTGGCCCGGGAATGGAGTTCTGGGAACTCGAAGAGCACGAAGTGGCCTACAGTTGGCTCCGGGCATTCAAAATGTGGCCCGGGAATGGAGTTCTGGGCACTCGAAGAGCACGAAGTGTGTGACTGTTGCATCCGGTTATTCAGAATGTGGCCTGGGAATGGGGTTCTGAGAGGTCGACGAGCACGAAGTGTGTGACTGTTGGTGAAAAACGAGCCCGGCACAGGCCCGGCCGGCAACTCCCAACGCCTGCCCGGACCCCCCTTGTGGAGTGATCTGTGAGCTCTTTTGAGTCAACTAGAAACCCATCAGTCTACGCTGTTAGGTAAAATAAGTCTTGGTTGCCCCTGAAACCATTGTAGACATCGAGATCCCATGATCCCATGAGTTGAAGCAGTGGAATGTTAGAATTATTTTGTTTCAACCTCACCCCCTGCTTTTTTTGCACGAAGACCCCGAGGGGCATCCCAACAGACCGTGGCCTGCATGCAGGAAACGTCTAACCCACAGCCCAGGCACTACAACTTGAAACAAAAGGGAAATCCCACCATTCCGTTGTTTCCCAAGTTCGCCCACCTGTCGACTCTTGCACAACAGACCACAATTAAGGCCCCAGACAAGAACCCAGGAAGCCTTCGAGGGCCCGAAGTCGTTGAATACCCGACTGCAACTTATGATTTCCTCGTTGCCGCAGTTCCCCTTCTATACGATTCCGAGGTTCGCGCAGGACCTCCAAAAAAGTCCCTGGACGCAAGAAGCGACAAGGATGATATTCCATGCGTTCGTCCATCAAGCCTAGCTAGAACTTGAGCGCGCGCGAAGCGCGCGCGATGGTTCTAGTCCCTTTTGTTTTTGGACCCTGACCCCGCGGATCTGCGTAAGGGGTGGCGCCGAATTTCAGAAATGTGGCAAATCCCCTGTGTTTATGGACCCTGACCCCGCGGATCTGCGTGAGGGGTGGCACCGAATTTCAGAAATGTGACAAATCCCGTGTGTTTTTGGACCCTGACCCCGCGGATCTGCGTGAGGGGTGGCACCGAATTTCAGAAATGTGGCAAATCCCCTGTGAGGGGTGCGTGAGGGGTGGCACCGAATTTCAGAAATGTGGCAAATCCCCTGTGTTTTTGGACCCTGACCCCGCGGATCTGCGTGAGGGGTGGCACCGAATTTCAGAAATGTGGCAAATCCCCTGTGTTTTTGGACCCTGACCCCGCGGATCTGCGTGAGGGGTGGCACCGAATTTCAGAAATGTGGCAAATCCCTGTGTTTTTGGACCCTGACCCCGCGGATCTGCGTGAGGGGTGGCACCGAATTTCAGAAATGTGGCAAATCCCTGTGTTTTTGGACCCTGACCCCGCGGATCTGCGTGAGGGGTGTCGATTTCGAGCCCCCCCAGCAATTCAGACAACGCGCCCAGGGGGGGCTAAAAAATCCTGTTTGGGCCTCCCCCCCCCTCGCGCGGTCAATCAACTAGTTACAGCAACCAGCAAGAAGTCAACTAGTTACAGCAACCAGCAAGAAGCAGAACTGGAACACTGGAAACTAGAAACTACAACTGGTACAGGAAACTGCGAATCACGCGCCTACAGCCTGGTGGCCCCACAAGGGGGCCGGCGGATAGTAGTAGTTGTAGTTGTTGCTGCTGTAATAGTAGTAGTAGTAGTAGTAGTAGTAGTAGTAGTAGTAGTAGTAGTAGTAGTAAGAGTAAGAGTAAGAGTAAGAGTAAGAGTAAGAGTAAGAAGAGTAAGATAAGTAAGAGTAAGAGTAAGAGTAAGAGTAAGAGTAAGAGTAAGAGTAAGAGTAAGAGTAAGAGTAAGAGTAGTAGTCGTAGTAGTAGTAGTAGTAGTAGTAGTAGTAGTAGTAGTAGTAGAAGTAGTAGTAGTAGTAGTAGTAGTAGTAGTAGTAGTAGCGTAGTAGTAGCGTAGTAGTCGTAGTAGTAGTAGTAGTAGTCGTAGTCGTAGTCGTAGTCGTAGTCGTAGTCGTAGTCGTAGTCGTAGTCGTAGTCGTAGTAGTAGTAGTAGTAGTAGTAGTAGTAGTAGTCGCAAGTAGTAGTAGTAGTAGTAGTAGTAGTAGTAGTAGTAGTAGTAGTAGTAGTAGTAGTAGTAGTAGTTAGTTATTAGTAGTTTTATTAGTAGTAGTAGTAGTAGTAGTAGTAGCAGCAGTAGCAGTAGCAGTAGCAGTAGCAGTAGCAGTAGCAGTAGCAGTAGTAGTCGTAGTAGTCGTAGTAGTCGTAGTAGTCGTAGTGGCAGTGGCAGAAGCAGTAGAAGTCGTAAGGATAGAATGCCCTTGTACAGCGCTGTGCCCGTCGGCGCGGCGGGGGGCACCCGGCCGCGCCCGGCGGCGGCGGGCGCTCGCGAGCCAGGTCCTTCCAGCCGCCGCAGATGCCCGAGCCCCCGGCGGGCTTGCCGTCAGCAGAGCCCTTGGAGCGCTGCGCCGGCGCCCGCGGCGGCGCCCTGAAGCGCGTGGGCGCCAGGCCGCCGCTGCGGCCCTCGTCGCCGACGACGACGACGACGAAGACGACGACGACGACGACGACGACGGCGGCGGCGGCGGCGGCGGCGGCGGCGACGACCACCAGCACCACCACCACCACCATCACCAACACCTCGGCAACGGGGGCGGCGGCAAGGGACAGCGTCAGCAGCAGCGGCGACGGCAGCGAAGGAGGAGGAGGAGGTGGAGGAGGAGGAGGAGGAGGGAGGAAGGAGGAAGGAAGGAAGGAAGGAGGAGGGAGGGAGGGGGGGTATGGGGAAGAGGAGGAGGAGGAAGAGGAGGAAAGAAGAGAGAGGAGGGGGAGGGGAAGAGGGGAAGAGGGTGAGGGAGGAGAAGGAGGGTGAAGTGTTGGGGACGCAGACAACACAGGCCTAACCTGCAGCCTGCTGCACGCACAGTCTGCGGAAATAAATTACAAAAAGGCCCCCCTGGCGAGGGCTAGGTGCGAGTCAGTAACAGGGCAACTGCCTTTGGTGATAAGGAGGAGGAGGAGGAGGAGGAGGAGGAGGAGGAGGAGCTTGTTGAGGATCAAGAGGATGACGACGACGGCAACGACGAGCAGCAGGAGGAGAAGGAGGTGGAGGAGGGGAAAAGGGCGAGAAGCTCGACGACGACGACGACGACGAGATGGAAGGGGGGGAGGACGAGCTAGGTGCGCTCGCGTCCTGTCTGACATCATATCCCTCCTTGATTGCGCTCATGTGTTTCTATCCGCGGACGCGTGTCATAGCCGACCTGGACTCCAAAAAAGATTCATCATGCCATTCGCCATTGGAAGAGGGGAGTTGCGTAAATAGGAGGAGGAGGTGGCGGTTGAGCAAGAAGACGAGCAGGAGGAAGAGGATGAGAATGAGGAAGGAGGAGGACGAGGACGAACCGCAGCAGCAGGAATTGGAGTGGAAGGAGCAAGAGGACCAGGGGAAGGCGGAGGAGGGGAAATGAGGGGGGCGGCAACGATGAAAAAGGACTCGGGTTCAGAAAAGTGGCCCGCGCTGAGGCGACAGCGCCATCCTGAACGACGGGGGCATAGCGGCGATCCGAAAATGAGGCCCACGATGCCGCAAGCGCACCGTTTTGAAGCACCGAAAACAATCGGACTGTAAAAACGGATAGGCCCCAAAAAACAAAGCTTGAAATTCTACATGTACAGCACGAAACAGAACACAGAACTCGCTGGAAACAAAGACATCAAAAGAAATGCGCGGAGAGGGCCGAGCATCTTCCGCACAGACTCGGGGGAGAGAGGAGAGTAGTAGTCAGAATGTGAAATTGTACAAGAGAAGCGGGGGGAGGAGGAGGAGGAGGAGGAGGAGGAGGAGGAGGAGGAGGAGGGGGTGGAGGTGGAGGTGGAGGTGGAGGAGGAAGCCGAAGACGGCGGCGACGACGACCACGACCACCACCACCACCACCACGGGCACTAGGACAACGACCACACGACCACGCCAGGTCGACGACGACGACGACGACGACGACGACGACGACGACGACGACGACGACGACGACGACGACGACGACGACGACGACGACTACTTGGTCACGGTCGCGGTCGCCGTCTTCGTTTCCGCTGTCGCCGTCGTCGTCCAAGTCGCCGTCATCGTCATCGGTGCCTTCATCCCGCCCTCTCCTCCCTCCTGTTCCTGGTCGCTGGCCTCATCCCCATCCTCCACGATGCAGGAGGGGGAGGCAGTCGACGACAAGAGCGAGGAGGGGTGGAGGAGGGTGGAGGCCCCCTCCCCCCCCCTCCCATGGCACTTGCGTGCGATACCTGCAGGTGGCACTTGTTACGGTCGGCAATTTTTGGATAGCGTGTCGCTCCGCCGATTCTGGCCCACCATGCTACGGCGCGACACGCTATCCACACCCCAGTCCCCAGACGTTAACGTCCCGAGCCTTTCCGATCCCCCCGCCCCGCGGAGCGGAGCGACACGCTATCCGCCTGCACGGCACAGCGTGTTGTTGGGGCCGCCGCCGCGACACGCTCAAGCAAAAAGTTCCCGACCGCAGAGGGCAACCGTATTCGATGCCGGCGCGCGCCGTCGTCGTAGTCGTCGTCGTCGTCGGCGACGGCGACGGCGACGGCGTCGGCGTCGGCGTCGGCGTCGTCGTCGTGCCCGACCGCTGTGGGATGCCACGGCACGGACGACACGAATTTGCGGGCTCTGGCCTCCTCGCGCGGGCCCCCACGGGGCCCCGCTGCCGGCGGCACCGCGCTCGCCGGGTCTCGCCTCGCCCTCGTCTCGAGCAGTGGCGAAGCGAAACGTAAGACTCGAGCAAGCCAGAATTCGGGTTTGCCGAAGTTTTTTGACGAGCGCGTCCTGAATCTTGACGGTCCAGTTTTCGCGGGGTGTCTGCAGCGAGAGCTCGCGTCAAAGGTCTCATCATTTTCATGATGGCCCCGTCAGGCCAACCCGAGTCCCCCGCACCCGAGTATTACGTCTCCCCGAAAATTGTATGAGAACTTGTTGGGGTTTCCGCAACATGTTCTTAGAACATGTCTGGCTGATCATGTTTTGCTTTAGCACGTCTGCGTTCTAAGAAAATATTGCTTCCGTTGTGACAACACTGCTTGTTTAAAGGACATACCGTGGTAGGCCTGTAGGAGTGCCAGGACGGTTGGTCCCTGCTCAATCGTCACCCCCGACGTCGCGATTTTGTCAATGCCGTGGAACCCTGGAGGTCTGGACCCCTTCCCACGGGCCAGCTCTCCGTCCGGAGGCCTGGCAAGGGCCCTTGGCGGCTGCAAATTACCAAAAACCGCCCGCTGCTAAAGTTGCCGAAAACTGCAGACCCCAAAGGAACAACCAAAAAAACGGTCCCGAGGCCCAGGGAGGGCTCACAGAGGCCGGAAACGACGAAAACCTACCGTCGCGATTACTGCACGACGCGAGGAGTTTTTAGGTCGCCTGCGTCGCCCTCGTCGTCGTTGCCGTCGTGCTCGTCATGGTCGCCGTCGTCGCCAGCAGGCCCCCGGAGCTCAAGCCCGCCATCGCGGCGGCCGCCTGGCTCCAGCACAGGCGCCCCCAGCGGACGGCCGTAAAGCCGCCTGGCAGCCCCGCTGGTCGTCGTCGTCTCCATCGTCGCCGTCGTCCCCAGACCCCCTCGAGTCGTGAAAAAATCGCGACGGTAGGTTTTCGTTGTTTTCGGCCTCCGAGAGTCCTCCCTGGTCCTTGGGACCGCCAGAAAAGTGCCCAGTATGACATACAGGTCCTCGGGAAGGGGTCCAGTCCAGTCCTTTTGGGGTACACGTTATGAAAAAATCGCGACGTCGGCGGTCTGGGTCCAGGGCCTTCACAAGGCAAGGGTCGAGGATTCAAGTTTGCTGATGTTTTGTACTTTGGGAGGGAGGGGGGTGGGGGGTACGGGGAGCCCAAGGAAATCCTGGAGGCTTCCGTGAGCTTCTAGAAACATTTGAAGGCATCTTCCTCCACCTCCTCCCTCCTACTCATTATTCCTCCTCATCCGCAGCATCCTTATCCTCCTCATCACTACCATCATCCGCAGCAGCAGCAGCAGCAACAGCCGCATCATAATCATCATCATCATCATCATCATCATCATCATCATCATCATCAGCAGCATCAGCAGCATCAGCATCAGCATCATCATCATCATTATTGTTATTATTATCATTATTATTATCATTACTATTATCAGCATCATCATCAACATCATCATCATAAGCAGCAGCAGCAGCAGCATCAGCATCAGCATCAGCATGTGCAGCAGCAGCAGCATCAGCAGCATCATCAGCAGCAGAATCATCATCCACATCAGCAGCAGCAGCTTCATCGTCGTCATCGTCATAATCAGCATCATCCTCGTCAGCATCATCCTCATCCTCATCATCATCCTCATCATCATCATCATCATCAGAATCGTCATCATCATCATCAGCAGCAGCAGCAGCTCATCATCGCAATCATCAACATCATCAGCATCAGCATCGTCATCAGCATCATCAGCAGCATCATCATCATCATCATCATCAGCATCATCATCATCATCACCATCATCATCATCAGCATCATCATCATCACCAGCATCATCATCATCAGCATCATCACCATCATCACCATCACCATCATTCTCCTCTTCGTCGTCATCGTCGTCGTCTTCGGCGGCGGGCGCGGCCCCGACAGGCCCGGCCTGGGTGGCGCGTAGCGGCCCCCGGCGGTCCGTCGCCGCCGGGCGCGGGCCCGGCACCGCCGCGCGTGGCCGCGCGGGGGCCCGCCGCGCGTGGCCACGCGGGGGCCACGGGCGGGGAGGGGAAGGGAGGGAGAGGCGGGGAGCGAGGAGCGAGGAGAAGGGAGGAGCGAGGAGGAGGGAGGAGGGAGGAGGGAGGAGGGGGGAGGGAGGAGGGAGGAGGGAGGGAGGGAGGAGGAGGGAGGAGGGAGGAGGGAGGGAGGGAGGAGGAGGAGGAGAAGGAGGAGGAGGAGGAGAAGGAGGAGGAGAAGGACCAGTGTAAACCCAAGACGCGTCAACGATGTTGCATTAATCCCTGCCTCTACGTTCCTTCTTCATAGGTCCCTACACAGAATTAGCTTTATTGCAGGAAGTGCCCCATTGGAAGACAACCGTCTGAAAGTCCCCAACCGTCGCAGAACAGAATTCCCAGGACCTCAACACTGCGAATCAACGCGGCTGTTCCGCCCTGACAATACTAAATCGTGCCAGAGGATTATTCTTCGGACGTCAACCAGAGGAATCCTTGAATGTGTCGTTAACGTTGAGGACGACTGCGCGCGGCGCTTAGGCGAGAGCCACAGTTTCAAGGAACCGCTCTCCATCCGTGAAACTCTTGCAAACTTTGAAGACGAACGTGCGCGGCGCTTAGGCGAGAGCTACATTTTGAAAACGACCCGCCCTCCATCCGTGAATCTGCAGAGCCACATTTTGAAAACGGCACGCCCTCCAGCTGCAAGTTTCAAGCATCAGGACCATAAATGATCAGGAAGTCTCAGGCGAAACGCCCAGCCCGCCCCACCGACATGTGTGGGAATGTGACAGGGAGGAGTTGTTTGCAAGGAAAGGGATGCAGGAGGAGGAGGAGGAGAAGGAGGAACGGAGGAGGAGGAGGAGGAAGACGAGGACGAACACGAGGAGCTCGAAGAGATCGAGGACGAGGACCTGTGTCAGCATCCCGCCCTGCCGCCGACCACGCTTGCGGCGCCCCTGCCCCCGTGCACGGCCTGCTCGCCCCAACAGAGGGCGACGGCACGGGCGTCGTCCTGGCCGTGCCGTGGCGCCGCCCTCGCCACAGCTGCGCCGACCGGGGGCCGGGGCAGCGAGCTGCAGGGGCGCCGCCTGGCCGGCCACGTCACCGCCGTCAGAACTGCGGCTCGAGGCCTCTTCCGGTGGGGTCGGAGGGCCGCTCCGCATCGCCGATGCATCGCCGATGCGGCTCGACGTGGAGCCCGATTTGCTTCACGTCGACGTCGCCGATGCATCGCCCACGTCGACGACGCATCGCTGGTGCATCGCCGGTGCATCGCCGATGCATCGCCGATGTATCGGCGATGCGGCGCGATCCTCCGACTCCATCTACTCCGACCCCATCTAGGAGGCTTCTAGCGACGATCTGTTCTCGAACAGCGTCTCGCTCGAAGAGTTAAGCATAGAGACAAGTCCCACCAGTGGTCACGGAGGGGCCCAGGACCGCCCCCTGGGGTCGCCTGGTCCGTTCGGCAGGCGCTTCGCTCAAGACTTCTTCGCAAGTCATCCAAGAGGGCTACATGTTTGGTCCAGACGGCCCCGATCTTTTGGCAACAAATACGCTTATGTGCACACGGCCGTGCTTCTGTCCCCACCCCCTACGGCCGACCTCTCCTACTCCTCGACCCGCCCCTGTAACTTGACGGCTATTGGGGTGCTTTGCTAGGGCATCTGCTTCAAACCGTGCGTTTCTCCTCAACCTCGGCCCCCCATGTCATGGCGCCAACATCGCAGAGCGGATTTCGTTCGGAAAACGACAGGGTGGGCCTGGAGTGTCCTGGAGAATTTCGTTCGGGATTTCGAGGTGAATTTCGTGCGGGTTTTGTTTGGCCGGGAATGAAGATCACAAAGAAGCCACGCGAAGTTCATGTCGTTTTTCGCTCGCCGCTTCGGGCAAAAATCCACGCAGAAATCCGCTGCAGCACAACTGCAAGGCCGGTGCAATGACCCATGGCCCGTTGTCGGGCCCCGAAACGGACCCAGGCCGAGCAGTCGCCCCCACGGGGAGGTGGCCCGGATCTCTCGGGACCGCGCACCAGAAGAGCCGTGTCGTCGGATGTTTGGGTAAAGCTTCCTGCGCCCGGCCACGGCCCCCGACGGGGTGCATCAACCACGCGCGGAGGGGGGTGAGGGGAGGGGGGAGGGCTTCTTAGAAGCACCCCTGCTTCTTAGAAGGCGCGGGCCTTGTCTAGAAATGTAAGGCCGGCGCCTTCTAAGAAGCAGCCTCCTTCTACGAAGCCCTCCCCCTCCCTCCACCCCCTTGTGCGCGCCGCCAAGCGCACCCCGACGGGGATCGACCCGGGCTCGTTGGTCCGCTGCGCGGCCCTGGGCGCGCGATGCCTGTCCGCGGCGGGGATCGGCTCGAGGGTCGTCCGCGGGGGTGGCGCCCCTCCTGGCGCTCACAGCGAAGCGCGGGTCGGGGGCACAAGGCGAGCCCTGCCCTTCGGTCGGGCCTGTCCCTCTACAGGAGGAATGTTCAAACATAGTCAAAAAATAGTCAGGGGACGATTTTTGAATATTTGTGGACAGTTTTAGGGTATTGTTTGAGTTTTTCCTTCGTCGGAAATCGGCCTGTAGGGGGAATGCCCGACCTGACCCTGCCCTCGCCGATCAACGACACGGGCAGCTCAACGGGCGGCAGGAGTGGGGTCCGGAGTTCGTCGAACGCGCGGCGAAATCCGAATCCCACCCCCGCCCCACATCGACTGAGGACAATCGATGGTTGGCGGGGGCTCGAAGAAATATGAACTATCGACGGTGCGCGCGGATTTCCTTGATCTGCGCTGGACCTCCCTCCCTGGCGCGCGGAGGGCGCGAGAGGCGGCGCCGGAGGCGCCGCCGCGGGTTCCAGCGCAGATCTAAGAAATCCACGCGGAGCTCCACAAGCTTATGTGTAAATGCCGTGCTGTCTTCCTCTGCACAATCGGTTCAGGAGAACCGATGGTTGGCGGGGGTACAGTGGAGACCCATGCCAAGAAACTCCCTGCTTGCCTCCAGGGTGCCCTGGGTTTCTTTGGGCCCACCAAAAACCAATGGACGTCCTGGGGTCTCAGGATTGGGTTTCTTATGGAAGGTTTCCTGTGGTCGGGCCCCTACTGTAGGGTTCGGATGTCGCCACCTGGCAAGGTGAGACCAGGGTCTCGTGGGATGGGGGTGGGGGTGGGGGTGAGGGGGTGGGGGGTTGGGGTGGTGGGGGTGGGAGTGGGGGTGGGGGAGGGGGTGGGGATGGGGGGGGGGTGGGGAGGGAGTAATTAAGTGTTGGGGTAAGGGGTGAGGGTTGAGGTGGGGGGGTGGGTGCGGGTGCGGGTGCGGGTGCGGGTGCGGGTGTGGGTGCGGGTGGGGGGGTGAGGGTGGGCGTGGGGGTGCGGGTGGGCGTGGGCGTGGGCGTTGGCGTGGGCGTGGGCGTGGGCCCGTGCGCGTGCCCGTGCCCGTGCCCGTGCATGTGCGTGTGGGTGTGGGTGTGCTGGTGCGGGTGCGTGTGGGGCGGGGGGCGGGGGCGGGAGTGTGTCTGGGGGCGGGGTGGGGGTGTGGGTGGGGTGCGGGGGCGGGGTGGTTGTGCTTGTGCTTGTGCTTGTGCTTGTGCTTCTGTTTGTGTTCTTATTTGTGGTTGTGTTTGTGGCTGTGTTTGTGCTTGTGCTTGTGTTTGTGTTTGTGTTTGTGCGTGTGCCTGTGTTTGTGTTTGTGCTTGTGTGTGAGTATGCTTGTGTTTGTGTTCGTGCATGTGTTTGTGATTGTGTTTGTGCTTGTGCTTGTGCTTGTGTTTGCTTATGTGTTTGTGTGTGTTGGTGCTTGTGCTTTTGTTTGTGGTTGTGTGTGTTGCGCCCTCCCTCCCCCTTGCGCCGCCTCCTCCTCCCTTCCCTCCTCCTGGTTGTGCTATGGAAAGCGTAACGTGCCCACCCAGAATCAATGGACGTCCCGGGGTCTCAGGGTTGGGTTTCTTATGGAAGGTTTCCTGTGGTCGGGCCCCTACTGTAGGGTTCGGATGTTGCCACCTGGCAGGGTGAGACCAGGGTCTCGTGGGATGGGGGTGGGGGTGAGGGTGGGGGCGGGGGTCAAGTTAGCCAGCTCGAACGAGCCAGAGGGTTCCGTCCACTCCCACCCGGCCTCCCACAACATGAGAAGCAAGTGCGTCGCGTCCGACGCCTGTCGCTCATCTTATATCGTGGGCGGCTAGTGATTCAGCGCGCGACATGAGCTGCGTCCTACGCCTGCCGCGCATTGAGCAACGTCGACGAGAAACAAGACCGCGCGCGATGTACGCCGCGCCCCGCTCCGGCCTCTCATGTTGCATCGTCGGCGACAACACGTCCAGCGCGCGAAGCGCGTCGCGTCTCATTCCAGCCACGCGTGTTGCACCGCCAATCGTTTCGCTCCTGCACCGCATTGAGGAGGGGGAGGAGGAGGAGGAGGAGGAGGAGGAGGAGAAGGAGGAGGAGGAGGAGGGAGAGAGGGAGAGAGGGAAGGAGGGAGAAACTGAGGGGGAAAGGAGAATGCCTCTTGGGAATTCGCGGGGCGTCCGGGGAGCTTTCTGGTATGCGCCTGAGGGCCTCTTAGATATATCTTCCGGGTTGGAACATTGCCAACACAAGTAGGTGCTAACCTCACAATCCTTCAAACACCAAATGAACATCAGTATTTGCGCTGCCCCCCAGGACCTCCTGGACGCCGTGTTTCTACATTTTGGGGGTGTCCTGAGGCACTTGCTCGAGCCGCGCTTGCTTGAGGCATTATGGTTTGCCGCCTCCCAACGCCTCAACCCGACGGGCCGCAGCGTCGACGACAAGAAAATCCATGTTGACGAGCAGGCGTCCCCGCGCGATGTGCACCGCGACTCGTTCCCGCTACGCGATTCGCAGCGCCGACGAGAAAGTACATGTTGGCAAGAAAAACGTCTATGTTGCGGTTTTTTGGCAGGTAGGACGGGGGGTCCCGCGCAGGGATGGCCAGGCGTCCGCGCGCGATATGCGCCGCGTCCCATTCCTGCTACACGTTTCGCAGCGTCGACGACAAGAAAAGCCATGTTGTCGAGAAAAACGTTGACGTTGCATTGTTTTTTTTTGACGGGTCGGACGCGACCACCCGCTTAGGGTTACCCAAGCGATGTTCATGCCGCCCCATTCCTGCTACACGTTTCGCAATTCGACGTGTTGGGCGGGCGGGCGGGAGTGAGCGAGACGGCTTGCGGGCGGGGGAGGGCGTCTTGACCCCCACCCCCACATTCCCACCCGCACCCGCACCCGCACCCGCACGCACCCGCACCCACACACCCACACACACACACACACCAACACACACACAACACACACACACCACACGCACACACCCACACACACACACACACACACACACACACACACACACACACACACACACACACACACGCACCCCCACCCGCACCCGCACCCGCACCCGCACCACACCCGCACCCGCACCCGCACCTGCACCCGCACCCGCACCCGCACCCGCACCCGCACCCCCCCCCCAACCCCCGCCCCCATACCCATACCCCACCCCCATCCCCACCTCCATCACTGTTCCCTATTAGTAAACACCCCCTCCCCCAGGCGACTGGTAGCCAACCCGACACCATGCGGGCCTCCCCCACCATCCCTTGTAAAAAATATCCCGGCAAAGCAACCGAACAGCGATGTGTAGGAGCATGTCTGGAAGCACTCCCCTTAAGATTCATATGAGAATCCTGTTGTAGAATTCTGTTGTTCTCGCAGTCGTAGTCGCATTCGCGATCGCAGTCGCAGCGGCAACGTCAGTCGCAGTCACAGCCTCAGCCTCAGCCTGTCTCAGCCTCAGCATCAGCTTGCCTCAGCCTCAGCCTCAGCCTGCCTCAGCATCAGCCTCAGCCTCAGCCTGCTTCAGCCTCAACATCAGTCTGCCTTCAGCCTCGGCCTCAGCCTCAGCCTGCCTCAGTCTGCCGTCGGCCTCGGCATCCGACTCAGCCTGCCTCAGCCTCAGCTTGCATTAGCCTCAGCCTCAGCCTCAGCCTGCCTCAGCATCAGCCTGCCTCAGCCTCAGCCTCAGCCTCAGCCTGTCTCAGCCTCAGCCTCAGCCTGCTTCAGCCTCAGCCTCCGTCTGCCTGCTGCCTCGGCCTCAGCCTCAGCCTGCCTCAGCCTCAGCTTCAGCCTCAGCCTGCCTCAGCCTCAGCCTGTCTCAGCCTCAGCCTCAGCCTGCTTCAGCCTCAGCTCAGTCTGCCTTCAGCCTCGCTCAGCCTCAGCCTGCAGCCTCAGCCTGCATCAGCCTCAGCCTCAGCCGCAGCCTGCCTCAGCATCAGCCTGCCTCAGCCTCAGCCTCAGCCTCAGCCTCAGCCTGCAGCCTCAGCCTCAGCCTCGGCCTCAGCCTGCATTCCTCATCAGCCTCAGCCTCAGTCAGCCTGCCTCAGCCTCAGCCTCAGCCTGCTTCAGCCTCAGCCTCAGTCTGCCTTCAGCCTCGGCCTCAGCCTGCCTCAGCCTCAGCCTGCATCAGCCTCAGCCTCAGCCTCAGCCTGCCTCAGCATCAGCCTGCCTCAGCCTCAGCCTCAGCCTGCCTCAGCCTCAGCCTCAGCCTGCTTCAGCCTCAGCCTCAGTCTGCCTTCAGCCTCGGCCTCAGCCTCAGGCTGCCTCAGCCTCAGCCTGCATCAGCCTCAGCCTCAGCCTCAGCCTCAGCCTGCCTCAGCATCAGCCTGCCTCAGCCTCAGCCTCAGCCTGCCTCAGCCTCAGCCTCAGCCTGCTTCAGCCTCAGCCTCAGTCTGCCTTCAGCCTCGGCCTCAGCCTCAGCCTGCCTCAGCCTCAGCCTCAGCCTCAGCCTGCCTCAGCATCCGCCTGCCTCAGCCTCAGCCTGCCTCAGCCTCAGCCTGCTTCAGCCTCAGCCTCAGCCTTCAGCCTCGGCCTCAGCCTCAGCCTCAGCCTCAGCCTGCCTCAGCCTCAGCCTCAGCCTGCTTCAGCCTCAGCCTCAGTCTGCCTTCAGCCTCGGCCTCAGCCTCAGCCTGCCTCAGCCTCAGCCTGCCTCAGCCTCAGCATCAGCCTGCCTCAGCATTCAAAATGTGGCCCGGGAATGGAGTTCTGGGAACTCGAAGAACACGAAGTGGCCTACAGTTGGCTCCGGGCATTCAAAATCATACCCAGGAATGGAGTTCTGGGAACTCGAAGACCACGAAGTGGCCTACAGTTGGCTCCGGGCATCCAAAATGTGGCCCGGGAATGGAGTTCTGGGAACTCGAAGACCACGAAGTGGCCTACAGTTGGCTCCGGGCATTCAAAATGTGGCCCGGGAATGGAGTTCTGGGAACTCGAAGACCACGAAGTGGCCTACAGTTGGCTCCGGGCATTCAAAATGTGGCCCGGGATGGAGTTCTGGGACCTCGAAGACCACGAAGTGTGTAACTGTTGGCTTAAAAAAGTTCTTGGCCCCCTACCCCGGATCGCGCCCAGACCCCCTTGGGGCGTCATGATGCTTTCTTTTGACCCTACTAGAAACCTATCAGTCTTCGCTGTTAGGTAACATGCAAAACACATTCTGCTTCCAAATTCGGAGCATGCGCAGCCAACTCGATGCGGCCTCCCCCCCATCCCTGTCCAAAACAATTCAGAGTACACTTGGCGGCGGCGGCGGCGGCTGCGGCGGCGGCGGCGGTTGCGGCGGCGGCGGCGGCGGCGGCGGCTGCCGCGGCGGCGGCAGCGGTGACGGCAGCGGCGGCAGCGGTTGCGGCGGCGGCGATTTGGCAGCGGGGGCGGCGGCGGCGGCGGCGGCGGATTGGCCCCCAGTAGCTGCCCATCCAAAGACGACTGCTGAATATGCCGAGGCTCGGGCCAAACTCGGATGTTACGTATGTGTTGGGAGGGCGGGTGGGAGTGAGCGAGGCGGCTTTGCGGGCGGGGAGGGAATATTGACCCTCACCCCCACCCCCATCCCCACCCTCACCCCCGCCCCCAGCCCCACCTCCACACACACACACACACACATCCTTACTTCTTATGATTAAACGCCCCCAAACCCCCACCTGGCCGACCGATAGCAACCCCGCCGTCCTAACTGATAGAAAACAAGTCAAGCTCTTTCTCGCCAACATAGCACCCGAGCCTGGCCCGAGCCGCAGCATATTCAGCAGTCGTCTTTGGATGGGCAGCTACAGGGGGCGAATCCGCCGCAGCCGCCGCCGCCCGCCGCCACCGCCGCCACCGCCGCCGCGACCGCCGCAGCCGCCGCAGCCGCCAAGTGTATTCTGTATGGTTTGTCCTAACCATCTTGTGGTGTTGGGTCCTCGTTTTGGAGAGACGATCCCCGCGTTCTCCTCCTTTCCTCTCCTCTCCTCTCCTCCTCCCCCTCCTTCCTCCTCCCTCCTCCCCCTCTTCCCTGCGCTTCACCCACCCAGCACAGCGCTTCGTGGCCCCATAGGGAGCTCCACCGAAGGCCCCAGCGCCACCGTCCACATGCGTCCCCCCCATTCAGTACAGCGCTCCGTGGCCCCATAGGGAGCTCCACCGAAGGCCCCAGTGCAACCGTCCACGTGCGCCCCCCCACTCAGTACAGCGCCTCGTGGCCCCATAGGGAGCTCCACCGAAGGCCCCAGTGCCACCGTCCACATGCGTCCCCCCCACTCAGTACAGCGCTTCGTTGCCCCACAGGGAGCTCCACCGAAAGCCCCAGTGCCACCGTCCACATGCGCCCCCCCCCCACTCAGTCCAGCGCTTCGTGGCCCCATCGGGGGAAGGCCCCAGTGCCACCGTCCACATGCGTCCCCCCCCACTCAGTACAGCGCTTCGTGGCCCCATAGGGAGCTCCACCGAAGGCCCCAGTGCCACCGTCCACATGCGCCCCCCCCACTCAGTACAGCGCTTCGTGGCCCCATAGGGAGCTCCACCGAAGGCCCCAGTGCCACCGTCCACATGCGTCCCCCCACTCAGTACAGCGCTTCGTGGCCCCATAGGGAGCTCCACCGAAGGCCCCAGTGCCACCGTCCACATGCGTCCCCCCACTCAGTACAGCGCTTCGTGGCCCCATAGGGAGCTCCACCGAAGGCCACAGCGCCACCGTCCACATGCGTCCCCCCCACTCAGCACAGCGTTCGTAGCCCAATAGGGAGCTCCACGAAGGCCCCATAGGCTCCACCGAAGGCTGCCACCGTCCACATGCGCCCCACTCAATACAGCGCTTCGTGGCCCCATAGGGAGCTCCACCGAAGGCCCCAGCGCCACCGTCCACATGCTTCCCCCCCACTCAGTACAGCGCTCCGTGGCCCCATAGGGAGCCCCACCGAAGGTCACAATGCCACCGTCCACATGCGTCCCCCCCACTCAGTACAGCGCTTCGACCGAGCCTCGCCCTAGTAAGAAGGCCAGGTCGACGCGAGAGCCGCCCCCTGATGTGCCGATAGACCCGACCCTGCGTCACGTAATGATTAAGACCCGAGACAATATATGGTATTGTAAACTTTGTAGGGTCGGGGCGAAGACCGAAACCTCGATGAAGCGGAAGGGCGCCGAGAGGTTTTTGGCCCGCGGTTTGGTCCCTGGGATCACCCAATGTGGCATTTTCACTTACCCAGTGCAGCGTTTCGTGGCCCCACAGGGAGCTCCACCAGAGGCCCCAGTGGGACCGTCCGCAAGCGTCCCGAAACACCCATTGTGGCATTTTCACGCACCCAGTCCAGAATTTCGTTGCCCCGTAGGGAGCTCCACCGAAGGCCCCAGTGCCACCGTCCGCATGCGTCCCGAAAACCCAACGTGGCATTTGCACCTACCCAATACAGCGTTTCGTAGCCCCTCAGTGAGCTCCACCGAAGCCCCCAGTGGGACCGTCCGCATGCGTCCCCGAAGCCCAATTTGGCATTTTCACCCACCCAGTACAGCGCTTCGTGGCCCCATAGTGAGTTCCACCGAAGCCTCCAGTGGGACTGCCCACATGCGCCCCGGAAGCCCAATTTGGCATTTTCACTTACCCAGCACAGCACTTCGTGGCCCCATAGGGAGCTCCACCGAAGCCCCCAATGGGACCGTCCGCATGCGTCCCGGAAACCTTATTTGACACACCACTCACCCAGAACAGCGTTCCCCCCCACCCAGCGCAGCGCTTCGTTGCCCCATAGGGAGTTTCACCGAAGAAGATGGTCACAATTGCGGTACCCACAACTGCATATGGTCGGGTCCTTCGCCAGGATAATTTGTTTACAGGGATGGTGGGGGAGGCCGCATCGGGTTCGCTGCGCACGCTCCGAATTTGGAGGTAGAGTGTGTGTTGTAGTGTTTTGTTACAAGTGTACTCTGTATGGCTTTTTGACAGGGATGGTGGGGGGAGGCCGCATCGGGTCAGTTGCGCATGCTCCGAATTTGGAGGCAGAGTGTGTTCTGCGTTGTTCCCAACCATCATGTGGTGTTGGGTCCTCGTTTTGAAGAGACGGTCCCCGCGTTCCTGTCCTCTTCTCCTCCTCCTCCTCCTCCTCCTCCCCCTCCTCCTCTCCACCGCCCGCATGCGTTCCCCACACCCATGTCGGCACATCCCTCACGCGCTTCGTGGCCCCATAGGAAGCTCCACCGAAGCCCCCAGTGGGACCGCCGGAATGCGTCCCCCACACCCAATTTGGCATTTTCACCCACCATGTACACCGCTTCGTGGCCCCATAGGGAGTCCCACCGAAGCCCCCAATGGGACCGCCCGCATGCGTCCCCCACGCCTAATTTGGCATTTTCACCCACCCAGTACAGCGCTTCGTGACCCCATAGGGAGCCCCACCGCAGTGGTACCGCCCACACGCGTCCCCCACATCCAAGTTGGCATTGCCACCCACCCAGTACTGCGGTTCGTGGCCCAATAGGGAGCCCCACCGAAGTCGCCAGTGGGACCGCCCGCGTGCGGCCCCCACACCCAACTTGGCACTGTCACCCACCCAGCACAGCGCTCCGTGGCCCCATATGGAGCTCCACCGAAGCCCCCAGTGGGACCGCCCGCATGCATCCCCCACACCCAATTTGGCATTTTCACCCACCCAGTACAGCGGTTCGTGGTCCCATAGGGGGCCCCACCGAAGCCCCCAGTAGGACCGCCCGCATGCGCCCCCCACGCACAATTTTGCATTTCCACCCACCCAGTACAACGCTTCGTGACCCTATAGGGAACACCACCGAAGCCCCCAATGGGACCGCCCGCACGCGTCCCCCACATGCAATTTGGCACTTTCGCAAACCCAGTGCAGCGGTTCGTGGCCCAATAGGGAGCCCCACCGAAGTCGCCAGTGGGACCGCCCGCATGCGTCCCCCACACCCAACTTGGCAGTCACACACCCAGCACAGCGCTCCGTAGTCCCATAGGGAGATCCACCGAAGCCCCCAGTGGGACCGCCCGCACGCGTCCCCCACACCCAATTTGGCACTTTCGCCCACCCAGTACAATGTTTCGTGGCCCCATCGGGAGCTCCACCGAAGCCCCCATTGGAACCGCCCGCATGCCTCCCCCATGCCCATTTTGGCATTTTCACCCACCCAGTACAGCGTTTCGTGACCTCATCGGGGGCTCCACCGAAGCCCCCAGTGGTACCGCCCACACGCGTCCCCCACATCCAAGTTGGCATTTTCACCGGCCCAGTACAGCGCTCCGTGGCCCAATAGGGAACCCCACCGAAGCCCCCAGTGGGACCGCCCGCATGCGTCCCCCACACCCAACATGGCATTGTCACCCACCCAGTACAGCGCTCCGTGGCCCTATAGGGAGCCCCACCGAAGCCCCCCATGGGACCGTCCGCGTGCGTTCCCCACACCCGATTTGGCATTGCCACCCACCCAGTACAGCGCTTCGTGGCCCCATTGGGAGCTCCACCGAAGCCCCAAATGGGACCGCCCGCGTGCGCCCACCATGCCCAATTTGCCATTTTCACCCGCCCAGTACAGCGCTTCGTGGCCCCATAGGGAGCCCCACCGACGCCCTCAGGGGGGCCGCCCGCATGCGTCCCCCACAAGGAGCTCCACCGAAACTACCAGTGGGACCGCCCGCATGCGTCCCCCACACCCAATTTGGCATTTTCACCGACCCAATACAGCGCTTCGCAGCCCCATAGGGAGCCCCACCGAAGCCCCCAGCGGGACGGTCCGCATGCGTCCCCCACACCCAATTTGGCAGTTTCACCCACCCTTTACAACGCGTCGCGGCCCCAGGGGGAGTTTCACCGAAGCCCCCAGTGGGACCGCCCGCATGCGTCCCACACGCCGAATTTGGTATTTTCACCCACCCAGTGCAGCGTTTCGTGGCCTCATAGGGAGCTTCACCGACGGCCCCAGTGCTACCGCCCGCACGCGTTCCCCCCCCGCCCAGCGCAGCGCCTCGTGGCTCCATAGGGAGCTTCACCGAAGAAGGTATTCACAATTGCGGCACCCACAACTTCATATGGTTAGGTCCTTCGCCAGGATAATTTGTTATTCACAAGAGATTGTGGGGGGGTGTCCTCATGGTTCCTGGTTGGCTACCGGTCGCCTGGGAGAGGAGGTGCTTATCAATAGGGAATAGTGATCAGTACACCCTCCAGAGAGCAAGCCGTCTAGCTCACTCCCACTCGCCCTCACAACACATTAGTAACACCCGAGCCTCAGCATGTTCCGCGGACGTCTTTTGATGGACAGCTACTGGGAACCAAAACCGAGCCCATGTGCGCGACGCTGGGGCGAGGTACGCCACGCGTGCCAGGCGCGCCACGTGCGCCAGGCACCCCCGGGGCCCCAGCGTGCCAGGCACGCCTAGTGCGCCAGATGTTCCCTCCAGCCGCGCCAGGTGCGCCACGTCCGGGGCACGTGCAGAGTGTGTCAGGTGCGCCTGCGCACATGACAGCACACATCGGGAAACATGTCGGCCCCACCATCCCTGTCGAAAACCAATGCCCATCATTGTGTCTGGTGGGCGTGCGCACAGCAGGCCATACACCACCATCCCCGCCGTCCCTGACAAAAACCACTTGACAATGATCGCGGGGTGGCCGCGCACTATCCACATTAAGCTACGAGGTGTATTTTGTATTGTGTTTGTCAGGGATGGTAGCCCTGCGCGCAGAAGGCAATATGCCGACATCCCAGATTCTATAGGCTTACGCCACATCCGCCGACCCCTCTAAAAACTACTGCGCGTCCAGGACTGCATTCCACGAGGCTTATCCGATTCCTGGGAGGTTCTTGGGGGCGTTTGGGGGCTTTGTTCGGGCTCCTTGGGGTTTCTTGGGGCGTGTTGGGGGTTTTTTGGTGCAACACGGGGGCGTCCTATGACCGAAGGCTGGGAATGTGGGTTCGGGTTCCCTCCATGGGTCCCCTTTTGGCGCCGTTTGGGTGTCCTCTGGGGCCGTTATCGGAGCTTCTTTGGCGGTTTCGGAACCTTTGTGGGCCGTATTGGAGCTGTCTTAGGTGTCTTTTGGGCCGTCTTGCACGGTATGACAGCGCAAGGGGCGAACTTGCTTATTTTAAGTTTTCCTAAAGGAATGGGGCAATGTTCACTTCTTCGGTGCCTTTTAGGAGGCCTCGTGGAGGCCTCTGAGGGCGTTTTGGACGCATCTTGGGCCGTCTGGATGCCATCCTGGGCGACTTTGCCCCAAACTGTATTGTGTATTGCTTTTTGACAGCGATGAGGGGGGGGGAGGGGGGGGGGCGCATCGGGTTGGTCGCGCATACTCCGAATTTGGAGGCCGAGTGCGTTTTGCATTGTTTTTTCAAAGGGATGGTGGGGGGGGGCCCTCATGGTGTGCTCATGGTTCCGGGTTGGCTGCTGGCCGGGCGGGGGAGGGGATGTTCATTCATAAGGAACAGTGATGGAGGTGTGGGGATGGGCGTGGGGGTGTGGGGATGTGGGGGTGGGGGGGGTGGGGGTGGGAGGTTGCGGGTGCGGATGCGGGTTAGGGTGCGGATGGGGGTGGGGGTGGGGCGGTGGGGGGTGGGGGTGGGGGTGTGGCGGTAGGGGTGGGGGTGGGGGTGGGGGTCAAATTAGCCAGCTCGAAAGAGCCAGAGAGCTCCGTCCACTCACCCGCCCTGTCACAACAGAAGAAGCAAGTGCGTCGTCCGACGCGCGTCGCTCATCTTATATCGCGGGCGGCTAGACATTCAGCGCGCGATATGAGCTGCGTCCTACTCCTGCCGCGTATTGAGCAACGTCGACGAGAAACAAGACCGCGCGCGATGTACGCCGCGCCCCGCTCCGGCCTCTCATGTTGCATCGTCGGCGACAACATGTCCAGCGCGCGAAGTGCGCCGCGTCTCATTCCAGCCACGCGTGTTGCACCGTCAATATTTTCGCCCTTGCCGCGCATGGAGGAGGGGGAAGAGGAGGAGGAGGAGGAGGAGGAGGAGGAGGAGGAGGAGGAGGGGAGGGAGAGACGGAGGGAGGGAGAAACTGGGGAGGTAGAGGAGAATGCCTCTTGGGAATTTGTGGGGCGTCCCATTCCCGCTACGCGATTCGCAGCGCCGACGAGAAAAAAAAACATGTTGGCAAGAAAAACCTCGACGTAGCTGTTTTTGTGAAAGGTAGGACGGGGGGTCCCGCGTAGGGTTGGCCAGGCGTCCGCGCGCGATGCGCGCCGCGCCCCATTCCTGCTACACTTGTCGCAGCGTCGACGATAAGAAAGTCCATGATGACGAGGAAAACGTTGATGATGTATTGTTTTTTGACGGGTAAGACGCGACCACCCCGTTAGGGTTACCCAAGCGATGTCCATTCCGTCCCATTATTGCTTCGCTTTTCGCAACTGGACGACATGCTGGCGGAAGAAAATTGTTTTTGTGATGTTTTTTGACAGTTCGGACGGCGGGGTTGCTATCGGCCGGCTGGGCGGGGATGTGGGGGTGTTTAATCATAGGAAGTAAGGACGTGGGTCAAGTTAGCCAGCTCGAACGAGCCAGAGGCTCCGTCCACTCCCACCCGCCCTCCCGCAAAATAAAAAGCAAGTGCGTCGTGTCCGACGCCTGTCGCTCATCTTATATCGCGGGCGGCTAGACGTTCAGCGCGCGACCGGCGCCGCGGCAGCCGACAACGGCCGCGACGCTGAAACGTCGCCGATGCGTAAGGGTGACTTTTCGCCGGGGTGACCTTTTGTGCGCTGCTTTTTGGCCCTCGGGGGTGGCCCTCTTTGCCACGGCCGGAGGGGTCCGGGGGTCGATTTTAGTTTGATTTGTGCGCACCAAAGGTCACTGTTGCCAAAGGTCTCTCTTACGTGGACACGACAACGCGCGCGCCGGCGGCGAATCGCACATGCTTGAGGCATTATGACTTGCCGCCCGCCCAGTTCCCCAACCCGACGGGCCGCAGCGTCGACCACAAGAAAGTCCATGTTGACGAGCAGGCGTCCCCGCGCGATGTGCGCCGCGTCCCATTCCCGCTGCGCGATTCGCAGCGCCGACGAGGAGAAAGTACATGTTGGCAAGAAAAACGTCGACATTGCGGTTTCTTTGGCCAGGTCGGACGGGGGGTTCCGCGTGAGGTTGGCCAGGCGTCCGCGCGCGATGTGCGCCGCGTCCCATTCCTGCTTCATTTATTCGCAGCGTCGACGACAAGAAAGTCCACGATGACGAGAGTAATGTTCATTTTGTATTGTTTTTTTGATGGGTAGGACGCGACCACCCGCTTGGGGTTACCCAAGCGATGTCCACTCCGTCCCATTATTGCTACACTTTTCGCAACTCGACGACATACTGGCGAGAAAAAAATGAGTTTGTGTTGTTGTTTGACAATTACGACGGCGGGGTTGCTTTTGGCCTGCTAGGTGGGGATGTGGGAGTGTTTAACCATAGGAAAAAGGATGGGGTGGGGGGGGGCGGGGGGGCGGGGGCGGGTGGGAGCGGGGGCGGGGTCGGGAGTGTGTGCGGGGCGGGTGGGGGTGTGGGTGGGGTGCGGGGCGGGGTGGTTGTGCTTGCGTTTGTGTTTGTGTTTGTGTTTGCGTTTGTGTTTGTGTTTTTCATTGTGGTTGCGTTTGTGTTTGTATTTGTGATTGCTCATGTGTTTGCGTGTGTGTGTGTGTTTGTGTTGGTGTTGGTGTTGGTGTTTGTGTTGTTGTTTGTGTTTGTGCTTGTGCTTGAGTTTGTGATTGTGTTTGTGTTTGTGTGCGCATGTGTGTGTGACCCCGTTCGGCCTTCGTTGTATGGCCTGCGTCGTCTTGAAAGGCTTCGGTGGGCGAGCACACGTGGGCGCGAACTCTGTCAAGCCGGCGGGCGCAAGCGAACCAAAGCAGGTGCAGGCGCCGGTCGGGCTACGGGCGGGACGCGCCGGGAAGGAGTTGGGGGACGGCAGGCGGAGAAGGAAGAGGGGAAAGGCGAACAGAGGCGGGTGCCACTCAGCGCGCGTAGTCCTTCGCGGGCGAGGGCACTCGCCCTGAGGATCGTCGAACTGTGCGGCGCTCCCGGGGTCTCCCCCGGAGCCCTCCGGCGACGTGCCGCGAGCTTGGGCTCTGCTGGCTCGGACCCCTCGTGCCTGGCGGGCTCGTGGCGGCGCGCCCCGCCTGGAAGCTGCGCCCCTCTCCACCTTCCCCTTCGTCACCTTCCCATTCACCCCTCCGCTTCCCTTTCCCTCCCTCCCTGCTCCTTTCGCCGCCTCCTCCCCGTCCTCCTCCCTCCAGCACCCCACTCTCCCTCCCACTTTCTCCTCCGCCTCCTCCTCCTCCTCCTCCTCCTCCTCCTCCTCCTCCTCCTCATCATCATCATCATCAGCATCAGCATCAGCATCAGCATCAGCATCGTCATCATCATCAACATCATCATTTTCATCATTACTCGGAATCATCATTACCAGCAGCAGCATCATCAGCAGGATTAACAGCATCATCAGCATCACCATCGTCAGCATCAGCACCAGAATCCTCATCATCATCTGAATACTAATCATAGGCATCATCATCAGCAGCGGCAGCAGCAGCAGCATCGGCATCAGCATCAGCATCCCTATCATCATCCCTCCTCCTCCTCGTCATCTTCATTATCATCCCTCTCCTCATCCTCATCATCAGCAGCATCATCATCACCATCATCGTTATTGCCAGCATCATTAGCATCATCATCATCACCACCACCATCATCAGCAGCATCATCATCATCATAATCATTTCTTCCTCTTCCTCCTCCTCATCCTCCTCCTTTCTCCTCCCCGCCCTCCCCGCCCTTCTCTTCTCACCCGTAGGCCCAGAGCGCTGACGAGGGCGCTGTGGGTCGGGTCGAGGATGGGGCATACGCCTCCCCTCCCAAACGGGAGCGTACGCTTCACTCAGGGAGCACACGCCTCCCCCCCCACCAGGGAGCAGCACCGGCGCGACCCACGCGCATCACCGCCGCGGCCAAAAGACGGGAGGCGACGACGACGACGACGACGACGACGACGACGACGACAACCACTACCACTACCACGACGACCACGACGACCACGACGACCACGACGACCACGACGACCTCGACGATCACGACGACGACGACGACGACGACGACGACGACGACGACGACGACAGTGACGACAGCGACGACGGGGACGACGACGACGGCGGCAGAGACGGCGGCGGCTTCGACGACGGCAGCGAGCTGACCGATTCGGTCCCACCGCCCAGCGATAGCCCCGTATGGGCCGCGGCGGGCCCTCCGAGCGCGCAGGGCCTCGGCGCGGCGCCGCGGCCCTCGCCAGCGGCGGCCTGCGCTCTGCCGTGACGCCGCGGGGCGTTCGCCCGCGGAGGCCTCTTCGACCGAGGCCGCTCTGGCGGCGGAGGGCCGAGGCCGGCTCGGCCCCGCCGAGGTCGCCGCGAGAGCGGCGCGGCCTCGGCCGACACGGCGGCGGCGGAAGGCTGGGGCCAGTTCAGGCCGAGGCCCCCCGATGCGCAGCGGCAGCGGCGGTGGGCGGCGCGGAGCGGCGCGCGCAGAGCCCCTCGGCGCCCCTCGGCGCCGGTCCTCCGCGGCGGGGCGCCCGAGCAGCAGCAGCAGCAGCAGCACAGGAGGAGGAGGAGAAGGAGGAGGAGGAGGAAACGGAGGAGGAAACGGAGGAGGAGGAGGAGGAGGAGGAAGCGGAGAAGGGGGAGGAGGAGGAGGAGGAGGAGGAGGAGGAGGAGGACGACGAGGAGGAGTAGGAGGAGGAGGAGGAGGAGGACGACGAGGAGGAGGAGGAGGAGGAGGTGGACAGCAGCAGCAGCAGCATCAGCTGTTTCACTGTTGGGCCCCCATGCTACTGTGCAACTGCCGGCGCCTGGCCCAAGAACGAGAACCGCCGCCAAGAGGTGGTGTGTACATGTTCAGCGCTGGCCGCCTGTTGTAAAACGGTGCTTTACCGTTATGTTGAATTTGCATTGTGGCGGAGCGAGATTATGGCAAAAAGAGCGTACACAGCAATGCCTACATCACGACAATAATGGACTGAACACAGCCTTGCCAATTTCGGACTCAATTGCCTGACCGCGCATAATCAGTGCGACTGTGAGTTCGTCAAAACAGGCCTGCAGGCGAGCCATGACGTGACGACGAACTTCCTTGCAGGACAAGAGCGCAAGGGGAACCATGACTCGCCCAGCGAACACGCGGCGTCAATGATGAGAATGTTGGGGAAATCCAACGCGGCATCGTTGAACATCATCAATCGCGAGAATAAGCACGAAGCGGATACCACGCAAGTGAGAATGCAAGTGGCCGAATTGGAGAGGTAGTCGAAGGAAAACGAGCACCAATGTGATTCTCGCGCAGTTAGCTGAAAGGTAGGGTCTAGCAGAGGTAAAGCCCACCGAAGGCCCGTGCGCGAATCGAAGGCAATCCAATCGTTGAAACGTTCCAGCGTAGATCGGACGGAGTTCCGTGAATAGAGTGACAGATTATGAAACGCATTGGCGCAGGTCAACCATACGAGCCCCAAGGGTTTCAAAATTATTGGATTCGAAATGGGGAACGGTGGACGGAGCCGTGCCAAACCAGAGCGAAGAAGGCGACACATTGCACCTGGATGTTGCGCATGCGCTCCTCGCCTGCCCTTTCTCTCCCTCCCTCCCTCCCTCTCTCTCTCTTTCTCTCTCTTTCTCTCTCTCTCTCTCTCGTTTCCCTCCCTCTCTCCCTCCCTCCTTCCCTCCCTCTCTCTCTCTCTCTCTCTCGTGTCTCTGTTGTTATGTTGTTATGTCTGTTGTCTGTAATATGTTGTCCCCCAGACCTGTTCTCCACAGAATAGATGTATAAAATCAAGCACAGTCAGTGTTTGTGTGTCTCTCTCTCTCTCTCTCTCTTCTTTATTCCTCTCATTCTCTCTTTCTCCTTCTCTCTCTCTCTCTCTCTCTCTCTCTCTCTCTCTCTCTTTCTCTGTCTTTCTCTCTCCCTCCCTCTTCCTCTGTCTCTGTATCTAAATGTATAGTATCGTTCTCTCTCGTTCTCTCTCTATCTCTCTCTCTCTCTTTCTCTTTCTTTCTCTCTCTCTCTCTCTCTCTCTCTCTCTCTCACTCTCTCTATTCCCAACTTCGTCCTATGTGCTCTGATCTGCTCTTCTACCATTGACCATGTCACGCTGACCTTCCTATCAATTTTGGATTCGTGCATCTTACAGTGGCCGCACATGTTGTTTCTCTCTCTCTCTCTCTCTCCCTCACCAATC
>CAUYUJ010001514.1:178862-208862 GCA_963575745.1 Prorocentrum cordatum | reverse complement strand
GACGGAGTAGCCACCTACCTAGGTAACGACGATTTCGCCTCAGGCACCGACACCGACACGATATCGTCAGATGGAATCGAACCACTAGACTGGTCAGATGTCATGCAAATGGAAGGTGGTAAGCAGCGTGCCGAGCATCTATTTTGGATATTACAACAAGCAAAGCGTAGGTGGAGGAGGTTTACACGAAAACCAGCGCGTCGTGTTCGGAGGAGGGTACGGAGGAGCTTCAAAGGCAAAGGCTCAGGCAAACGAGGTCGCCGAAGGTTGAACGGACGAGGCATAACGGCCTTCCTCCAGAGGCTTTCAGATGATCAGTATGATGAGATATTTTTCGGGGGGAAGAGGTCGTGGATAAGGCCGCGGGGAAACCTCAGGCAAAGGCAAAGGTAGGCGGGGAAACCCGCGAGGTAGAAACGGCCAGATCTTGAAGTGCCATGGATGTGACAGCACAGATCATCTTGCGAAGGATTGCCCAGTCAAAGGGAATGGAAAGGGTGGCACGCCCGAAGTCCATTTAGGCTCAAGTGAACCTGCTATTGAGTATCTGAGCCTCCAAGACTTCGAGGCTGTGGAACAGATATTTTTCATTTGGGTCAGTAGCATGGACACTCTGGACGAGATCGAGGCGTACGGCCACGGGCTCTACGCGCACTACCTCGAGTACCTCCGCAGGTTCAACTTCGGAGCCATGGAGCTCACGCCTGTGGAGAACGGAACGCTGGGAAACCAGCCCCGTCCCTTCTTCGACTGGATGTTCGGCAATCCAGGCAACATCACGGCCTTCGAGAGCAGCGACGAGGACGTCACTGTCGAAGCCTCACCCTCTGAGGTCGAGCACAACCTTCGACAGCAATCTGACCTCTTGCTTGGAAACAGGCCTACTCCAGTGCATCCGCCAAACTATTGCGAACTGATGGAATTGGAGGCTCAAGCCTTCACCGTGGGCGCGCCAGGAAATCCCCGCGAGCCACCTGGCATGCTCGCGCCGGGCGAGTACGGACCATACACAGTGCTGCAGACCCTCATGCAGATGCACGCCGCTCAAGCTGAAGAGTATCCCGATAGTCAACAGAGCGTCGAGAGCGGCCACATGATGCTGCAAGACTCCGATGTCTGCGACGACTCGGACTTGCTGCTGGCGGCCTTCACTCTCATCGACAGCGTGCTCCCTGGCGAAGTGCAGCGGCACGTATGGTATGCAAAGGGGCGCTGGCGCCAAGCCCTTCAGAGGGCTATCACGCTGCGTGGACAGGCGCCTCCTCCGCCGGGATGGGGCCTCCAGGCAGTGGGACTACAGCCCAACCATACGGCCATGCGTAACATCATTGGGCAGCCCTCATATGACTATGCTCAGCTTGAGGCGCACGCCGCGCTCGGTAACGAGCCTGGTCCGACCACCGCACCGCCGACGCCGGGGCAGCCTAGCGGCGCTCCGACGCCTCTACAGCAGGGAAACCTGCCCGCCCCGGCTGGGCCAATGACCCTTGTTATTGGCAGTCCTACTTTAGTTGGAGACGAAGACGGATGTGGGTTGTGCGAGCACGAGACCACCATCTTCATGACGGACGTCAGTGGCGAGGACGAGGAGGTGGATTTCGATCCAGACGATTCTGACGCACAACCATCCGCACAAGAGCCAATCATGCCTGACTCCAGTCAGCAGGGAGACCTGCCTGCTCAGGATGCGCTGCCTACACCTACCCAGGAAACCACGCCAGCTCCTGCTCAGGCTATGTCAGCAGCACCATCCGATGAACAGGCCAGGAGGTCTCGCTCACATCCGCGTCTTAGAGACGATCCGCACCCCCAAGGACGGCCCCCACGTGAATGGAGGCAGGCAGCCCCATCAGAGCATGCCGCTCGACGGGAGGGTCAGCTGCTCGCCTACAACGACCCTAGGCGCCAAACGGGTGAGCACTCTGCCTTTGGACAGGGCAACCCAATCTACAGGGGCGCCCAAGGCAGGTCCAGACGGGGTGGCCATCAGCTCGCGACGAACATTCGACGTCCTGATAAAGAGGCAGTGCGGAGACAGCTGAGAGCCATCATCGAGGAGCGCCGCCGCTACAGGCCCAACGCGGCCTGCGGTCCGTGCTCACAGGAGTTCCAGGAACACGGACCTGGTTGTCCTGTAGGCTTCCATGACGTCTTGAGCCCGAACAGGGGCCGCACTCCTGCAAAGGAGGGTCATCCACCTCTCGTGCCTATGACCCAAGAAGAGATAGATGCGATCAATCGCCGTCTCGAGGCCATGGGCCTCAACAGCCCCCCTGCTCAGGAGACTCGATCTCCGCGGGGAAACCCGCCTTAGTCAGGCTCGAACGTACGAGATGACGAGCGACGACGAGCAGGAGGTTCAACGAGCCGCAGCAGAGACAGAGCGCAAGCGATTGGCAGAAGAGCGCAACCGCGAGGCAACTCGCCGAATGCTGCTGGAGTCACAAGTTGAAGCAAAGAAGCCACCAACGACCCCAAAGGCTAAAAGCGAGACTCGTGAATATAGGACGCCTTCGGGCGAAAGACAGAAGAATCCTTCTACCCGCTCAGAGGAGCTCGGGTTCGATGCGCAGATGGGAAGGCCCCTCTCCGAAGTGCCGAAGTCATCGACTCGAGCAATGCCTGCACACAGACCTGACCCCAGGCAGCAGCCCCAGGACTCCCTGGAGATCCGCAGGCGACAGCCCAGCCGGAGTGGCTCCATCGCCAGCAAGGCCAAGGCGTTCGAGCGTACAGGGTATACCCCTACGCCGGCCGCGCCAGTGGCGACACGCTCCACGGCGCCCGAGGAGGGTGCTTTGCCTCGGGGTACCTGGGCGCCTAAGATCAGGAGCAGCGCCAGCCGAGAGACGCCGCGGGGAAACCCGCCAGGCGCTGCAGCCGCAGCATCTTCATCATCAGGAGCTGCAGCCTCGTCAGCGGCAGAGGCTCCATTGCGGGGAAACCCGCCAGAAGACAAGCTGCGCCACCCAGGCGATACCTCCTTCACGAGCGGGAGCCAGGAGTTGATCAACGATCGACGTGCTCTACGGAAGCTTCTACCGATCCGTTCGGTTCATGAGGCACTTATGGAGAGCTGCCGACAAAAGAACATCATTCCTAGCACTAACTACAAGCTCAAGCAGCTCAGTAAGTGCCTTAGCAAGATCTGTAGGCACGCGCCTGACAGACCGAACAATCCAGCGTGGAGGCTGAGGACGTTCGACGACCACGATGGATGGCTCAACCTCCACGAGCTCGTACACGAGTTCCCCTGGAGCGACGGCATGCGGCACGACGGGCACAACCCGAAGTGCGATGATGCCAAGATCATCGCCGAGACCTTCTACGGCAGAACGGTCGATCAGATGGCTGCAATCATGATGGCGATCGTCCACGTCCGCGAGGCTGACGGTGAGGAGAAGCAGCGTCTGCAATTCAAGGTCTTGATGCGAGATTCTGGCACGGCCGATTTGATCATCCGTGCTTCGCAAGGGCACTCGTGGACGCTCAAGGCCCCTTGGTCGCTGTACAAGTACATTGTACTGCACGACAATCCTGCCAGGAGACCAGCCCCATACCCAGATGTCGCCATTCACGGCACACGGGGCAGCATTCGAGGGCATCATGTGGATTGGCCTTTCCTGCCGCAAAGAGCACAACTTCAAGAAGAAAGGAACTGGCCGTTCACACATCCATTTTGTTCCAACGCTTCAGCGTCGTGACGTGCAGAGTGGATGGGACCCTGATTCCGAGGTCATCATCTCGGTGGACTGGCACCAGGCCTTGAAGGACGGAATCGAGTTCTGCTGGTCCGACAACGGGGTGCTGCTATCGGAAGGGGTCGACGGCACTATCGAGCCGTATTATATCAACTACGTGGAGGAGATCTCCACCACAGGTAAACAGTGGCGGAACCCACACTACTTGGGCAGTCGCCGTGCACGCTGTTCCACTGCCACGATGATGGCACCAAGCAGGTGGAAGACGGTGGGCAATGCGAGTATTGGGTACAGAATGACTCTCTGGCGTGATGATGAGCCTCCGACGGCTTGCTGCCAGAGAGAGTTGGGGGACCACTACAACCCAACAATGCTGGGAAACCAGCCCGAGACCCACCAGATCCTCATGATCAACGAGAGCGAGGCGGGGAGTGCGGCTCCAAGCCGTGCTCCAAGCCAAGGGCCTAGTGCCATATCTTGGCAGGTCCTCAGCACCTCAGATCTGGATCAGATTGCGGCTGCTCTAAACCCTGAGCAGGTGGAACAGCTAGCGGACAGACTTTACCAACAAGATCCCTGGGCCGCAGGTCAGGGAGCTATGTCCGCAATGGCGACACGCAACCGCCAGGCCGTGCAGGGAAACCTGCCCGTTAACGGAATCAGGAGCGACATGCCCGAGCCGCAGGGAGACCCGCAAACGTTTGGCCGCATCTTCGGAGAGCCCGCTCGATTCGAGCAGATGCCAGGGAGCCCCTCGCACAGCATGCACACGCCGAGGGGCATGACCCCAGTGGCGTCAACGCCAGCACAGTCTCCATTCGGCACTCCTGGTCGTTCTGCCCTGAATGGCACTCTCATGGAGCGAATTGCTGCGGCCAGAGCTGAGCACGGTACAGCTCTTTTGAGCATGATGCCACCGGGCACGCCATCAAGCTTGCGGGGAAACCCGCCTGGTACTCCGGTACACCACCGACCTCTAGCCGATCAGAACATCGTTACTGGAGTGCCTGATGACTACCGCACACGGGTGGCGGCTGCGATACAACAGGCGCAGAGCCACAACCTGCCCCACCCGAGCGGTCAGAGGTGGAGACCAGCCTGGTCTTGGGAGCCGGAGGGTCCGAATCCACTCGACCTTGCTCGGCAACGAGCCTTTATCCCGGCCTTCAATGCACATCCGAGCACGGCCCAAGGCCAGAGGCCAGCACCTGCTCCAATGGATCCGCCACTGTACCCAGACGGGTCCAGAGTCCCGAACAGATTTGTTCGCGAGACGGCGGATCAGTTTCATAGCCTCACGAATGTGCGCTGCAGCGACCAGTCCATGCACCCGCACATGGCATTCATGCCTGCACCGACGATGCCAGAGGTGGCCGCCCAGCCTACTGCCCAGTCGATACCATCAGGCAGTAGGGGAGTGTCAGATTACATCAGGCAGACGTACCACACTCAACAGGCGCATTTCAGACGCCGGCAGGCGGTGCAGAGTGCACGTGACCAAGCACGCGCAGCAGCACTTGAAGTCATGAGGAGCAGAGGCTCACCCATGCGAGGAAACTCGCCAGTCGCGTCGCCCGCAGCTTCCACAGCGGCAGTTACTCCAGCAGTGGCCGCCACAGCGCCGGAGGCACAGACACCCGCAGGAGATCCCCCAGCTGCCTTCCTGGACTTTGAAACAGTTCTGGAGCGGCAGCGGCGAGTGCACCCCAGGGCGGCAGACGTGGAAATCTATACTGGGATGGAAGACACCTGCGCGGTATGCCTCGAGGAGTTTATGCCGAGGGAGAGCATCTACCGTTTGAGGTGCAACCATCTGTTCCACGAGGAGTGCTGGAACTCGAACGTGGTGGGCCATGTTGCGAATCAGCGAGAAGGAGATCTTCAGCAACCAGTATGTGCTATCTGCCGAGCACCAGGCATCATAGCGTCGTCGTTCCCATGGACCGGCTCCGTCACTCAGGCTCCTGAACAGACAGCGAGGGAGCTGCGAGAGCTGAGGAGCATGGTGGAAGAAATGACGGCCAGCATGCTGGACAGGCAGGCAGCACTGCCCCAGCAGCGGGGGAACCCGCCGGAGGAGGCGAGGGCGCCGATGGAGACGGGATACTTCGACCAGCTCATCCCGATGACAGCGCCTCAGCAGGGAAACCTGCCCAATACCCCACCTGTGCCGATCCCTCCAACTCACTACGAGCCTGGAGTCGGGCAGGTGGCTCCTCCGATGTCACCCCAGGGCGGGGGTGGGGCCGAGCTGCCACTGGACCCTGAACAGCTGCGTCAGCTGCGTGAGCTGCGTGTTCGCCACTTCCAGACCCAGATGGGCAACGCACACACCACGTTCATGCTGGACGCCGACAATCCTGAGAGCGAGTCGTTTGACCTCTCAGATTCTTCAGTGGCGACAGCGGCAACGGCAGCCAGGGCCGTTGAACTCTCAGCCACGAATACTGAGTTCGACGAGTGGTTGCAGCACAGGGATCACCTTACGAATGAGGGATTACAAGACATTACTACCCTTCATTCATATCTGACGCTGACACGACGCACCACTCGTGAACAGTATACCAGCACACGCGATGAGTATGCTAACTGGCGGGAGGAACAGGGCGTTCACGCCCAGGACGTGTCGTACTTCCAGTACATCGACCTGGCACACATGGCCGCAGGAAGGCCAAGTGCCAGCACGACGCGGGCAAACCCGCCAGCAGGTACGACCGAGATGCGGGGAAACCCGCCAGACAGCGCAGCCGGCATATCAGAGACGGTGCACATCAAGCAGCCGAGCAGGACGTTTCTGGAGGACGGTGGAAATTCGATCCTCATAGACGTGGGCTCGAAGATCCATATAATGGGAGAGAACACGAGCCGCAAATTCGTCCAGGCTGCTGAGGCACATAATCGTCCTTGTACGTTTGAACCCCGCTCTCGATTGAACATCAACGGGGTAGGCGAGGGGTCGGCCCCAGCTGTCACCGTGGGCACCTTCAGCATTGCCTGCGAGTACCAGGGCTCGACCCAGCTCGACTCGCACAAGACTAATATCCGCAAGGGCTTCGCCCCCTGCCGCCGGCCCCCTCTCTCGGAGAATGGGCCATGGAAGAGCTACGTCATGAGGCTTTGGCGCTGTCGCGCAGCAGTATCGGAATTTCATGCGAGGCCGATCACAAGAGGGGTTACCACACAGGGCGATTGGTAAGACGTGTATGGTTTACGAGCTTGGTTACCACACCTTGGGATTAAAGGGCCGAGGGAGTACTCGCAGTTTGGGTTACCACGCCTCGCGATGGATGTGCGTGAGGGGTGGCACCGAATTGCAGAAATGTGGGAAATCCCATGTGTTTTTGGACCCTGACTCTGCGGGTCTGCGTGAGGGGTGACACCGAATTTCAGAAATGTCGCAAATCCCATGTTTTTTGACCCTGACCCCGCGGATCTGCGTGAGGGGTGGCACCGAATTTCAGAAATGTTGCAAATCCCATGTGTTTTTGGACCCTGACCCTGCGGATCTGCCCGAGGGGTGGCACCGATTGCAGAAATCTTGCAGTTCCCTTGTGTTTTTGGACCCTGACCCCGCGGATCCGCGTGAGGGGTGGCACCGAATTTCAGAAATGTTGCAAATCCCATATGTTTTTGGACCCTGACCCCGCGGATCTGCGCGAGGGGTGGCACCGAATTTCAGAAATGTGGCAAATCCAATGTGTTTTTGGACCCTGACCCCGCGGATCTGCGTGAGGGGTGGCACCGAATTTCAGAAATGATGCAAATCCAATGTGTTTTTTGACCCTGACCCCGCGGATCTGCGTGAGGGGTGGCACCGAATTTCAGAAATGTGGCAAATCCCATGTGTTTTTGGACCCTGACCCCGCGGATCTGCGCGAGGGGTGGCACCGAATTTCAGAAATGCGGCAAATCCCATGTGTTTTTGGACCCTGACCCCGCCGATCTGTGTGAGGGGTGTCGATTTCGAGCCCCCCCAGCAATTCAGACAACGCGCCCAGGAGACGCTAAGAATCTGGTTTGGGCCTCCCCCCCCCTCGCGCGGTCAATCAACTAGTTACAGTAACCAGCAAGAAGCAGAACTGTAACACTAGAAACTACAACCTACGACTGGCACGGGAAACTGCGAATCACGGACCTACAGCCCGGTGGCCCCACAAGGGGGCCGGCAGATTGTGTCGGGTTGCGGCAAGGACCTGCCTGCGATCCTGGGCCTCGACAGCACGCAGGACAAGCGCGCCATTATTGTGCTCGCACGAGGCCAGGAGAAGCTGATATTCCCTGGAAAAGGGACAGGTCAAGATGGAACTCCCCGAGGGCTCCAAGATCATGCCTACAACGAAGTTGCCATCAGGACATCTGTCAATCAGGTGTGATCGATCCGGAGCCGCGGGGCAACCCGCCTCAAGTACGAGTACGACGTCGTTCCAGACGGTGCTGACAGGCGAGCCATCCCCCGCGCAAGAGCGCCAACAATTGCAGGGAAACCTGCCCCAGGGGCTGCTCGCGATACTCGCCAAGGCGACAATGAAAGGCGACAGCATCGACGATCTGGAAACGTTCGATTGCTTCGTAGCCAGGACACTAGCCCAGCATGGCGGAGTTGTATCCATGGATGCTGCGAGGACACGCCAGAAGATAGTGATGGGGTACACGAATCACGAGCTGCAGAGGGTCAACGACGCAAGGTCGAAGGGCCTCCTGAAGCAGCTGACTGATAATCCGTCCATGCTGGCCACGTTTGCGGAGCAGTCCGCCTCTGAGGCTACCGCGCGCTGCAGCGCAGAGCTCCAGCATTTGAGAGAAGCTCAGATGCTGGCAGATGTGGCAGGCGCATCTTCTTTATCTTGAAGATGGCAGGGCGACGCTGCCCCCTCGTCGCCTTGCCTGATAGCCGAGAGGCCAGGGGGTACCAAGGACAGCGGGGCAACCTGCCATAAGAGAAGAGCTTTCGTTATCGAAGATACGAGAGAAGCTTGCGCTGACCTCCGCACCCGAGGATATACCTGTGACCGCATTTCCACAACGAGCTCATGACAGCTGTGGGCACAGAGTATCTAGGTGCGGTGATTAGTGGGGACTATGCTCTGATATGGGTCAGTACTCCGGGTGATTGGTACGTACGGACCCCAGGTAAAAGAGTAGCACCACACTGGTCGCGCATTCAGAACCTTTTGACGAAGGCAAGGAAGCTCCGCATGATAATCATAGCGTTTGGTCCCCCAGGATACGTTTGGAAGTTGACTCCAATACGTGATACTCTGGAGGATCTTAAGTTGACGGTGGTACGGATGCGGTTGTGTCACTTCGGTATTAGATTTAATATGCAAGACAATACACCAAGTGGTACATATATGCAGGTAGTCTCATCAATACCGATTGGTTCTAAGCTATGGGCATGTACGTGCAATCAGGCGATACCACAACATGTCTTGGATTGGTACGGCCAAACGGTACGACATGCCGAATGGAGAGCACAGACACGCATCACGCTTATTCGTCACCTCAACGATAGGATCCTGGGGAAAGGCAACACTACGCACGGAAACGCGCCGGTATACTTAAATGCCTACACGCGCACGGTTCACAATATACATCATTATGTGACGACCAATAAAGGGGGACCGAAGTGGTCCGATGTTATCCGACGTGTAACGATTAACCTGGATACCAATACGGTTATTCAGGGTATCGCAGTAGCCGATCAACCGACGGGATATGATTGGCATGCACCACTACCTGCAGGGATTGCCAACATCAGTACACGGATGTACTGGCAGCCCGAGGAACCGGTCATGCTCGGCAACGAGCCTGCTCAATCACCACAGAAACCTAGACGCGTCATCATAGATGACTGTCTTTCCCCCCTCCCGACTCTGGCGATTGTTGCAGGTACCCACTCATCAACGAAGATGGGCACACAGACCGGTGAACATGACGAGCAAGTCTTACCTACGGAGTCGTGTATCAAACAGAAGGAAAGGCTTAAAGCCGAAAAGGAAGCAGGCATCAAGCCTCGCCGCATCAAAAAGCACGCTGATGGTGGAAATGATGATTGCGGCGACGACTTGTCAGGACTCGGACAGGATCTTATGGCGACCTGGAGCACTGACGTCCCTGTCGAGCTGATGAGCTTTGACGAGGAAGATGACCTGTTCCTTACCCTCCCCACATCTATGCCCGACACACACGCCGACATATACAGCATAGTGGCTACTCTATGCTATGGCAACAACAATTGCGTGGATATGTTGGAGCTGTGTGGAGGTGAGGGTGGCATCTCAGAGCTTGCCTTCTCAAGAGGTCTCTCCTCAGGAGGCAATCTAGACAAGACCACATGTGTCGACCTGGGAGACCCCTCGGTGCAGCGAGCTGTAGACCACTACTTTGCAGTATGCTATGTACGAGTAGCCATCCTACAGCCGAATTGCCACACCACAGGACCACCATCCTACTACAACTACCAAGCCAATTATAGCGCTTGGAAACAGCACCACAAAGAAGATTTGCCACACATAACTTACTGTGGTAAAATAGCTGTCACACAGGATAACGCACGGAGGTGGTTTATACGCGAACAACCCACAGGGACATGGGTGGATGATATTCCCCCATGGAAAGAACTTGCCGACCGACCTCACATCACGACCGCACGCATCGACCAATGTGCGACGGGACTTACGGATACGGCTGGTGACTATATCAAGAAGCCGACAGATATCACCAGCAACGACGAGGCAATTCTTAAACCCTTTGAGCGACTCAAGTCTAACGGTCAGCATGTGCATGCACAGCCGTGCAACAAGGAGCTTTCACTGGCACAAAAATACACTCGACGACTGCAGTCTGCCTTTGGAAGCCGTCTATCTGGCGAAAGCCATTGACAATGCGCGCGGAGACGCGCCTGCACGAACTGCTGATGCTTATCCTGCCGACCTCCCTGATCAAGCTGAACCAGGAGAGGGTATGAGACGCATCGGTGACCGTATCATCCCAAAAGTGGCCACATGCCCAGCATGTATCGACAACGTCCGAAAGGACAGTCCTAGCCACAACAGAGATCCTACACAGTGTAATTATCATGACTCCATCTCTGTATACTGGCCATGCCCTTCATGCCAGAGGGACCTCACGAGAAGCAAGGGCGGAAAAAATCACCTCGACACTGAGCCCGGCAAATGTCGCTTTGCCGAGCCGTTCAAACTCCCAGGTGATCATGACCCCGAGGGCCGCGTCGTGCCAGCTTGGTGGAAGCCTTTACCCAAGCCGGGTGAGGGCCAAGCCTCGGCATCGGGTGGCCGTCAGGGTGCTCATGCCAGGCCACCACGACCACGCGCCTCTGGGAACACTGATCCTACATCTGGCGCTAGCAGTTATGACATACTGCGAGACGCGCCCGAGCGTGGAAACACGCCTTCCGCGCCTTCGAGCGGAAACGCGCCCCCCGCGTCTTCGGGCGAATCACCGCAGGTAGCGGCCCGCCGTGGTCGCTTACAAGGCGTACCTCCACCACCAGATGCAGTTGACGAAGGAGACCGACTGCGGAGAGCCACGAGGAACCCCCTTGCCTCGACCGGCCCGGGGGCTCCACGACTGCCTGACTGGACGAGATTTGACATCCAACACAGTCTGCAAAACCTCCGTAGTCATGAACCTCACGTAGCCAAAAAGGATCTCCGCAAGCTGCATTTACGGCGGTATCATGCGAAGGAACCCAAGATGAGGCTGATCCTAGAGAAGGTGGGTCTGGATAGCGTTCGACTAAATATGATCAAGAAATCTGCGACACCTGTCGGGAATTTAGAGCATGGGAGCGCCCAGGTAACTCTACGTTACCTTCCGCAAGCCCACTTGGAAATTGGCTTGACGAAGGCGAAGTAGATCTCATGTTTTACAAGAAACGGACCATATTCCACATTATGGACCGATGTATTCGCTTGGCAGCAGGCCAAGAAATCCCCGATAGAGAACGTGACACTATACTCGACGCCTACCACTACTGCTGGATCGCCTATCATGGACCCTTCAAAGTATTGTATTCAGATGGAGAAGGTGCCCTCAATAATGAAACTGCCAAGGCCATGATGGCGAATAAGGGCACGGCACTTCGCATCCGAGCGCCTGACCAGCACGCGACCTCGATCGAGTCACGCAATGGCATTCTTAGAGGCACTCTCCACATGATTGAGGAAGAGCTGAACAGACACAACATCCCCATTGTATTTACTAGAGTACTGGCCGAAGGCATCTTCGTCACTAACGCTTTCACGTTTTACAACGGAGTATCGCCGTACCAAGCACACACTGGGCGACAGCCCTCTTTCCTTCCTGACCTCGACACCCTTGACTTCCCCAAGGGACCCGAGACGTCAGACCACGAACGCGAACGTCGCGCAAGCGAAGTCAGCCTGGAAGCAATAACTCAAGCCACGGCGGTAGCGAAGACGAACCGTGCCCTCAGGGCTAAGACGGCCCCAGATGGTGCTCGCCTATACTCAGCTGGGGACTTGGTCGATTCTCACCGACCTAAGGCCACTAAGGACGACCATGGAGGCTGGAATGGCCCGTTCCCTGTGATCCGTAACGTGCCTGAACGAGGACACGTAGTCGTCAAGGCAGGATCGCGTGAGGTAATTGTAATGTATCTTGATGCTCGCCACACGCTATACATTGAATGCCTTCTCACCGGGGAACTTGGCATGGACAACATGGCCGTGCAAACCGTCCTTACATATGTGGCACACCCTGGCGCAGGGAAACCTGCCAAAGTCTTTGGCTACATTCCAGACTACAAGGGAAACCTCAATCTTTCCGACGATAGCAAGTTTCACCCGCGCGTACACCTAGCACTACAGTATCCCGTGCGAAACTATTTCCGAGTTGAGCGCGCAGTAGCCGTGAGATTGGCCAAGAGCGTGCTCTATCTACCTGCAGTGAGGTACGCCACCGGGTCTACACTGATCCACTACGACAACGATGTTAACCCAGCCTTCCACTACTATGAGTGTGTAGGCACCGGCCTGAACATCTCTCAAATCACTGGTAGCACTCACTCCAGACTCATCCAGTGCCTGACGTCACAAGTTCCTTTCCTAGGATTCCATGACGACCTTGCCAAGTATCAACACTTGGACACACCGTCTGAAGGACCTGACCAGCCTGGAGACAGGCCTCCTCCAGACACGCCAGGTGCTTCATCACCGAGTGAAGGTCGCCTGTCTACAATCTACGAGGAAAGCGAGGAACACGACATCGAGGCTATGATGATGGAGGAGTGGTACGATGAGTTGCGCATGGATCTTCACCCCACAACGGTTATCGACGACTATCTCTACTGCGTCCCAACAACCATGCTGCCCGACCAATGTGTCCTGGTCTCAGCACCAGTGGACGAGGAAGATACCGTTGTGTCGGAGATGCTCGGAGACGAGCCTGAACAACAAGAGCCCTGTCTTGTCTCTTTATGCTCGACTACACCTGACGAGGGCTATTCTCTTGACAGTGATGAACACGGTCCATATGTCGAGCTATCATTTACGCCAGAAATGTCAAAGATCGTGCTGGATCAGACCCAACTCGCACAGCTCGAACCAAACATGGTCGCAACGATGAGAGTATACGTATCATCGGCTGCTAAAAGTGCTGTGGTAGTCAAGGAAGACGACTTACTCACCAAAGCCGACATAGCAGCACATCCTAAAGAGGTTAGTGAGGCTTTGTACACCGAACTCAAGATCTGGCTTGACAACCGATGCTTTGAGATGTATGACCTGTCAAAAGCTTTCGACATCACGACATTCAGATATGTGTATAAGTGGAAGTTTGCGTAAGTAGGCACCGAGAATGTTACAACCATCCGTCTTAGACTTGTCCTCCGCGGACTCATGGACACGGAGGCTTTCGATGTAGAAACCTTCTCGGGAACTGCCCGCCGACAGTCCCCGAGGCTTCTGGCAAGTGAAGCTGCGCGTCATCCAGAATGGATCTTAGCATCTATGGACATCGACAAAGCGTTCCCCAAAGGACTGACATATGAGGAACTTGCTCGTGCCACCGGCGAGGAGACTCGCATGGTTTGCTTCACCCTTCCACCAGGAAGTGCCCAGGTGCTTCGCACCCCTCTACCAGGCTTCTCTTCTCATGGTGGAAGCCGACACTGCCTCAGGTGCCTCAAGCCAGGAAGTGGTGCAAAGGACGCCCCAAGAGCGTTCTCCCTCAAGCTTCGCACGACTACTCGAGCTATAGGCCTTACACCGACAAGCTACGATCCTGAATTTGAATTCAGTCAGGACCTATTAATAGCAAAACATGTCGACGACATCAATATGACAGGCCTAGAGAAAACGTAGACGACTACGTACAACGTGTCGAAAAGGTGTTTGGCAAATGTAAGCTCAACAAACTTTATTACACCAACTGCGCCGTTCGCTACACGAAGAATGAACACGGGGATGTGATCATGGACCAGGACGGATGCATCAAACAACTACGTCCGATCACACATCCTGAGCTTACGGGAGCAGCGGCAGACGCCAAGGCTACCAAACTCATCACCAACATGTTCGTTAGCCTGCGAGGAGCTACCGCCTATGCCCTTATTACTCAAGTCTGGCTCATGGTGCATGTGGGATCTCTCCAGAAGATCCAAGAGCCCACCAACTTACAAGCCAGACGACTGAATGCTGTGACGCGAAAGCTGATCAGCAGCCCGAAACGCATCACCTTCCCTCGGATGAAGCCGACGAATGAAGTAGACATACATAGTGATTCGGGGTATCGGAAACTCACCGGGGAGGAGGACGACGAAACCAAGGGCTACGGCATTCGTGGGGCTAACGTATTACGGCGAGGAAACTCGCCCCAAGGCAAATCCGTCGTTCACCTTTGCGACGGACTATGCAAGTCACACCGACTGCAGGTGAGGTCCAGCTATGCCGCTGAGGCACTTGCAGTTGCACATAATCTTGATGAATGCTATCCCACGCTCATTACTCTCCACGAGCTCAAGGCTGGAGCACTTACCCCACGACAACTACGAGATATGCGTGAAGGTGGAGGCCTAGCTATCAAAGTTTCCCTTACTAGAGACGCTGAGTCTGTATATAAATCGTTATCCAGCAAAGACCTCAAGATACCGACGGAACGTACTTTGCTGGGACATCTCAGCTGGATACGTGAGCTCATGGATATAGGTATCGTGCAGAACGTACAGTGGTGTGACACTAGAGACATGACCGCAGACGGGCATACAAAGGGGAGTACCGATCGGGAGCTGCTTCTGGAAGTGATGTCAGGCACTCAGTCATGTAAGTACGACGTGAAGCAGTTTGTTCCCTTTCGGGGCCCCGAGGACAACACCAAACCTAAGTCGAATCATTTTTAGTATGTCCTTGTTGCCCCTGCGGTCCAGTTTGCCAGCACGGAATATGGAGGCGCCCTCTTTCCTGCTCGGAAACGAGCCATACTTTTCACGCTTGGCAACGAGCCTGTTCAGTTTGGTTCAGGCTCTTTGCCTTAATACCTTTTTGCCCGGAGGGGAATAGCCTGTTTGGCTTACCTCTAGCCGGGCCGATAGCCCTTGTCTATCCGAGGGGCTGTCCTGTTCATGCGTGGAAAAGTTTTGCGAGGAAACTCGCCGGCGAATAATCTCGCCCTTCAGTCTGGTGGTTGACCAGACTGCGTGTACTGTTTTCCTTGCAAACAGTTGCGCGCCTGTCGAGAGCCTAGCGACCGCGCGGCTTTACTCTCCGTCTCCTCCTCTCCCGACTTTAAGGGTAGCTCTGTGGGAGATGTTATAGATAATCGGGAGTATAGCCTGCGCGTCGCTGCCTTATGGCTCAAGGCACGCGCGCCCTATTTGCCCGGATACCTGACGTGGCATTCGCTATGTGCAGGAAAGATCATTACATCGATCTTATCCTACCTTACTCATCCACACCCCATATCGTATTCCTTCGACATGGAACTGGATGCAATATGACCTACCAGAGTCATTTCAGACTTACACTGCCAGGGACGCCGAAATCGGGAACCGGGAACCCAGGAACCCAGCCGCCCACCGAATTGGGAACCCAGGAGCCCAGCATTCCCAGACCCCCTCGAGCAATGAAAAAATCATGACAGGAGGCTTTTTGCTACTTTCGGCCTCTGGGGGCCCTTACTGGCCCTCGGCACTGTCAAGAAACGACTCAGGAAGATAAACCGGTCCAGGGAAATTAATCGAGGCTTCCAGGGGTCGACGTAGTTGAAAAAATACACTAGAGAAAAACCCGAATCAGTGGATGGTTTGAAATGGGATCGATCAACGGATCGATAAGGAGATCGACCGGGAAGCCGGGAGCCCGGGAACCCGGTACCCACCGAAATCGGACCGGAACCAATGACAAAGAAACCGGGAGCCCAGAACCAGGAACCCAGGAACCTCGCCAAAGTTTTCCTTTTCCGCTAGGACCCCTGCAGTGCAAGCACTGATTGGGGAAAATCATGGCGTCGGGGGTTTGGGACTGCCGGGGGCCCCAGCATTTTGGGAACCCGGGGAGTCAGCAGAGCTCACACCGCCAGGAACCCCGGAGCCAGGAGCAATCGGGGCTCAAGAGACGAGGGTCAATGCAAACGGGGGTCAGCCAGAGCGCTGGATCTTGCAGGATCCTGAAGCTCCAAGGTCGCATTGACCCAGGTTTGGGTGCAGGATCCTGCAGGATCTTGCAGGATCCTGCAGCTCCAGGGTCGCATTGACCCGGGCTTGGGTGCAGGATCCTGCACGATTCTGCAAGGCCCGATTGACCCAGGTCTGGATTGGCCCGGGTCAGCAGATCCCCGAAGCAAGGCACCCGGGAAACCAGAAGCCCAGTTGCCTAAGTGTCGAAATCGCCATGGAAGTTTCGCCCGATCTTGCAATTTCTGCCAGGGCCCTTCAGAAGACTGCTCGAAAGGAGAATGACGGCAGCCGAGTGCAACAAAGCATCAGTACAAAAGAAGAGCGAAGAAGACAGCCGCGGAGACGAATACGTTTTGGACGAGGATGAAATCCACAAATTGGGCGAGAACTGATGGCACATCCGAACCTTAAAAATAGAGCGTTCAGGCACGAGGCAAGGTGCACGTCTTCAAAGAAAATGAAGCACCGATTGCTTACACGAATCTCTCTCTCTATATATATATAAATATATATATATATATATATATATATATATATATATCCTCTTCCTATATTTTTACAAACCCCGGCGGGGGGGAAACCCATCCCCCCCCCCCCAAAACCGGACTCCCGGGATCTGGGGCTTTGGGATTCTCCAGACGGGCCGCGAAGCGGCCCCCGGGCCTCGCAGGGCGTTTTGCCAAGCCTTCCCAGCACACCTAGAGCGATCAGGGGGGTCATCGGAGACGTCCCAGAGACCCCCAAGACTGCACAAGAGCGCTCCAAGAGTGACCGACGTGACCTCAAGATGGCCCAAGAGGCCTCCAGGACGGCCCCAAAGAGGCCTCCAAGAGCACTCCCAAGAAGGCCCCCCGAGGCAAAAATCGCAAATTTTCTGTTGGTTTTTGGTGGATTTTGGGATTCTCCTCTTTTCGGCTTCCCCACGCTCCAAGACGGCGGTCTTCTGGGCGTCCGAAGCCGCATGGGAGGCTCCCAAATCGCCCCACAACCATCCGAAAGGGCTCCCAGGCAGTCCAAGAGAGCCCCAAAACGGCACAACACGGGTCCAAGATGGCCCTCAGAGAGCCCCATGGCGGCCCAAGATGGCCCAAAGACACCCTCCGAAGCATTGCAAATCGTGACCTGGTCGTTCAGGGAGCCCGCGGTTGGAGGCAGGGGCCCGAGGAAGCCACCAGAGGCCCCCAGAATACGCCCAGGAGGCCTCCAGAAGGCTTCAAGAAAGCCTGAAACAACTTTTGTGAGGTCCCCAGAGGCTCTCCAGAGAGGAGCCTCCGCGAAAAAGAGCTGAGGAGAATGGGGGGAATGCGTAGGGTATGGCGAAAATAAGGAAAAATATGCATGGAGGAAGGATAACGAATACCTTATGATACTGGCGATGCCGGAAAAAGGCAACAAGGAGTTATCGCTAAATTGTCGGCTTGACCTTCCGGCTATTCCGCATGCGTGCCAAATTTCAAGGACCAAAAGGTGCATGGCGCGAAGCGCCATTGCAGTCTTGTATATATATATATACATATATATATAATGGCCCTCTGCCGTAAGAGGGGTAGCACTGTCGGCCAAGATGAGTTCAGCCATGGAACCCGACAGGCCTAATGAGATCAGTGACACATCAGTCCAGCTCGAGCGGTGGAGTGCACTGGCAGAGAAACTCGACAAGCGCGGAAATTCATATGAATTGCCCTTGCCGTTCAAGATAACGGCTCTAAAACTCATCATGGCACACGCCGGGGAGTGGTTCGACGACGGGCAGCAATATTGTTTCAAGTCGCCCGGCTCCCTAACGGTACAAACGCATCAGAAATTAGATTTGAGATGTGAGTATTGGCCTCGAAAGAAATTGGACGGTGGCATTGAAAACAGCGATGCGATGGACATCGGAGGAGTGGGCAAGGAAGAAGAGTGTTTTGACCAAGCAACCTACCAAAGAAGCTACCACGGAGAATATGACGAAGAGGGCAACTGGTGGCCCATGGATGAAATGGTAGCACAGGCTGGAATGACAACTAAGGTTGGGATGAAGAAGACGTGGGCGCAGTCAATAAATGCAAAGGTAAAGGAAAGGTCAGATGCTACAAGTGTGACAAAGTGAGCCACATGGCCAAGGACTGCAGAGCCAAAGGCAAAGGCAAGGTCAGTGGCAAAGGGACAGGACCCCCAGGATGGCAAAAGGGCTACAACAAGGGTAACAACGGCAGCTACGAGGGAGCAGGTAAGCAATCAAGACAATTTGGGGGTAAACCAGGTGACAAGGGTCACGTGCCCATGATTGAGCGCGAATGTTACAAGCACTGACAAAAGGGCCAGATTGCAGCCAATTGCACCAAGAGGGCCAGCGAGATTGGACAGGCCAGCAGTGAGCAAGGAACATATAACCTTGGACAGCCCCAACCATCGGGAAGAAGGGAGGAGGAGGGGGAGGACGAGGAGGAGGAGAAGGTGGTAGAAGAAGACGAAAAAGAAGGAGAGGAGGAGGAGGAGGAGGAGGGAGGAAAAGAAGGAGGAGGAGGAGGAGGAGCAAGAGGATGGAGGAGGAGGGGGAGGGAGGAGGAAGAAGGAAGGAGGAAGGAAGAGGAAGAGGCGGCGGGAGAGAAGGAGGAAAGAAAAAGGAGGAGGAGGAAAAGGAGGAGGAGGAGGAGGAGGAGGAGGGAGGACGAGGAGGGAGGAGGGTAAGAGGGGGAGGGAGGGGAGGGAGGGAAGAGGGAGAGAGGAGGGAAGAGGAGGGAAGAGGAGGAAGGAGGAGGAAGGGAGGGAGGAAAGAAGGGAGAGAGGAAAAAAGGAAAAAAAGGAAAGAGAGAAGAGGGAGGAGGAGAAAAAGGAGGAAGGAGGAAGAAGGAGGAGGTTGAGGAAGGAGGAGGAGCAAGAGAAGGCAGAGTAGGAGGAGGATGGAGCAGGAGGGAAGAGGAGAAACGATGAGGAGGAGGAGGAGGAGTCGGGAAGAGGAGGAGAGGAGAGGAGACTGGAGGAGGAGGAAGAGGAGGAAGGAGAGAGGACGAGTAGGAGGAGAACTGGAGAGTACAAGGAGGAGCGAGGAGAGGAGGAGGAGGGAGGAGAGGAGGAGGGAGGAGAGGAGGAAGGAGGAGGAGGAGGAGGAGAGGAGGAGGGAGAGGAGGAGGAGGAGGGGAGGGGGGGGAAGAGGGAGGAGGAGGGAGCCCCCCCCCGCCCAGATGATGGCCCAGAACATCCAGAACACCATGGCGAAGATCTCGAGGCCACGGCCTGCGGCCCCGCGGCGGAGGCCCCGCGTGGGGGTCTCTCTCTCGCGAGCGGTCTGCCAGCGTCGTGGCCGTCGTCGTCATCGTCGTGGTCGGGGGGGAGAGGACCCAGACCCCCACGCGTCGTGAAGAAAAATACGACGGATGGTTCTCGCTATCTGCAGCTTCTGGAGGCCCTCACCGGGCCTCGGTACCGTTTTCAAAAACATTAGACATGAAAATCTGGCTTCAGGCAGGGGTCCAGACCTTTGAGGGTCCACGTCATGAAAAAGTCAGGACGTCGGAAGTCTGGGGAGGAGGAGAAGGAGGAGGATAAGAAAGCGGGAGGGGGGTGCGCGACGCGCAGCCTTCTGCCATGGGGGAGCGACGGACCCAGGCCTCTGGGCCCCAGACCTCCCCGCGTCGGGGGGAATAGAAACAAAAAAAAACATGACGGACGATGCCTCACCACTTCCTTCCTCTTCCTCCTCCTCCTCCTCCTTCTTTCCTTCCTTGCTTCCTTCCTTCCTTCCTTCCTTCCTTCCTTCCTTCTCCTCTCCCTCCTCCTCCTCCTCCTCCTCCTCCTGCTCCTCCTCCTCCTGCTCCTCCTCCTCCTCCTCCTCCTCATCCTCCGCCTCCTCCTCCTCCTCCTCCTCCTCCTCCTCCTCCTCCTCCTCCGTTCATTTTTCTTATAAATAACTTCTCCCTGTCGCACCCCGAAGCCAGTTTTTGGGCGGGCTGGGCGTTTCGCCTGAGACTTCTTCACCACTCATGGCTCCGAAGATTTCAAAGTGGCAACCATTTCACCGATCGAGGGTGGGTCGTTTTAAGAATGTGGCTCTAATGTGCCTCTCGCTTTAGCGCCGCGCACATTCGTTTTTAATATTTGCAAGAGCTTCACGGATTGAGGGCGGGTCGTCTTCAAAATATGGTTCTCGCCTTAGCGCCACGCACATTCGTTTTAAAAAATTGCAATAGCTTCACGGATTGAGGGCGGGTCGTTTTCAAAATGTGGTTCTCACCCTAGCGCCGCGCACTTTAGTTTTGTTGAAAATTTGCAAGAGCTTCACGGATTGAGGGCGGGTCGTTTTCAATGTGTTTCTCGCCTCAGAGCCGCGCACATTCGTTTTGAAAATTTGCAAGAGCTTCACGGTTTCCCATGACCAACGTGCCAGAAATGATGTTTGGGAAGGATTGACGATTCTGCGGATGCAACTGTCAGTTGATCCGTGGTGTTGAAGTCCCCACAATGGCTTTCTGACACGATTCCAGATCGTCAGGACGCAGCAGTCAGGTTGATCCGTGGCGTAGAAATCCCGAGAACAATGCTCTGGCATGCGTCAAGGTCTTCAAAGAAGGGTTGCCTTCCAACGAAGCAGTTTCCTCAATGGAAATGGACCGTTGTACGGGCCTGTGAAGAAGAAGTTTGGAGGAGGGTTACTTCCAACATCGTTGATGACTCTTGGGTTTACAGTGGTCCTCCTCCTCAACCTCCTCCGCCTCCTCCTCATCCTCCTCCTTCCTCTTTCCTCCTTCCTTCCTCCCTCCTCCTTCCTCCTCCTCCTCCCTCCTCCTTCCTTCCTCCTTCCTTCCTCCTTCCTTCTTCCTTCCTTTCTCCTCTTCCTCCTCCTCCTCCCTCCTCCTTCCTCCTCCTTTCTCCTTCCTCCTTCTTCCCTCCTTCCTCCATCCTCATTCCTCCTTCCTTCCTCCTTCCTCCTCCTCCTCCTCCTCTTTCCTCCTCCTCCTCTTCCTCATCCTCCTCCGCCTCCTCCTCCATTCCTCGTCCTTATAAATAATTCCTCCCTGTCGCACCCGGAGGCCTGTTTTTAGGGCGGGTTGTGCGTTTCGCTTGAGACGTCCCCACCATGTGCGATCCTGCAGTTTAAAAAGTGGCAACGGTTTCACAGATGGAGGGCGGGTCGTTTTCAAAATGTGGCTCTCGCCTTAGCGCTACGCACATTCGTTTCAAAACATTGCAAGGGTTTCACGGATTGAGGGCGAGTCGTTTTCAAAATGTGTTTCTCGCTTTTGCGCCGCGCACATTCGTTTTGAAATTTGCAAGAGCTTCACGGATTGAGGGCGGGTCGTTTTCAAAATGTGGTTCTCGCATTAGCGCCGCGCACATTCGCTTGTAAAAAATGCAAGAGCTTCACGGGTTGAGGGCGGGTCGTTTTCAAAATGTTCTTCTCGCCTTAGCGCCGCGCACATTCGTTTTATTTAATGCAAGAGCTTCACGGGTTGAGGGCGGGTCGTTTCAAAATGTAGTTGTCGCTTGGGCGCCGCGCACATTCGTTTTAATAATTTGCAAGAGCTTCACGGCTTCCCATGATCAGCGTACGAGAAATGATGTGTTGGAAGGAGTCACAGTTCTGCGGATGCAACAGTCAGTTGATTCGTGGTGCGGAAGTCCCCGAAAAGGTTTTCTGGCACCGTTCCAGATCGTCAGGACGTAGCAGTCAGGTTGATCCGTGGCGTAGAAATCCCGAGAACAATGCTTTGGCATGGTTCAAGATCTTCAAAGGGTTGACTTCCAACGGAGCAGTTCCCTCAATGGGAATGGACAGTTGCACGGGCCTATGTAGAAGGAGCTTGGAGGAGGGTTACTTCCACCATCGTTGATGATTCTTGGGTTTACACTGGTCCTCCTCCTTCTCCTCCTCCTCCTCCTACCTCCTTCCTCCTCCTCCTTCCTCCTTCCTCCTTCTTCCTTCTTCTTTCCTCCTTCCTGCCTCCTTCCTCCCTCCTCCTCCTCCTCCTCCTCCTCCTCCCTCCTCCCTCCTTCCTCCTTCCTCCTTCCTCCTTCCTTCCTCCTTCCTCCATCCTCTTTCCTCCTTCATTCCTTCCTCCGTCCTTCCTTTCTCCTCTTCCTCCTTCCTCCTCCTCCCTCCTCCTCCTCCTCCTTCCTCCCATCCTTCCTCCTCCTCCTCCTTCCTCCTTCCTCCTTCCTTCCTCCTTCCTTCCTTCCTCCTTCCTTCCTTCCTCCTTCCTTCCTCCTTCCTTCCTCTCTTCCTCCTCTCCTCCATTTTCCTCCTCCTCCTCTCCCTCCTCCTCTCCTCCTCCTCCTCCTTCCCTCCTCCTCCTCCCCCTCCTCCTCCTCCTCCTCCTCCTCCTCCGCCTCCTCCTCCTCCGTCCACGCCTGCCAGGGGCCCCTCACAGGGTATCGGGGTCATCAACCAGCGATTCTTCAGGGGCGGCCAAGAGGGGGATAATGAATAGGGGCGGGTGGAGATCAAGGCGTGGGCCATGATATTTCCTCAGATGTCATGGCGCCTCTTCTTGTTTCATTACGTCCCTGGCCCACCCACACACACCCCTGGACCGCGCACACCGCCGGCCATGATTTGCGCTCCCCCCTCTCGGACGCCCCCAGTTCTCGGGTCCTGGGGAAGGGGTCGAGACTTCCAGGGGCCCACACTGCGGGGAGAACACGGGGTCGGGGGTCTGGGGGCAGGAGGGCGGGCACGCTCCCTGCGTCCGAGGATCGAGGGGGGCTGGACAGAGGTTCCATGGCCGAGGAGGGTTCTGGACGTTTTTTTGTTGGTGGGGGGGAGGGGGGGTGGGGCGCTTTCGTGGGGTCCTGGGGCTGTGTCGGGGAATTCTTGGGGGGGGGGTCCTCCTTCCCCGCCTCCCCAGGGCGAGGATGAGCGGACATGGACTCGGGCGGGTTCCGTCGCCAGTTGAGGCAGCATTGGCTTCACGTTGCGAGGAGCACATTGCTACTGTATTTCCTACGGTTCCACATCTGGAGCAGAGTGAGGGCCCCTCTGCTCCGCCCCTCTTTGTTCTTCCTCTCCTCGTGCGCCGACGCGCGCAGGTAGCCGCGGCCGCCCCAGCCGCACCCGAGGGCCCCGCGGCCACCCCGCGGCCTCGGGCGCGCGCCCGCGCGGGGCAGGCCCGGGGCCGCGCCCACCCCCGCCCCCCCTCGCTCGCTCTCCCGCCCGCCGTCCTCCGGGCCCGCCGCGCCTCCCCCTCGACCGCTCCCCTCCGCCCGCCGCCGCCTCGTCCGCAGGCGAGCCTGCGCCTCCCGTCCGCCCACGTCCTCCACAGTTCCCGCTCCTCGTGCTCTCCTCCGCTTTCCCCCCCCCCGCTGTGTGCTCCCCTGTCCTCGCTCCTCTGCCGGGGGAGGAGGAGGAGGAGGAGGAGGAGGAGGAGGAGGAGGAAGGCGGAAGGGGAGGGGGATGTCGGAGGAGGAGGAAGAAGAAGAGGGGGAGGATTTGATTGGATTCGCGACTGCGGCACCATGCGGTTCCCACCTCTGGCCAGGCACACTGCTGAGATCACGTGAGCTCGCGCGTCGCTGGGCCGCAGACGTCATGAGGCAGTCTTGTGACAATCCACCATGTTGCCGTGCACTCCCATGCCTACACAAGGCACTGTAGAGCGTGCGCGACCGTATTTTCGGCAATCGTTGCATCGAGCACCGAGAATCATGCCTCGATGTCCTGAGGCATTCCCCACCCCCTTCTCCTGCCAGGAAATCGCACGTCGTGTGTCGTGGCGTGTGCGCGAAGTTGTACGCGAGTTCCCACAGTCGTTGGACCTCCTGCTCCGTCGGCGAGCGGGACTTGTTGGGTGTCGTGGGGCTTGGGGTGTCGTGATATCGTGGTGTGCTGAGATGCATCCTGGGTTTGTTAAGGCTTATGAGGTTTAGCTAAAGTTTAGCGCATTTATAAAGTTTACCATATGTTTATCAACAATTCACTTAAAACTTTTATAAACGTTTAGCCGTCGCGATATGCAAGCTATGAAACTACCATGCAAAACATACGTTGCACCACGCCACGTAGGATGCACCATAGGTTGCGCCAAATAGGATGCACCACATACGTTGCACCACATAGGTTTCCCCACACAGGTTTCCCCACACAGGTTGCACCACATAGGTTTCCCCACGTAGGTTGCACCACGAGGATGCACCACATAGTTTGCATCACAGCATGTAGCACAACATTGGTTGCACCACTTGATATGAGCTGAACTTCAGTTTTCGACGCCTTCGGCGCGGCGCCGCCGCCCACGCCGCCTTCGGCCTCGGTTTCGGCATGCCGCTTTGATCGTTTTAAACGTGAGGAGGGAAGGGGGAGGAGGGGGGAGGAGGAAACAGCAGGCGGAGGAGCAGGAGGAGGGGCGGGAGGAGGGGAAGGAGCAGCAAGAGCAGGACAAGCATGAGGAAAAGCAGGATGAGGAGGAGGAGAAGCGGAGCAGGAAGACCTATAGCCTCCTCATTTCTCATCCTCCTCCAGTTCGTTGCCTTCAGCCGCAATGGCTTGAACGTGCGCGTTCGCATATCGTTTCATGATGGGTTGTGCGGCGGTGCGCGCAGCGTATGCGAATGGTTTCTCCTCTGGGCGCGACGCGCCAGCAAATCCTATCATGAAAACTCGAATGGCAGGATGGTGCCGACGGTGCCGTCGGCGTATACGCAGTGCTCTACTGCAGCCAAGATGGCTTTAGTCTCCCAACATTGCACTGGAGACTCCGACAGTTTCCACACCGCCTTTGCAGCACCACGGATGCGCTGAGAAAACTCCATCACCTCCATCATAGAAACAGCTTCTCCACTGACCTCGACATGCAATTTCACGCGGGCGGCCAGTGTGCCATCGGGGCCATTTAGAAGCACAACACCCCCTTGAGTGCATAAGCCGAGCTGGCTGAAGCGAGAATTTTTGCCCACGTTGACTGGGATGTCATCGCCTTCCAATCCCAATGCGTCCATTATCAGCTGTCTGCGTTTCTTGGGGGCTTTGCGTCCCTGCACCAAGCCAACGTCGTAATCAAAACCATGGCTTGTTATTGCAGAAAGGTGGTGGGCAACGCACTCGCTCAGCAACGACTTGCTGGCTGATCCAGAGATGTTCGCCAATTCGGTGGCGCATCGCTTCGGCATTCTACGCTTCCTCTCAAGGACAAAGCAAATCAAGAGCCGCCCGTTTTTTCTCAAGTATCTCAGGGAGGTGGAGAAGCCAGTGGCATTTGGGCGTCAAGCACTAATACCCGAAAGCAGCAGTAAACGACTCTAACAACGTATGAACACAACCTGAAAGCCTCGTTGGGCTCACGTCGATCCGACTGGTTGCAACTACAGGTTCCGACAACTGGACGCAAGAAATCATAGCGTCGCAAGCCGCATTGGCTGCCCCCATGGGTCGCAGGACCGTCTGACTGAACAGCATCCGCACGCCATGGATAGACAATAAATCAGATGCCTGGCATTTTACGTGTTGCGCCTTTCTACGTTTGTCTTTCCGACCAGCATTAAAATGTTATCTAAATGCGCGGCATGAAATCGTCCAGGGAACACCCAATGCGCCAAGAATTCCGAGAATGACTCCCACACGCCGTTGAGCCCAGCAGATATGAAGGCTTCGAACGCAAGGTAAATCACCAGATTCACGACACCGTCGACGAAGAGCGCGTGCATACAGTCATGCATAAACACCTCTGTCGGGTTGACCAGCCTGTCCAAGGCTCTATCGAGCAGCAAGCCCCGCTTAGCAAACGTCAAACCCAACGCTTGCTGCAACATCACGAACTCATCATTTGACAAAGTCCGCGACACGCGTTCCAGATACCTGGCATTCGCGCGAAGCTCATGGCCCGTGGACGCCACGAGCTCATCGAGATGTATTTCGCTACAGCGCAACATGGCTGAACCGTCCTCGTCAACAACCTTTGAGTCAGGTGTGTATACATTCTTGCCAGGCACACCAAACTTGGACGCGCTGTCGCCCCTTGCTTGCCAGACAGTTTCATGAGCGCCGCCGCCTTGCAACACCACGCCCAATTTCGCAAACAGCCTGAAGCTATCCCCGTCTAGATCCAGGGCCATGCCACCGTCTTGGAAATGAAAGCCATCAGGCTTGAAAAAGCATTTGATAGCCTCAGCGAATGCTTGGCTTAACCCAGCAGAGAGAGAAGAAACTGATTTGGAGAACTCAGTCATCAGCACAAACCAGCTCTCTTCGTGACTGAGCGCGCTCACGCCAAATTCCAAGAAGCTCCAATATATAGATTGGAATTTTATTTGCTTCGCTGGTGACAAGGGGCTCCCTGGGGCAACTTCGTCGGAATACAAAACCAAGTTCCATGGCTGTTCTGGCGTCGGCGGGTGAAGCATCAGCTGGCGCTTCAACAACTTCCGAAAGGTTGCACTCTCTTCGACAACTGCCGCTATGGATGCGAACGGGCAGGCGATTAGTATGCTAGCTGGCTCTTCCCCTGCATTAATACACGTGAAGGATTGCAAAATAGAGCCATATTGGCCGACAGTTGTGGTAACAGCATCTCTCGCGGCCCGCATAGAGTGTCGATCTATGACCTCTGGGATCCCATTGTGTCTCACGCCCTCCAGAATTGCAGCCAACGCAGAAGCTGCACAGCGAGGCTTGGCGCGATGGAACTCATTCAGCCTGCGCAGCTTAGCAGCCCGCGCCGGCTCCATCCGAAACGGCCCCAGACGCTGAACGGCCCGACTGCATGCCGAGCGAAACGGGCTACGGACGGAACGCGAGCACTTGCTTCACAACAAGGGCGCTCAACTGACAACGCGACGAGCAGACATGCTTTTCTCGAGATTGGCCTCACGACTCACACCGCGCTCTCGAGAACCAAGTGCGTTAACTAACGCAGCACGGAGTGCTTGTATGTTCGGCGAAAAGCCTGGTTATATGGTAGGGGCACCATGCGCGTCTCATGGCTTAGCCTGAGCGTCGTCGATCGCCTTCACTGCTGCAGCCCACGCCTCAGAGGTCGGCTTAGGGCCTCCCCTAACTTTGGAGCTCTCGGAGTAGTTGTCCGACCAGCCCATGCGAGGCTTTAGGCGCATGGCGTGAGATATTCCGCCCCGCCCGCCCATGGCCATCAGTATCAAGAGACGGCCCGACCCCAAGACGAACGAAGTGAAGGCGTGGAACACGCAAGCAGCGGTGAAGGGCAGGAGGGGAGGGCGGACTGATTGGACTGATTGGACACAGCAGCCTTCGAGGGGGGCTGATTGGATTGATTGGACCGATTGGGCCTGCGATTGTGCACGGGGGGAGGGGGGCGCTGATTGGACGCAGCGGCGCCCGAGGACTTCTATCGCGCGGAGGGGGGCCGGCGTTTTAGAGGAGGGCGTGGGAGGGGGGAGGCGGGAGGGTGGCTGTTGAGTGGGTGACCCAAGAGGTTTACGACGCGGCCATCGGGCCACGTGATCTCAAAACAAACCTACCAAAACTACCCCGAAAGTTCACGCGGGCGAGCTGAAACATACAGCCCCACCCCTTTCCCAGCATGACCAACAACGGCGTCGCGACATGGTTAGGCGGAGGCAACGTGACTCGACGTACCCAAGACACCGACCGCATCGCCGCAGCTGAATCAAGCTTTTCAGGAGGGGGGGGCATCGGGGCGCCACTCGCAATCAATCCAGACGCAGCGGTGCGTTGGCTGGCGGTGATTCGCTAAGCGTCATGCATCGCCACGCTTCCTGAAGGCACGGAAGCGCCTGGCCTTGAGGCTTGCGTAGATGATTCCCTGCTTGTAGGCCACTGGCGGGGGGTTCGAACCATCCTTTGGCAACGACGGCATAGCGCCCATGATTTTAGACTTCGGGATCGGCTTCAAGTCGGCATCCTTGGGCTCACCCTTGCCCTTTGCAGCCTCGGCAAGCTCGACCTTCGCAGCCTTCATCGGCTCGACGGCAGCAGCGGCTGCTGCTGGGCGCTTCCGTGGTGGAGCCTCGGCCTTGACCTCAGGTGCCGCGTCTCCCTCTGCGGCTTTAGCAGCATCCTTCTTAGCTAAGGCGTTCGCCTTCGCTTCTCCCATCGCCTTGACCTTGCGCTTCTTGAGGGCGAGGATCGCAGCACGGGCGCGGGGGCCCAAGTCCTCTTCACGCGGCCCGTCGTCATCATCGGCGGCGCCGTGCTTCGCATCATCATCGGAGTCGTGCTCACCCTTTACAGCGTCTTGCTCCTCACGCTTCGCTTCTGGCTCATGCTTGACAGATGGCTCATGCTTGGCGGCTGGTTGCACCTTCAGCGTCCCATCAGCAGCGCGGTGGACAGCCAAGCTGCTTCGCTGCTCGGATTTCACGTCAGGGGCCGAAGGGCTCTGCACAGCCGCCTGGCTTTTCCCTTTGCGGTACTCGAGCAATTTCTGCTGGTATTCGTAAAACAATCCCATCTCGATCGGGTCGCTCGGTGATGCAACGAGCGCACCTGCTGGCGATGCGCCGCGCGCGTCGGCTGCGGGCGCTGCGGCGTCACGGCCGCGAGCGCAGCCAAGCTCGCCCTTTGCTTCTTGAAACTTTAGCTTAGCATCTGAATCAACAGATGCTTTCAGCAGGCCTCTGTTGGAGCGTAGCGAGATCTTGTCCGCGATTGCGTTCATGCCCTTAAGCTCGATCTTGGTCGGCTGGCCATCCCCAGGGTAGGCGGCATTGAAGATGTCGGATGGAAGCTCGGATGGCGAAGTTGGATATTCCATGATGCGACCAAAGCCGAAGTCCTTCTTCTCTGTCTTGAACACCACCTTCAAATCCCCTAAGATGCTGTGCAATTTCCTCGGCTCGGGCGGGGCGTCGCAATGCGTGGCAAGCAACGTTGCTAAGGCCCACTTGCATGTCTGCTCACTAGGCTCAGTGCAACCAACCGCCATGCCGCGTTCGACCAAGGTCGTCATCTTGCGATTCAGCGAAATCTTGGGGTCATTGATTACAACCCAGTCAGACGACGTCAAGTACGACCACCACTCTTTAAGCAACTGCCGGTTCGCGGAGCCTTCGGGCTTGACGGGGCCACTGCCCTTAGCGACCTTGCTGTCGACGATTGACATTATCCGCTTGGTCTGATCTTCGCCGTATGGCTCACCCCTCAAAGCGTCGACAATCTGCGTGGCTTCGGCTGGCCCGAAGCATTTCATGTTGTTCAGCATGCCGATCAGAGTGTCGGCAAAGCTCTTCTGGAGCGCAGGGTCGGAGCTGCTGTTGATTTCGCTACGAGCTGGGGGGGGGGGGGGGGGGGGGGGGGGGGGGGGGGGGGGGGGAGGGGGGGGGGGGGGGGAAAGAGAAGAGAGAGAGAGAGAGAGAGAGAGAGAGAGAAGAGAGAGAGAGAGAAGAGAGAGAGAGAGTAGAGAGAGAGAGAGAGAGAGAAAAAAAAAAAAAGAGAGAGAGAGGAGATATATAAAAAAAAAAAAAAAAAAAAAAAAAAAAAAAAAAAAAAAAAAAAAAAAAAAAAAAAAAAAAAAAAAAAAAAAAAAACTTTCACGCTAGATATCTCACGAGCGAGCTGCAGCTGCAGCTTGCCATTCGGCAGGCGCGCACGTAAGCCAACAGGCTCGTGCGTCAGCCGTCAGGCTTGCGAGGGCGCCAGCCGTCAAGCTCGTGAGCCAAGTGGCTATGGAAAAAGCGATGGGCTGGAGTACACCATGTGCAATCGCACAATCATGCTCGAATTCTGCAGTGTCCTGT
>CAUYUJ010001514.1:153686-178762 GCA_963575745.1 Prorocentrum cordatum | reverse complement strand
TGCTGCAGGGGGGGCCCGCGCGGGCCCGCGCACGAAGCAGCGCGGCGCGCGCCCTCGCGGCGCCTCCAGCCAAAACGGCTGATGCGGAGGAGGTGCATGGAAGATGTGCGGATGAGGTCTGTAAGTCGTTTCTGGATGGGCGAACCTTCTGGACGCGCAACGCCGAAGACAGATCCTTTCATATGAGGATCTGTCTTCGGCGTTGCGTATCTGACCTCTGAGGCCCCCGTGTGACATGCCAACCCCCAGCTAGGTCACGAGAAACTGCGGGGCCACATCGGGGGCTCTAACGGAGGTCGGGGCCCATGAGATTCCCAGCTTGATGCGCGACGACTTTATAAGGACGGGGCGAAGTGGAGGGCCAACCTACGAGATGAGTGAGGGGGGCCGCGGGGCAATGGCAAGGGCGAGCGAGGGGGCAGAGAGTGCGACTACACATGCGACACAAGCCAATGACCAATGATACCACGACCCGCTGCTACCCTACATCCCTTCCCAGCTCGAACTGCATGTGCTGTTGTTGTTGTTGATTCTACGCGGAGGGGGGTGGGGCTAGGGGGCCACCCCATGAGATGAGAGAGAGAGAGAGAGAGAGAGAGAGAGAGAGGCCACGGAGCCAGGAGGAGGAGGAGGGAATGGAGCGAGGAGAACGACGGCACATGCGAAATGAGACGGCGCCGCAGATGGCGAATCCTCCTCCCCCCCCCCCCATCCCTCCTTATACTTATCCTCATTCTCCTCCTCATCGCACCCTGCCTCATCCTCCTCCTGGCAACTGCTTGTGTTGCAATTAAGTTTATCCCCCCTCATCATCCTCTTCCTCCGTTTCTTGCGTCGTCGTCGCGCGGCGCCCCGGCTAGTGCGCGCGGGACTTGGTCATGAGATTTCTGAGCCCCTCCGAAATTCACATGCACCATTTGGTGCCTCCGCCTTTCTTCTCCTTCCTCTTCCCTCCCCTCCCTCCCGCCTCCTCCTCCTCCTCCTCCTCCTCCTCCTCCTCCTCCTCTTCATTCTACTGCTACTACTTCCACTAACAGTTGGACATCCAATACGGCCTGGACATGGGATCGGAACCGCGTTCACTACATGGTGCAACGACGCGTGGGGATGACAGCCAAAGCAACTGCAGGACACCTGATGACGACGACACGCAAGAGTTAAGTTCAGCGTGGGGGCTGGAACTTCCACGCTCGAGAGATCAGCGCCAACGCTGGGGCCGATAACTGGAAGCGCACGGACGCTCATGGAAGCGCATGCGCTACGCGATATGGATATGGCGCGTCATTCACGCGCGCTGGCGAATGACAGCTCTCGGCTAGCAAAAACCGTGCTCAAGCGCTGGGCAAGACCTCGGGCAACCCCGCGACGCGCTGCAGCCTGCCGAGCTGCGCCGATTTGGTCTGCGCGCCCACGGCGTAGGCGCCGACCCACAGCCGCCTGACATCGATGAACACCTTCCTCGCGTGCTTGTTCTGCTCCGACTTCTTTGCCGCGACAGCGACGAAGCGCTCGAGCCCAAGGGCTTTTTCCTTCCAAAAATCACGGTCCTTCTTCAAGGCACTGATCTTCTCCTTCAAGCGGTCGGCCTCGGTGCCCCCGCTGGCAGCGACAACGACGCCAGTTGGGGCGCGCCTCTTCGGAGCCATATCGGGCCTCGGGGCCTCGAAAGTCAGTGCGCGAGCAAGCGAGAAGCTATCGAGCGCACGCGTGCGCTGAATCCTGAGCCTGGTGGGCTACGGACGCGCGCCCATGCAGCCACGCGGCTTGACGTGCCCAGATGCTGCCCGATGACTTCTTCAATCGACACAACGCGGATCCATGTAGAATTGCGAAGCCCGCAGACCCCAATATTGCGGGCATGTTTAGCCACATTGCTCGCACTTAATTCAGCCATGTCCTGGCTCTGAGCCCGCAGGCGCGCCGTCGTCGGGGAGCTCACTCGGGGAAACCTCTTCACCCTTACAAGCATCACCGATATGTTCTGAGGGATCGGTATATAGGAACGTAACCGCATCCTCGATTGTCTTACACTTCTTGTAGCCGTTCGTACCATCCCCCTTATCAAACTTGGCAAGGAAAAAACCGTTCCTCTTGTGGACATTATTGGGCATCGGCTCTCGCTTCTGCGGTTCATCGAACCCCATTTCCCTCATGATGTGTATCACAGCGGCCAAAGCATCGGGCTTATACACCACAAAGAGGTTGTCACACGGATGAATAGGCCTCAGAACCTCGACTTGAACAGAACGTCCTGTAACTTTCACGTCCAAGCACATGGCCTCAGGATCCCGCCTCATGTCAGCCTCAGGGGCATGAGACTTGACGATGTTTGGTTGTTTCGGTGGCGTTTTAAACAAGCTGCACACGCGCTGCTCCTGCTCCTGAGTGAGGTCATCCGACTGCTGCTGATTCCGCTGGGCTAGCAACGCCTTCAGCCCCCTGCTCATGATTACGGCCTGTTGTTCCAGTCCCGATGGGACTCCACCATTGGCATAAGCCACAAGGCTGTTCAATGTATAGCGCGTTGGTGAGATTCGGACAAACGTATCGTCACCCACTGTAGTCGCATCATGTGGCTTGAAAATCCGCCAAACTGGCGAGTCCATCCACCTTGACAGTTCGAGAAAGTTCAAGCGTAGCTGTCTGCATATTGCTCAGAGCAAATCGCGATGCCAGACGCCCGGTTGCCCCTGAGCCTGCGCGGCTACGGTTACTTCGCAGAAGCGCGACACGCAGGGGGCAACGTCATACGCGGCCAGGAGACGAAGGAGAGGGGGCATGGGGGGTGCACGGGGGGCATATAGCGCGCTGGGGTTCACGAGAGGGGGTGCACGGGGTGCACGGGAAGATTTGGGAGGGGGTGTGGCGGTGGTGGTACACGGTAGGTATTACCCCCATATACACCACCCGCATGCCCCCATACCCACCTCCCGCGCCCCTTGCACCCCATACCCCACCTCCCGTGTACCCCCCGCTTCCCGTGTATTTCCTACCTTGTATACCTTCTGCATTCCCTCCTTCATCCTGCCCAGTCCCCCTGCGTGCATTCCGCGTTTCCTTCTCGTTCTTCCCCGCTCGGTCGTTCCAGCCTAAACATTGCCGAGGGGGTGGGGGGGGGTCAACGATAGCGATCCAAGGGCAGGGTGCATCAGGCAGATGGTTGCACGACAAAGGTCGGCAGGCTATACCCCTCAAGCCCGATGCAAAGTCAGAAGCGCGCTTCGCTGCGCCCGAGCAAATGAGAAAACGCAATCGCATCTACACCCTGCTAAATCTCGCCCCCCCCCCCCCCCATCCTCCCACATGGCCATTGCTACCCCCTGGAGCTCCAGAATGGGACGGCATCGGGCGCAGCCGATTCGAACTGAGTTTGTTTCTGACGTCGGTGGCGCGATGGCTACTCGCAAGAACACCACATCAATTGCCTAATAAGCGCCTGGCTGATCTGCATGCCCGTTAGCACGTATCAACGTAGAAAGCTTCGTGCTGGCCGACGGTGCGACAGCTCGCCCAGCCCCCAATCCTCGTCTCATGTCATCCTTCTCCCACCCCCCGCCCCCCATCCACGGCGCGGCAGCATATGGACTATAGCACTGCATAGTGCTGGACTGGTTCAATCGTAGAGCTTAGGATAACACAACGCGTGCGATACAAAACACACCCCTGATGTAGCATCCGCGCTGAATGCGATGCTTACGACCTCTTCTGCTTCTTGGCGCTCTCCTCGTGGATCGGCACAGCCTTAGCCTTGGGCTTCACGAATACCTGGAGCTTTACGTTCGGCCCGATGTCGGTAATGTTGGTCAGCACTGGCAGCATGATGCCACCGCGGGACACGTGGCTCGTAGCCATGTTGGCTTGCTTATTATCGTATGTTGTCGCGACCCACCAGTACGCAGCCACGAACGCGGCTTCATCGAACTTGCCGGCGCCGTTGTCGCTCGGCTTCGGCACAGGCAAAACAAAAAATGAAGCGGCGTGCCGCTGTCAATCGTGTGGTCGCCAAGCGGCACGCCCGACCCATTAGACGCGCTCTTCGAGCTTATGTTGACCAACGGTGCCACTGGGACCAATGTAAGCTGACCCTGATTGATCGCACACGTGGTCCGAACCTCATCTGGCTTCCGCCAGAAGATCAGCTTTTGCTTTCCCATGTGAATGGCGTCTAGCTCGAGAAGAGCTCGGTACAATATAGCCTTTTGCTTGTCGGTGTACAACTGACGGGGCCGCTGCTGATCACCCTCCATCTGCTTTGGCGGCTCAGCCTTCGAGAGCGACCACTTACCAAGGGGATCTTCCAATGTAATTTCAGCCGCGTGTGGCTCTCCGCCGTGGTTGACCACCTCGTGAAGCTTGACCATATGGCCGATGCTGAAGACAGCGTAAAGCCTCTGGGCTGGAACATCCTCCTGAACCACGAAGTACCCGACCGAGTGACCAGCCTTCTTGGCAATCCATGCAGGGTCCTCATGGTCGTTGAGCGTCGCCGTGGCAGACGCTGCAGGCATTGCCTTGGCATTTGCAGCTGCACCGCTCGAGACCGAATACTTATTCCACTCATCGAACGTGACGGTCTGACCCCTGATGGAGTTGACACCGCTCAAGAATGATTTGCAAATGTCGCCCCACGCGTACACGACCCCCTCCCGACCCGACTTCTCTTTCCCCACAAGTTTCAAAGCAACCCTCACGAATAGCTGCCCTAACGGCTCCAAGGCCGCCTCGATGCCGCCGAGCCCCTTTGCGATATCCATGGCCTCGCCAAGCATGCGTTCAGCAATCAGTGCTTCAGCCTGCTTAGGCTTGCCTACAACCTTCGAGACGTCAGCCTTCATCAGCAAACGCGCCACGCCGTCCTCAACCTCGTCGCCAGTGGGGCTTGCGATAGCAAGCGACACCCGCACCAACGGATGCAAATTGGTTTTGGACGCAAACGTTGCGTGAGTCAGCGCTTCCCAAAAACTTTGGCCAAGCGTAACATTGCAACCAAATTGCGTTGCAACCGAATCCATGAGCGCCACGAGTGGAGCACCGTCGCCACCGCCGAAATTCTCGACAAGATCAGGCAATGTCTTGCTGTACTTGGCGCTCGACACGTTAAGCGAAACCACGCTCTCGATTGCCAACTCTTCCCAGCTCTCGAGCTCACGCATCCCTGGGCCATTGGCACTCGCCGCCAACGTCATGCAAGTCTCAAGCTCCCCAACCTCAGTGCCGATGTGATTCTGCGCGTTCAAAGCCCTCTGGGCAATAACAGCGAAGCGTGGGAATAACTCGTCGATCACATTAGGGACCACCCCCCACTTCCAGCCCTTCTCAATCATGATTTTGAATTGCTCGTTTTGGAACAGCTTTTGCAAATCTATCATGTCTGAGTCAATGCATTGCAATGACTTTTGAGGCGTCTTGCCCTGGACCCCTGCCTGCTTACAGAAAGCCGTGGTGTGTCCACACCCGACTGTCACGTAGCGCTCTGACCCATTCACAGGTGCTAGAAGCCTTTGGGTTCGATCCACCAGCTGCCTATTTTTACTAATGTGCGTCCATTGGAGGAGGGAGGTGACCCCAAGCTCGATGCACAGAGCATTTGATAGCTGGCGAATGTCAGCTCCGCACGCGTGGACCCTAGCAGCATTGCGGCGTGCGTCACGCGGGCTCAGCAAAAGCCCCCCCCCCCCCCCCCCCCCCAATTGACCGCATGCGTGAGGAAAAACTTCGGGGGAATGTGGTCCACTGTGCAAGCCAGCTTGCGCCCGCGAAGGCATTGCATAAGCATATCCAAATGCTCATTCGCCTTCATTTTCTTCAGAATCTTCTGGAACTCCTGTTTGAAAGCTTGGCTAAGCTCGGCCATTGCACACGCGGTAGCTGAGCACGTAAGTGAGAAGCTCTGGAAACGCACAGCTGATGCCAGGAGCCGAGGCGGCTGCAAACAGCGGGAGGCAAATGCAAGTGCAATGGTGAACGTATACATCGCAAGTAAAGCGTTCCAGGCCCCTCATGTACCTGATGGATTGCATGCCCCCCCACCCTTATCCACAAATTCCGAGCCCACGCTTGTTTAAACAATGATGATGGCATGCGCCATGGCGGTTGCTATTGAATCCGCCGAACGGGCCCCGGAGCGATTCGCGCGGTGATCCCGAAGCTGTAATATGGATTAGCAAGGATAAGGATCACGCGGGACACAATTCGACTGCCCGAATGATGGGACGTGCAAACAAGGTTGGTCCAATCTCGATGTTCAAATCCTGACAGATGTGCGACGCTGATTCGTGTTGTTTTCCGTTTGTGGCCCAACATGGGTTTCATGCTTGTAACGCTTTGGAAACTACATGTTATTGTGTTGGAAGCTACATGTTAAGCACGAAAACGCACATATTGAATATGTGAAAACGGATTTCTTGGGTGTTAGCATAGGTCGAATTTCGATGTTAAACCAAATGGTTTCTTATGTTAACCTACGATAACCATTTATGTGTGGCATTCGATTAATATTTTAGCACATATACCATGAAAAGCTATGTTGAACCAATAACCTACTTAACAACAGCTGAACCTCTACTACTGCTCATGCTGGCTTATTAAAGTCCACATGGACTTTGGCTAAATATGACAAACAAGCTACGTAGCTATAGCATCATGCTGCTGGCTTACAAGTGGGTTGGGTGTAGCCTACAACCACCTTATCATATCCTTATAAAGCTCATAAGCTGTAACAAAGCCGACATTCATCTCAGTGGTGATGTGGTGGTGGCGGGGTGTCGTGGTGACGCGGCAGCTCTCTCGCATGGATGCCGCGGCCAGTGTTGGCGTTGCCGAAGGTCCCAGCTTCATCGCGGTTGTACGCGGTTCGCTTTTAGCCTTCGCTTGCAGAGAGGCCTGTGCTTATGTGCGCGGAGTGAAGCCAGCCGATGCGAGTGGACCCGAGCGAAATGAAGCTGTATAAGAAACCGGCTTTAGGCAAAGCGTTTGCCAGCGTGGGCCCCGAACCGTGAGTGCGTATTCTCGATGTGCAAGACGCGTGGCCCAAACAGGTGACTATATGTATGTATATCTAGTTTGTTCATACATATATATGTGTGTGAATGCATATACATACATATATTAACACACATGCATCTATATATTTATATATACACATACGTGCATGCACAGAAAAACATATATATATACACACATTGCCCCGCTAACCGGGGTTCCCAGTTCGAGCCGGCGCCGAAGACGCTATTTGAAGACGCTATTCCCTGTGACGACGCGTCCCTGTAAAGACGCTTTTCCTTGTGAAGACGTTATTCCCAGTGGAGACAGTGAAGACGCTATTCCGTGTGAAGACGCTATTCCCAGTGGAGACGCTATTCCCGGTGAAGACGCTATTCCCGGTGAAGACGCTATTCCCGGTGAAGACGCTTTTCCTTGTGAAGATGCATTCTGCGGACACAGACAGCACTTACCAGATGAAGACGCTATTCCCGGTGAAGACGCTATTCCCTGTGAAGACGCTATTCCGGGTGAAGACGCTATTCCGGGTGAAGACGCTATTCTTTATGAAGACGCTATTCAGGGTGAAGGCGCCGGTGAGGACGCTATTCCCGGTGAAGACGGTATTCCCGGTGAAGACGCTAGTCCCAGTGAAGACGCTATTCCCGGTTGAGACGCTATTCCCGGTAAAGATGTTATTCCGGGTGAAGACGCTATTCTTTATGAAGACGCTATTCCCGGTGATGACGCTATTCCCGGTGAAGACGCTATTCCCGGTGAAGACTCTATTCCCGGTCAAGACGCTATTCCGGGTGAAGACGCTGTTCCCGGTGAAGACGTTATTCCGGGTGAAGACGCTATTCACAGTGAAGACGCTATTCCCGGTTGAGACGCTATTCTGGGTGAAGACGCTATTCCCGGTGAAGACGCTATTCCCGTCTAAAACGGTATTCCGGGTGAAGACGCTATTTTGGGTGAACACGTTATTCCAGTTGAAGACTCTATTCCCGATGAAGAAGTTATTCCGGGTGAAGACGCTATTCCGGGTGATGACGCTATTCCCGGTGAAGCCGCTATTTCTTATGAAGACGCTATTCCGGGTGAAGACGCTCTTCCCGGTGAAGACGCTACTCCCTCTGAAGACGCTATTCCGGGTGAAGACGCTATTCCCTGTGAAGATGCCCCTTCTTTTCACCAGGCTGAGTATTCAAGGTGTTTACCTCCCAATTGTAATTTGAAAGTGCCATTTTATTTTACGCTTTCCGTGCCTAACACAACGAGCGCCCCATCCGCTGTGCGACACCCTCTAATAGGCAAGACCCCTACCGGAGGACCCCCCCCAAGTCGATTAAATGAGAATATTTGGTGCTAGACATGCCCGTTTGCTGTGCGGCACCTTTGCTAGGCAAGACCCTTCCCCAAGCTGATTAAAACAATTCAAAAATCCTTGGTGCTGGGACCCCAAGTTTATTACAAAAGAATCATTGCTGCTAGACGTGTCCCATCTGGTGTGTGGCACCCTTTGTTGGGCAATGGCCCTCTCCAAGTTGATTAAACAATGAATATTTGGTGCTAGGCGTGCCCCGCTTGCTGTGCGGCACCTTCTGCTAGGCAAGACCCCTCCCCAAGTTGATTTAAACAAAAATCCGTGGTGCTAGACGTGCCCCATCTGCTGTGTGGCACCATTTGTTAGGCAATGGCCCTTCCCAAGTTGTTTTTAAACGAATATTTGGTTTTAGGCGTGCCACATCTGTTGTGCGGCACCTTCTGCTAGGCAAGACCCTCGCCAAGTTGATGAAACAATGAATCCTTGGTGCTGGACATGCCCCTCTGCTGTGCGGCACCCTCTCCAAGGTCAGCCCCTTTGTTGTGCGCCACCTTCTGCTGGGCAAGACCCCTCCCCAAGATAACTAAAACAGAATCCCTGGTGCTTGACATGCCCGTTTGTTGTGCGGCACCTCTGCTAGGCAAGACCCCTCGCCAAGTTAATTAAACAATGAATCCTTGGTGCTGGACATGCCCCTCTGCTGTGCGGCACCCTCTGATAGGAAAGAGCCCCCCGCAAATTGATTTAAGATGAATCCTTGGTGCTAGACATGCCCGTCTGCTGTGCGGCACCTCTGCTAGGCAAGACCCCTCGCCAAGTTGATTAAACAATGAATCCTTGGTGCTGGACATGCCCCTCTGCTGTGCGGCACCCTCTGATAGGCAAGAGCCCTCCCTAAATTGATTAAAGAAGAAACATTGGTGCTAGGCGTGCACCATCTCATGTGCGGCACCTTCTACTAGGCAAGACCCCTCCCCAAGTTGATTAAACAAAAGAGTCCTTGGTGCTAGATGTGCCCCTTTGTTGTGCGGCACCCTCTGCTAGGCAAGACCCACCCCCAAGTTGATTAAAAAAGAATCAGTGTTGCTAGATGCGCCCCAGTTGTTGTGTGGCACCTTCTGCTAGGCAATGGCCCTCCCCAAGATGCTTTAAAAAGAATCCTTGGTGCTAGACTTGCCCCATCTGCTGCGCGGCACTCTCTGCTAGGCAAGACCCCTCCCCAAGTTGATTAAACGTGAATCCTTGGTGCTAGACGTGCCCCATCTGCTGTGTGGCACCCTTTGTTAGGTAATGGTCCTCCCCAAGTTGATTTAAACCGAATCCCTGTTTTTAGGCATGCCCCATCTGTTGTGCGGCACCTTCTGCTAGGCAAGACCCATCCCCAAGTTGATGTAAGAAAGAATTCTTGGTGCTAGATGTGCCCCTTTGCTGTGCGGCACCCTCTCCAAGGTGAGCCCCTTCGCTGTGCGGCACCTTCTGCTGGGCAAGACCCCTCCCCAAGTTAATTAAAACAGAATCCCTGGTGCTAGACATGCCCGTCTGCTGTGCGGCACATTTGCTAGGCAAGACCCCTCCCCAAGTTGATGAAACAATGAATCCTTGGTGCTGGACATGCCCCTCTGCTGTGCGGCACCCTCTGATAGGCAAGAGCCCTCCCCAAATTGATTAAAAAGGATTCATTGGCGCTAGGCGTGCACCATCTGTTGTGCGACACCTCTGCTAGGCAAGACCCATCGCCAAGTTGATTAAACAATGAATCCTTGGTGCTTGACGTGCCCCATCTGCTGTGCGGCACCCTCTGCTAGTCAGAACCCCTCCCCAAGTTGATAAAACAAACCCTTGATGTTAGACGTGCCCCATGTGCTTCGCGGCGCCCTCTGCTAGGGAAGACCCTTCCCCAAGTTGATTTTAAAAAAAAGAATCCTTGGTGCTAGATGTGCCCCTTGCTGTGCGGCACCTTCTGCTAGACAAGACCCACCCCCAAGTTGATTAAACATGAATCAGTGTTGCTAAATGCGCCCCATTTGTTGTGTGGCACCTTCTGCTAGGCAATGGCCCTCCCCAAGTTGCTTTAAAAAGAATCCTTGGTGCTAGACGTCCCCCATCTGCTGCGCGGCACTCTCTGCTAGGCAAGACCCCTCCCCAAGTTGATTAAGCAAGAATCCTTGCTGCTAGACGTGTCCCATCTGCTGTGTGGCACCCTTTGTTAGGCAATGGCCCTCCCCAAGATGATTTAAAAAGAATCCTGGGTTTGAGGGGTGCCCCATCTGTTGTGCGGCACCTTCTGCTAGGCAAGACCCCTCCCCAAGTTGATTAAAACAGAATCCCTGGTGCTAGATGTGCTCCTTTTGCTGTGCGGCACCCTCTCCAAGGTGAGCCCCTTTGCTGTGCGGCACCTTCTGCTGGGCAAGACCCCTCCCCAAGTTAACTAAAACAGAATCCCTGGTGCTAGACATGCCCGTCTGCTGTGCGGCACCTTTGCTAGGCAAGACCCCTCGCCAAGTTGATTAAACAATGAACCCTTGGTGCAGGACATGCCCCTCTGCTGTGCGGCACCCTCTGATGGGCAATAGCCCTCCCCAAGTTGATTAAAAGATAGTCATTGGTGCTAGGCGTGCCTCATCTGTTGTGCGGCACCTTCTGCTAGGCAAGACCCATCCCCAAGTTGATTTTAAAAAAGAATTATTGGTGCTAGATGTGCCTCTTTTCTGTGCGGCACCTTCTCCAAGGTGAGCCCCTTTGCTGCGCGGCACCTTCTGCTAGGCAAGACCCCTCCCCAAGTTGATTATAACAGAATCCCTGGTGCTACACGCCTTTTGCTGTGCGGCACCCTATGCTAGGGAAGACCCCTCCCAAGTTGATTAAAAAAGAACCCTTGGTGCTAGACATGCCCCTGTGCTGTGCGGCACCCTCTGATGGGCAAGAGCCCTCCCCAAGTTGATTAAAAGATAATCATTGGTGCTAGGCGTGCCCCACCTGCTGTGCGGCACCTTCTGCTAGACAAGACCCCTCCCCAAGTTGATTAAAAAAGAATCCTAAGAGGCCCCAAAACCGCCCCCCAGGAGGCTTCAGAACAGCTTCCAAGAGCCCGACGAGAAACCTCCCAAGAGACCCCCAAACGAACATCCAGGAAGCCTTGGACCCGCAACCCAGCCCCATCGGGCGGCGGCGGGGGCGGCCGACGAGAAACAGGTTTCTCGTCGGGCTCTTGAATGCTGTTTTGAAACCTCCTGGGGGGCCATTTGGGGGCCTCTTGGGGCCTCGTTTGGTCTTCTTGGGGGCATCATGGGGCCTCATGGGTATTTCTCGAGGCCTCCCAGGACCTTGAGGCGGAATATCCCAGGAGCCCACAGGATGGATCCGTTGGAAGCGTGTCACCGGTGCGGCGCGGTCAGGGTGGCTTCACAATCCTTTGTACTTAACGTATGTGCCTATAGATTGGTCCTCTCCTGGGGCTTCCTGGGGCCTCCCTGGGCTTCCTGGGGCCTCCTGGAGCTTCCTGCGGCTTTCTGGAGCTTCCTGGAGTCCTGGAGCCTCCTGGGGCCTCCCGGGGCTCCCCGAGGCTTCCTGGGACCTCCTGGTGCCTTCTGGGGCTGTCTTGGCCCCTCCCGGTGCCTCCTGGAGCTGTCTTGGCCTTCTCCTGGGGCACGAATCCTTTTGTGTTAAGCGTATGTGCCAATAGATCGGCCTTCTCTTGGGGCACGACTCCATTGCGTTTCGCGTATGTGCCTATAGATTGGCCTACTCTTGGGGCAGGAATGTTTAGTAGTGTTTTACGCGCGTGCTTATACATTGGCCGTATCATGGAGCGCGAATCCTTAGCGTGTTACGTGATGCCTAGAGATTTGCTTTCTTTGGGGGCGTGAATCCTTTTTGTGTTTTACACATGTGCGTATAGGTTGGCCCTCTCCTGGGGCACGAGTCCTTTGTTTGTCACGCGCATGCTTATAGATTGGCCTTTACCAGGGGCACGAATCTTCAGTGTTCTACGTATTTGCTTATAGATTTGCCCTCCACTGGGGCATGAGCCTTGCGTGTTTTATGTATGCGCCTCTGGATTTGCCCTCCCCTTGGGCACGAACCCTTCGTGTTTTACGTATGTGCCTATAGATTCGCCCTCTCTTGGAGTATGAATCCTTCGTGTCTTACGTGTGTGCATATAGATTGGCCTTCCCCTGGGGCACGAATCCTTTTGTGTTTAACGTATGTGCCAATAGATCGACCTTCTTTTGGAACACGAATCCTCTTAGTGGTTTACGTATGTGCCTATATATTGACCCTCTCCTAGGGCGCGAATATTTCGACCTTCACGTGCGTGCTGATAGAGTGGCCATATCATGGGAGACGAATCCTTAGCGTGATTGGCCCTCTCCTGGGGCACGATCGCTTTCCAGGGGCACGAGTCTTTCGCGTTTTACGTATTTGCTTATAAAATGGCCCTCCCCTGGGGCACGAACCTTGCGAGGCGTCACGAGCTTCACCAGGCGTCAGGGGAATAGAAGCTTCAGGCCGAACAGAGGCTTCACGAGCTTCACTGGGCGTCAGGGGAATAGAGGCTTCAGGCCGAATAAAGGCTTCACGAGATTCAACGGGCGCCAGAGACTTCACGAGCTTCAACGGGCGTCAAGGGAATAGAGGCTTCAGGCCGAATAGAGGCTTCACGAGCTTCAATGGGCGCCAGGGGAATAGAGGCTTCAGGCCGCATAGAGGCTTCACGAGCTCCACCGGGCGCCAGAGGAATAGAGGCTTCAGGCAGAATTGAGACTTCACGAGCTTCAACGGGCGTCAAGGGAATAGAGGCTTCAGGCCGAATAGAGGCTTCACGAGCTTCAATGGGCGCCAGGGGAATAGAGGCTTCAGGCCGCATAGAGGCTTCACGAGCTTCACCGGGCGCCAGAGGAATAGAGGCTTCAGGCAGAATTGAGACTTCACGAGCTTCAATGGGCGTCAGAGGAAGAGAAGCTTCAGGCCGAATAGAGGCTTCACGTTCTTCAATGGGCGTCAGGGGAATATAGGCTTCAGGCCGAATAGAGGCTTCACGAGCTTCAATGGGCGTCAGGGGAATAGAGGCTTCAGGCCGAATAGAGGCTTCGCGAGCTTCACCGGGCGTCAGGGGAATCAGGGCTTCAGGCCCTTAGAGGCTTCACGAGCTTCAACGGGCTTCAGGGGAACAGAGGCTTCAGGCAGAATAGAGACTTCACGAGCGTTAATGGGCGTCTGGAGAATAGAGGCTTCAGGCCGAATAGAGGCTTCACGAGCTTCAACGGGCGTCAGGGGAACAGAGGCTTCAGGCCGAATAGAGGCTTCACGAGCTTCAATGAGCGTCAGTGGAGAGGCTTCAGGCCGAATAGGCGGGTCTAGGGTCGCCACCCCACCAGTGCGTCGCAATTCGCAGGCCAAATAAAGGCGTCACGAGCCGAATACAAGCTTCACGCCGAATAGAGGCTTCAGGCCGAATAGAGGCTTCACGAGCTTCAATGGGCGTCAACGGAATAGAGGCCTCAGGCCGAATAGAAGCGTCACAGGCTCCAGCGGAATAGAGGCGTCACCGCAGCTCCTTGGGGGAATAGCGTCTTCAAGTAGCGTCTTCGGCGCCGGCTCGAACGGGGAACCCTCCGGGCCGGGCCCCTGTATATACATATATAGATACAAGACTGCAGTGGCGCTTCGCGCCATGCACCTTGGTCCTTGAAGTTTGGTATGCAGGCGGAATGGCAGGAAGGTCAAGCCGACAATTTAGCGATAATTCTTGGTTGCCTTTCTGGCATCGCCGCTATAATCATGTTATTCGTTATCCTTCCTCCATGCTTCTTTTTCCTTATGTTCGCCATGCCCTGCGCATTCTCCCCATCCTCCTCAGCTCTTTTTTGCGGAGGCTCCTCCTTGGAGAGCCTCTAGGGGCCGCACAAAAGTTGCTTCAGGTTTTCTTAAGGCCTTCTGGAGACCTCCTGGGCGTATTCTCGGGGCCTCCGGGGGCTTCCTCGGGCCACCCTGCCTCCAACCGCGGTATCCCTGAACGACCGAATCACGATTTGGAATTCTTCGGAGGGTGTCTTTGGGCCATCTTGGGCCGCCATGGGGCTCTCTGAGGGCCATCTTGGACCCGTGTTGTGCCGTTTTGGGGCTCTCTTGGACTGCCTGGAAACCCTTTCGGATGGTTATGGGGCGATTGTGGAGCCTCCCAGGCGGCTTCGGACGCCCAGAAGACCGCCGTCTTGGAGCGTCGGGAAGCCGAAAAGAGGAGAACCCTAAAATTCACCAAAAACCAATCGAAAATCTATGATTTTTGCCTCGGGGGGCCTTCTTGGGAGTGCTCTTGGAGGCCTCTTTGGGGCCGTCCTGGAGGCCTCTTGGGCCATCTTGAGGTCACGTCGGTCACTCTTGGAGCGCTCTTGTGCTGTCTTGGGGGTCTCTGGGACGTCTCCGGTGACCCCCCTGATCGCCCTAGGTGTTCTGGGAAGGCTTGGCAAAGCGCCATGTGAGGCCCGGGGGCCGCTTCGAGGCCTGTCTGGAGGGTCCCAAAGCCCCAGATCCCGGGAGTCCGGTTTTTGGGGGGGGAGTGATGGGTTTTCCCCCCGCCCGGGCTTATACAAATATAGGAAGAGGAATATGTGTATATATGCATCTATGTTGTATGTAAACACAATGCACAACAAATACATGTATACCAAGATATTGTTATATGTGTATTTACACTTGTACACCTATACCTTATACCCGGGAAAAAAAACTGTCAGTGGATGGTTCGAAAATTCGTGATGTGGATATTGAGATCGATTGTGAGATCGGTAGTGAGATCGATAGTGGGATCGATCGTGAGGACGATAGTAAGGTCGACCATGAGACCAATAGTGAAGTTGATTCAGTGAGATCGATTGTGAGATCGCTCGTGCGATCCATAGTCAGATCGATTGTGAAATCGATAGTGAGACCGATTGTGATAACGATAGTGAAGTCGATGGAGAGGTGAATAACGAGGTCGATGGTGACCGATCGATAAGGAGATCGACCAAGAACCCAGAAACCCGGGAACCCCGCCGCCCACTGAAATCGTCCCGGAACCAGCAACCGGAAATTCAGGAACCCGGAACCGAGAACCCGGGAGCCCGGCCGCCTTCGGCCCGTCATTTTCGCCAAATGTTTCAATATCCGCCAAGACCCCGTCAGTGCAAGCACTGATTGGGGAAGTTATGTGGTGCATTGTATGGGACGCAGCTTACGGTGAGCAAGCCTTGTGGCGCAAATTGCATGGGGGAGGGCAACCTGCGTGGTGCATTCTACATCCCACTTCCAATGGTTGTTTCCTTCTAGGCCCGGACAGGGCGGCTTGAAGTGCAACCACGATTTCTATGAGTGGAGTTCCGGCGGATCTAAATGGGGTGCCGGGATCCGACGCCGGTTCCGATTGGAGTTGCGGTAGATTTGATTTCCACCCGCGTGGATTTGATTTGGCTTGTTCCAGATAGTCCAAGCATGTTGCTTAGGGAGCGATGCAATCGGAGGCTTATGGAGGTTGGCGTACGTCGGGCATGTCCCTCCACGGGAGGAATATTCAAAAATAGTCCATTGTTCACTGCGTGGAGCTCCCCATGTGTGCATCTATTCGCATGGACCTGTCCGCCGTGAGTGTCTAGGCGCAAGAGTTTTCGAATATAAACGGGCTTCAGTGTGACGGTTTGGTCATGATCTAATTGCGAATGAGTTGGAGGGTGAATGAGTCTCAGTAGTATGAGCGCGTCTCTGCGCATGAGCCTGGGGTCTCCTGAAACCTCCTGGGCTTCCTGGGGCCTCCTGAGTGCCTCTTGGAGCTTCCTGTGGCCTCATGAGGCTTCCTGGAGCCTCGCGTGGCCTCCTGGGGCCTCCTGGAGCCACCTGGGACCTCCTAGGGAGGATTCGTGCCCCAGGAGAGGCCCAATCTATAGGAACAAGCGTACATTAAACATTGCGGATTGGAGCCACAGGAGAGGGAATCTATAGGAACACACGTAAAACACCAAGGAGTCGTGCCCCAGGGGAGGCCCAATCTATAGGAACATACGTAAAACGTTTAGGATTGGATACAGAGGAGAAGGACAATCTATAGAAGCATACGTATAACATCAAGGATTCGTGCTCCAGGTGAGGCCCAATCTATAGGAGCATAAATAAAACACATGTGATTGGAGCCACGCCAGTGGCCTTCTGAGGCCTCCTGCTCCTGGGGCCTCTCGGGGGCTCCTGTTGCTTTCCAGGGCCTCCTGGTGCCTCCTGGCGTTTCCTGTGGCTTCCTGTGGCCTCTTGGGGCCCTCCTCTGGCCTCCTGAGGCCTCCTGGAGCTTCCTGGGGCCTCCTGGAGCCTCTTGGGACATCCTGTGGCCGCTTGAGTCTTCCTGTGGCCTCCTGATGCCTCCTGGGACTTCCTGTGGCATCCTGGGCCCCCCTGGAGCCTGCTGGAGCCTCCTGTGACATCCTGAGGAGAATCCGTGCCCACGAGTCTGGCCGACAAAACAGACAAACCGATCGAGGCATCCTCAAATCAAAATCTGACCCCCTTTGGGGGCGAAAATGAGCGCTTCGCTCGAGACATCCTCCAAATCTGCTCCGAAAGCGGAGGATGTTGAGCTGGTAAACAGGCAAACCGCTCGAGACATCCCCGCCAGTATGGCGCGAACGGAGGCCGTGATACACTTCTGGTGGCCCCCACTTAGGAGTGCTGAAGCCAGCAAACAGCTCGAGATATCCTCAGAATTTGCGACGCCATAATCATCATCATTATCATCATCATCATCATCATCATCATCATCATCATCATCATCATCATCATCAGCATCAGCATCAGCATCAGCATCAGCATCATCATCAGCAGCAGCATCATCATCATCCTCATCATCATCATCAGCATCAGCATCAACAGCATCAGCATCAGCACCATCAGCGTCGTCGTCATCATCTGCATCATCCTCATCATTATCACCAGCATCAGCAGCAGCAGCATCATCAGCAGCATCATCATCATCGCGCGGTCACAGTTTGGATATGGGAAAATAGTCTGGGGACGATGTCTCAACTATTCTTGACTAGTTTTGAGCATGTTTGCCTCATTTCGATGGTTCGTCCAAAATCCCCCTGGGACATGCCCGACCTAAAGGTTGGCAACACCAGTCTCGGCGGGTGCCTCCACCGCAGGAAGGTGAGCCTGATCTCGGTGCTGGTGCTGATGCTCGGGCTTCTCACGTGGCCGAGAGGCTACCACCAGTACCAGAATCCAGGATCATCTTCCTCCAGCGCAGGCAAGCCCGTGTGATGGTGCCGGTGCTGATTCCCGGGCTCCAGAAGTAGGTTGGTTTGAATCGCATTTAGTCCTCTTCGTGACTGTCGCCAGCACGTCCCCGAAGACATCTCCAGTCGCAGGCGAGCCGAGCCCCCTTCAAGACGCCCCAGAACTTCCACAGACATGTTTGGTAATCATCCTCACCACGTTCATCACTACCGTCGCTGACACTCTTCTCGTCACTCACTTTAGTACGATCTTGTAGTGTTCTTTCTGTCATGCCATGAAGCCAAAAATGTTGCTTGAATACCATTGGCACCCTATCGTCGGAAACGTGGAAATTATGCACACCCCGCACCCCATCCACAAATCGCTTGTCGGTCGCGAGCAAGTCTACGAGGTATTATCAGTATGATGCTCATTGGTGCTAGCCTCCTCTTTGGAGCACACCCACATTGAGTACAAGTCCTCGACCACCTTGTCGCACGCACTCCCTCAGGGTTGTCCTTCTTGCGGCGCCGCCTGGTGACCTCGTCCTGCCTTGGTGAGATTGCCAGTGCGGTCCGTTTCCCTGAGGATCCGCCTCCGCCGCGGCACGCTAGCCGTCAGGCTCCCCGTCGATGTCCCGTCCTCCGTGTCATCCCAGACAGATCCCGCGCGCATCACCTCCACCTCGCTCTTGGGGGCAACCGGCCCCGGCTTGGCCACGCTCCCTGCGCCGTCGGAGACCGACGTGCTCGCGTCCAGCACCGCTTTGTCGGGGTTGCCGACGCGGCCCCCCCTCTCGGACTCAAGATCTCGGAGAGGGGGGGGCCCTCGACCTGGAGGTCCGCCTCCGCCGCCCCCCGCCGGCCGTTGGGCGCCGCGTCCTTCAAGGCGTCGGATGTTTGGGTGCCAGGTGCGGCAGCTGCGCGGCTGCACGCATCAGCAGGGCGCTTCGCAAGAGGGATGCTGTCCCGCTGAGGTGGCGCCGTCTTAGGATGAGCCGCCCGCCGCCCTCGAGGACAGCCACACCTGAAGACAACCGCGGCAGCACCAAGGGCCCGCAGCGCTGCGGGATCGCCTTCACCCCGCCCTTGTCGTCGCCCTGATCCCACTGGCTGGCCACGCCCATCTGGGGCCCACGCCCCTCCTCGCGATGGCGCCGCTGCTGCCACTTGGGCCCGGTGCTGGTCACGCAGGGCATGCCCCAGGTTAGAGCCAGCTGGGGTGCCAGGCTCGAGGATGTTTTTTGCGTTTTTCCACCTCCAGGGGCCGTGTTCGGGCCCCCGGACCGTCAAAAACGAAGCCAGGGTGAAAATTGCACCGGATGGACTCCAGGAAGGGTCTGGGGACAGAGTTTGAGCGGATTTGCCTTCGTCCCCCCCTCCTGATCGATTTTTGGGAGCCCCATCCAGTTCAGACCCCCCGGCCGCCTCCAAGCCTCCAGTGCCCAAGATCGCCTGGCGGCGGCTCAAGAAATTCGCAGAGGCCAGCCTTCTTGCTGCCCAAGTCTGGGCAGCACAGCCTCGCAGCGATGCCCATGGTGTCGGCTGCAGTGCATCCCTCTGGGAGGTAGCGCAGTGCAAGCCAGGTGTGACTGCGTCGCTGCGGAACGATGACCTTCTAAGTGAGACAAGGTTGCTCCGGAGCAGAGGGTGCGGAGGAGGCTACTGCACGGGCTCATCGTCCACCTCGAGCCGGCCGCAGCGCTGCCTGCGGCAGTCCCGGTCACAGGCTCGCCCAGGCCTGGTGATCGTTGGGAGTAGCGCGGCTAGCTGTGCGGACAGGAGCCCCAGGGGCAGGAGATCTATCGCTCGCTGATGAAGAGCTTACCGCCCCCCCCCAGGTGTACCACGCGACACCGCTCACTCCATAGAAATGAGTCGCGCCACAGATGGAGCCAAGCTGAGATAGAGACGGATTTGCTGCTTGGGGGAGATCGTCGCGAGTGCTACCGCTGCACGCAGGAGTGGCATGGTGGCGGGCACGCGAGCGCCGTCGGCAGACTGCTCGCTGGAGCCGCCAACGGCGATCGAGCCCTGTTGCCCTTCAGTGACCGGTTGGTAATCAAAGAGGGCGTGGCTGACGATGGGCAGGAAATTGACGTGGCCCGCCTATCGATCTCCTACGAGATGGGGGGACGATGCGGGCGAAGTCATACGTGCACCAAGCGTTGTTGCCGCGCTCGACCAGCACGAAGCCGACGTTGCGTCGCGCCGTGGCTGTTTCACATGAGCTCGCACGACCGCGGGGCCGCATCCTTCGGTTCAAAATATCCAGCTCCACCGAGGGCCCTGCCGTCAGCCTGCGAAGCTCCAGGAGACATCGTGAGGGAGTAGACACGGTGCAGCGTCCAGTTGCCGAAGGAGCGCGCCCTCTGCCCACAGCCCGCAGGCCAACTCCAAGACGAAGCTCTGCGCGGGCGAACGACGTCGTGGCGAGGGCGACATCCCAGCGAGCCGGCGCTGTCCGCAAGGATCCCCTCGTCCGAGCCAAGACGATTTGCTGCGCATATCGCGCCCCGGTGTGGGCTGGTCGTGGGCCTGGGGCTCGGGATGTGCGGCCCGCAGCGGCGCCTCGCGCAGCAGGTCCATGATGGCGGAGGAGTAGGCGCGCACCGCCTACAACTCGAAGAACACAAATTGCATAAACACAAGCATTCGGAGGTCCGCGATCGACTCAAGGTTGAACGATCGACGCGGTGTCAGAAACCTTTGCGCGCGTCGACGCCGCACAAACCTACCGTGGCCGATCGGGATGAGAGCCTATCCCGCACGGGCATGGCCAACTCGAAGAACACAAAATGCATAAACATAAGCATTCGGAGGTCCGCGCAGATTTCTTGGATCGGCGTTGGCCCCCCCCTCCCTGGCGCCACCAGAGGCGCCGCCAGGGGGCCCATCGCAGCTCCAAGAGGTCCGCGCGGACCGTCAGAGCGATCCAAGAAATCCGCGCGGACCGTCAAAGTTTGTGTTGGTGCCGCTTCTTTTTCCTCCAGCAACGAACAAGCGCGCGTACGTAGCCGATCGGGATGAGAGCCCATCCCGCACGGGCATGACCAACCAGAGGCTGCACGGCGGCAGCTCGTCGGCGCGGCCAGCAGCTGCCCCCTCCCACGAATGGGAATCGGGCAGCACTTGGTGTGCCAGCGAGGGCTCCCGAACCAGAACTGCGGCTGAGGGCTGAAGATAGGAGGAGGGACGAGGGGGGCGAGGAGGAGGGAGAGGGGACGGGCGGGGGGAGGAGGAGGAGCAGGAGGAGGAGGAGGAGGAGGAGGAGAAGGAGGAGGAGGAGGAGGAAGAGGAGGAGGAGGAAGAGAGAGGAGTCCTCCAGGAGGGAGTAGGGGGAGGAGGCAGAGGAGGAGGAGTGGGGAGGGAGAAAGAGGCAGGAAAAGGAAGGAGCATGCAGGCAGGGATTTGGAGAAGTGCGAGAGGGAGGGAGAAAAGAGGAGGACGAGGAGGGGGAGAGGAGGAGGAGCGAGGAGCGAGGACGAACGAGGAGGCGGAGGAGAGGAGTGGAGGAGAGGGAGGAGTGGAGGAGGCGGAGGAGAGGGAGGGCTCGCTCCAGACAGCGACGGCCCATCCTACCCGAAATTGGGCGTTTACCTGCTGATCATCGAGCGCACCACGGTGGGAGCCTGCGGCGCAGACGACGGCAACGGTGGCGGCGGCAGTGGCGTGGAACACGGCAGCGCGGGCGGCGGCGAGGGCGAGGACGACGACGGCGGCGGCGATGAGGACGACGAGGGCGCCCAGAGTCCCAGGCCTCGAGGCGCCAACACAGACTTCGATTGTTTCCCCATTCGTTGGGCCTTGGATGAGGACGAGGAGGAGGAGGAGAAGGAGGAGGAGGAGGAGGAGGAGGAGAAGAGGGAGGAGGAGGAGGAGGAGGAGGAAGAGAAGGAGGAGGAGGAGGAGGAGGAGGAGGAGGAGGAGGAGGAGAGAGAGGAGGCAAAAGAGGAGCCCACGGCTGGATCCACCTAGAGATCATGGTCGGAGCGCGCTCCAGGACAGGTCCAGGGGTCGTCGACCTTCTTGCGGGGGGGGTCCCAGGCTGCGGGCGCCCCGAAAGGACCACGACCCGGTGGTTTCCCACGACCTTCGGCGCCCGCGGGCCGTTCTCGCGTCTTGGGATCATCAAGAGACAACGTGCTGCGAGAGTCTGCCCTGGTGATGGTTCCCCGTGGGTGTCTTGGGCTCGAAGAGGCTTGCGCTTAGAACCACAAGGTGTCTAGGCCCCTGGACATGTCGGAGTACTTGGGCTTCAGGGGCTGGAAATGCTGTGGAGGTTCTGCACGGTCTGCCCCCCCACCCCACACCCGCACGTCTCCTTCCCACTCGTCCTCCGTTCCCCCCGTCCCAGTGGCATCAGTAGTTCGCGTCGCCTGCCTAAGTTTGATTATTCTCCCTGTTAGGACTGCACGAGGAGACTGCGCGGCAGGACCTGGAGCTTGGTCCGCGCGCGGATCGAAAAGCTATATGTCTCTGTGTTTGTTTCTCTCTCTCTCTCTCTCTCTTTCCACTATCTTTCTTTCTCTCTCTCTCTCTCTTTCTCTCTCTCTCTCTCTCTCTCTCTCTCTCTCTTGTTATATATATATATGTATGTATGTATGGCTGTATGTATGTATGTATGTATGTATGTATGTATGTATGTATGTATGTATGTATGTATGTATGTATGTATGTATGTATGTATGTATGTATGTATGTATGTATGTATGTATGTATGTATGTATGTATGTATGTATGTATGTATGTATGTATGTATGTATGTATGTATGTATGTATGTATGTATGTATGTATGTATGTGTGTCTCTCTCTCTCTCTCTGGGGACAGCACACCCCCACCCCCAGCCAGGACCCCCACTCCCGACCTGAGGATCCAAGGAGTTCTGGCTGGGGGTGAGGGTGGCTGCTTGGCCCCAAAGAACTTTAAACAACCAACACCTGCCTCAGCCAGGACACCCTGGATCACCATGTCAGGAGTGGGGGTCCTTGCTGAGGAGGGGGGAATTCGGTAGCAAATCATGCGAGCCATGCATATCCTTGCAACTCTTGCTTTAAAGTGTAGTCGCGTCGACGTAGCGTCGATTACATTAGCGTCGGCTTGCGTCGGTTAGCGTCGATTCGCAAGAACCAGCAAATTGGCATGGGAGGCTCCCATGGGTTGCCATAGAAGGTGGGTTGTAATATCCGAGGGAGCGCGATCTACCGTTTTTTGACTGGGAAGAAATCCCCACCCCCCCCGGAAACCAGGGGAGGGGGGGCAGGGGTAAAAATCCCCACGCCCTCCCCGGTTCGAAGCGCGGCGGGGGAGGGGGAGGAGGTCCTCGAACCGGCTCTATTTGAATATTGCCAATAGGTCTAGACCTAACGCTACGAAAGTACTGCCAGGGCTCGATCAAGCTCAAAAAGGATCCTACAAAGGCTAGATCCAGCTCGAATAGAATTCCTACTACGGTTGGATCCAGCTCTAACAGAATCCTACAGACGGTCGGCCCAGCTCCAATAGAATCCTACTAGGGCTCGATCAAGATCTAATAGAATCCTACAAGGGCTAGATCCAGCATCCCACAAGGGCTGGATACAGCTTTACTGGAATCCTGAGAAGCTAGGTCCAGCTCTTATCGAATCCTTCTAGAAGGGCTGGATCCAGTTCTCGTAGATTCCTACGATGTCTCGATCCAACTTCAGTTGGATCTTATGATGGGTTGGATCAACTTTTCGTAGAGTCCTCGATTCACTAACAGGATCCGATTATGGACTGGGTGCAGCTCCCATGGAACCTTATTAGGGCTCGATCCAGCCTTCATACAAACCTACACGGGCCCGATCCAGGTCTAAGAAAATCCTACAAATGCTCGGTCCAGCTCTGAATCCTATTGGAGCTGGGTCCAGCGGTAATGAAATCTCCCCCCTCCCCCCCCCTCGGTTTGCTGAACCTTGGGGGGGGGGGCGGTTCGAACCAAAAAAGGGAGAGGAGGAGATCCGCCCCCCCCACACCCAGTTCTCCCGTTCGAACCAGGAGGGGGGGCGCGCCAATAGCGCCAGGAAGCACTCTTTCTGTTGTCCTCACGCTCTCTCTCTCTCTCTCTCGCTCTCGCGGCCGCGCCCCCGTCGCGCCTCCCCGCAGCCCCCAGGGTGCCGCGAGGGATACGCCCCCCGTCCGCCGGGGCATAACTGCAGCGCCTACCCCCCCCCCCCGATTTCGGTTGCACCTGAGAATATAGTCGAAGCCGATGGCAACCATCATCGTCGTCGTCGTCGCCGTCGTCGTCGTCATGGTCATCGTCGTCGTCGTGGTCGTCGTGGTCGTCGTCGTCGGGGCGCCAGGAGTCCAGGCTTCCCCCGGCCCGATGGCTGTACCTAAAGGGTACCCTTGCATCCATGCCTCTTTGTTCCATCCTTGACTACTTTCGGTGGCCCGCCGCGCTCGAAGAAGCTTCAGCACGGGCGTCCAACGGGCTTGCGTCTTTATCGCGCATCCTTGCTACCAGTTCTGACTGGAGCCCTTCGCCGGACCTCGAGCGCACGGCCCTCGGGGGGCGCAGGGGGGCCACGTCCACGCACGCGAGCCGCTGCTATCGCATCGCGCACAGCGGCCCGCAAGCCGCGCACCAAGGGTCACGCTTGCCCAGGGTCCCTCTTGCGTGTAGCCGACGGATTGGCTGGGCGGCAGGAGCGGGCAGAGGCGCACGAGTGCCACACTTGGGTTGATGCTCGCTGAGGGGCAGCGAACGCGATCCAGTGCTTCTGGGACGACGGGGGAGAGGGCAATGCACTTGCAGGGCAAGAGCAAGCCTGAGCAGCCCAATCGTCGGCAAGAGCAAACCTGAGATCTGAGCTTCTCGCGAAGGGCGGCTGCAAGGATTGCCGTTAACCGATCAAGCGCGCCCTGCGAGCGTACGGGGATCTGGCCCTGGAAACCACGCTACCCCCCCCCAGCGACCTTCAACACTTGGGGCGCTCCAGTGAGGGCCTCCCTCGCCTCCGGCGCGTCTCGCCCTCGGCGGAGGGCCGGCGGAAGTTAATCGGCGGCGGGAGTTCCGTACGGGGATCTGGCCCTGGAAACCACGCTACCCCCCCCCAGCGACCTTCAACACTTGGGGCGCTCCAGTGAGGGCCTCCCTCGCCTCCGGCGCGTCTCGCCCTCGGCGGAGGGCCGGCGGAAGTTAATCGGCGGCGGGAGTTCCGTGGCGGGAGCAGGAGGAGCCAGGAGGAGCGAGGAGGAGCGAGGAGGAGCGAGGAGGAGGAGGAGGAGGAGGAGCAGGAGAAGGAGGAGAAGGAGGAGAAGGAGGAGAAGGAGGAGAAGGAGGAGAAGGAGGAGATAGAGGAGATAGAGGAGATAGAGGAGATAGAGGAGATAGAGGAGATAGAGGAGATAGAGGAGAAGGAGGAGAAGGAGGACAAGGAGGACAAGGAGGACAAGGAGGACAAGGAGGACAAGGAGGAGAAGGAGGACAAGGAGGACAAGGAGGACAAGGAGGACAAGGAGGACAAGGAAGGAGGACAAGGAGGACAAGGAGGACAAGGAGGA
>CAUYUJ010001514.1:148007-153586 GCA_963575745.1 Prorocentrum cordatum | reverse complement strand
AGGAGGAGGAGGGAGGAGGAGGAGAAGGAAGAGGAGCAGAAGTGAACCGCCAACATTTGCGTTAAGTCGGGCCTGTCCCTTTACAGGAGGAGTATTCAGAAATAGTCGAAAAATACTCTGGGAGCAAATTTTTTTGACCATGTTGACGAATGTTTGGCTATGTTTTTTCCTCGCCCGAAATCCGCCTGTAGGGGGGCATGCCCGACCTAACATTTGTGGGTACGGCGCTCCGGGAATCGACCCACTTGCTTCACCTCGCCGTCGAGGCGCAGCCCGCGTCCCCAGACATCCGACGACGTGCCTTGCTCGGTGCGCAGCCCCAGAGGTCCCGACCCCTTCCCCCCGGGGGTCACTTTGCGTGCCGGATCCGTTCTTGAGGGCCCCCGGGGCCTGGTGACGGGCCCCAGGGGCCCGCATCCAGGAAAGCCCCCCGGATCGAACAAAAGTCAGCCACGCGCAGAGGGGGGCGGGGGGAGGGGGGAGGGGCTTCTTAGAAACACCCCCGCTTCTCAGAAGGCGCGGGCCTCATCTGTAGACACAGGGCCGCCGCCCTCTAAGAAGCAGCCTCCTTCTAAGAAGCCCTCCCCCTCCCTCCAACCCCTTCTGCGCGCCCCCCTCCCTCCACCCCCTTCTGCCCTTCTGAGATCGGGCGGTCGCAAACATGGATCAAGGGGGCGTGGATTAGCGACGGGTCCTGTTTCCATGGGAAATCGCGGGCTTCCGCCGCCGAACGAAGTGGCACCTGTCACATGTTGGGGAGGGCACCTCCCCTGATCCATGGATCTGGCGACCGCGCGCCAAGTCCATGGATCGCTAACCCGTGTTTGCGCGCCCCCCTATAGGAAGCAGCCTCCGCCTCCCCGTGCGCGCCGCCCAGAGAGTCAGATCCTCAGGGAGCTGGGGCCTCCGGTGCGCCTCGGCAGAGCGGGGCCGCCCGTGCGGGGCGCCCGCCGACGATCCAGTTTTTGCCGCAAGTGCGATGTGCATTGGCCAGTGCAGAGGGTGGCGAGCCTCTCCTCCTCCTCCTCCTCCTCCTCCTCCTCCTCCTCCTCCTCCTCCCCCTCCTCCTCCTCCTCCTCCTCCTCCTCCTCCTCCTCCTCCTCCTCCTCCTCTGCCCAGAAAGCCATGCAAAACGATCGCGGGGCGCCCACGCACGAGCCAGCCTCTGCCATCGTGCGTGTTTCGCCCTGTGTGTTGACAGGGACGGTTGGTCCGTGCAGAGCGGGCACTTGGAGTGCCAGCTGCTCCTGTCAAACACCACAGCGACGTGATCGTGGGGCGCCCGCGCACCGTCCAGGTTTTGCCGCAAAGTGCATGTTGCATTGTGTTTTTGTTTCGGGGAAACGTAAGACTCGAGTAAGCCGGAACTCGGGTTTGCCGATTTTTTTTTGACGAGCGCGTCCTGGATTTTGGCGGTCCCGTTTTCGTGGGACGTCTGCAGCGGGAGTTCGCGTCAAATTTCAGATAGGGCCTCGGCATTTTCAGTGATGGCCCCGTGAGGCTAACCCGAGTCCCCCGAGCCCGAGTCTTACGTCTCCGCGAATGATGATGATGACAGGGACGGTAGGTTCTCACAGAGCGGACAGCGGGAGCGCACCACCGCCGCCCTTGCCCCCCCCCCCCCCCCAAAAGACACGCATGCAAAGTGCTCACGGGGCGCCCGCGCACGGCCCAGAGTTTGCGCCGCCATGTGCACTCTGCGCACTGTGTGTTGATAGGGATGGCGGGGGGGGGGGCCCGCATGTTGTCGCCGGCCTGGCGGGGGAGAGGATGCAGGTCAACTACACCAGAGAAAAAAAACCCAATCAATGGATGGTTCGAGTGCATCGATCGATAAAGAGAGCGATAAGGAGATCGACCAGGAACCCAGGAACCCGGAACCCACCGAAATCGGCCCGGAACCAATAACCCGGAATTTGGGAACCCGGAAAAAAATCGGCGGGAAATTTTCGCCAAATGTTTCAATTTCCGTTAGGACCCCTTCAATGCAAGCACTGATTGGGGAATCAGGACAGTGAGAAGGCCTTCCCGAAGGAAGGGGGAGAAGGTGATTGGGAGACGACGCACCACCTGTCGCCCCATAAGGCTGGTGGGATTTCTCCATATCCTCGCTCTAGCTCCTCATTGGGTCGGGGCGCGAGCAGGGGGATGGATAAGATGTCGATCGTCTAGAGGAAGGGTTCTTGAGAGGCACCCTGCCCTCTGAAGTGAGCCCCCTCTTGCCCCCTCGGAGGGCGCTCCTTTTCCGAAAGCCACCGCAGATCACCGAGAACCTTAGAGAACCATCGACGACCTCGACGACCTCGACGACGACGACGACGACCCACGACGACCCACGACGACGACCCACGACGGCCGCGAATCTGTCATCCGTCCCGGAGCGCGCCCCGACCAGGAGCCGCGCCGCGAGAGAGCCGCGCCGCTCCCGCAGGCGGCCACGCGGCGCGGCCCGCCCAGCGGGCCGCGGGCGCCACGGGCCCGCCGCCCCTCCCCGGGGCCGACCGCGCGCACGGGCGGGCCCCTCACCGCAGGGACCCTCGGGGCGCAGGCCCGTCCGCACTGGCTCTGCCGCGCTGCGCGCTGCGTGCAGGGACCCTCTGCGTCGCAGCACTGCCCGTCCGTCTGCGGACTGCCTCCTGCAGTGCTGCTCCGCAGTGACCCTCTGCGTCGCAGCGCGGCGAAGGCAGGCCGCACGCGCGCTCGAGCGGGCTGGGAGGAGGCGAGCGCGAGTTGCCCGGCGGCCAGCAGGGGGCTGAGGAAGGGGGGCAGGCCGGCGGCCGCGAGGGGGAAAAAGGGGAGGGGGGAGCAGAGGACACGCAGAGTGGGTCCGCACCGCGGTGGGCGCGGGCCACACGAGGCGGTCCAGAAAGGGCTTCGCCTTCGAGGATCGAAGGGGAGGGCAGCTCTTCCTCCGGCGGAAGGCGGCGGAAGCAAAACGAGGCCGCCTCCGCCGGCGGAAGCCGACAGGAGTAAAGATAACCCCAAGAGATGGCAAGATGTTCTGCTTCGGAGCTTCCGGAACCCGCCACATGGGTCCCCCCAGCAGTAGCTGGCGCGCTTGGATGTGGCCCCCCCGCGGACCCCCGAAAGCCGCGCACCGGGGGTCTCCCTTGCGTGGGGCAGCTCTTGCGTGCAGCCGAGTGGGGGGAGCACATGGCGCGCCGGCGGCCATGGCCCGCGCAACGGGGGCGCCAGCGGCCGCGGCGGGGTCCCCCGCCCTCCAAGCCGAGGCGGCGGCCGCCAAGGAGGCTCAGGGCCCCCAAGCGGCGTGGTGACCAGACCGTGTGGTGAGTCAGTTGGGATTCGGGGTGTCCGCGCGGCTTTGGGACTCCGTTCGTTCTCTGGGGAGGGCTCGGGCCGCTGGAGCCTCCAAGGTTCCAGAGCCGTGCAGTAACGGACCATGCGGTGAGGTCCTGCGGGATTTTGACGTCACCGCACGGTTTTTGGACCCTCAAGAGGCGCGGCTGGCGTCCGTCGGGCAGGAGCTCATCTGCCGGTTGAAGGACCCCGAGGTCGACCCGCAGGAGTGCGCGGTGCCCGACGCGGCCGCCGCCGCCAGCGCCGAGACCGCCGTGGCCAGCGCCGCGCTGCTGCCACAGCCGCCTCAGCCGCCGCTGCGGCCGTTGTAGCCGCTGCAGCCGCCGCAACCGCCGCTGCGGCCGTTATCGCCGCTGCCGCAGCCGCTTGCGCCGCCGCGGCCGCCACTGCCGCCGCCGCCGCCGCCGTCACTGCCATCACCGTGGGTGTCGTCCCTGAGGAGCTCCTCGACCTCGTGGGTGGCGCGCTGGCCCGCGGCGAGCTCGCCGGCGCGCTCTGCGCGCGCGACGAGCTCGGCCGGTCGCCGCTGCACGTGGCCACCACGCGGGGCGACCTTCGCCTCTGCCGACGCATGCTGGAGGCCGACCCGGCGCCGCGGCGGCCTCGCCCCTCTGAGGGGCAGAGGTCAGGCTCCTCCTCCTCCTCCTCCTCCTCCTCCTCCTCCTCCTCCTCCTCCTCTCTTCTCCTTCATACTCCTCCTAATAATCCTCTTCCTCTTCCTCTTCCTCCTCATCCTCCTCCTCTCCTCCTCCTTCTCTTTTCTCCCTCGCCCTCCTCCTCCCTCCCCTCCTCCTTCCTCCCTCCTCCCTCCTCTTCCTCCTTCTCCTCCTCCTCCTCCTCCTCCTTCTCCTCCTCCTCCTAGAGTCTCGTGGGGGTGGGGCATGAGCAGGGATATGCCAGGGTCCCAGCTCAAGGGGGGGGGGGGATGACAAGCGAGGACACTGACGCGCCCGAGGAGACCGCAGCCGTGTGTCGAAGCAGTCTCCATGATAGACTCGCCTGGTGGAATTCTCAACATCCTGGCCAGCAGGTTCCTGGTCCGACGAAAAGGCGAAGTCCTCGATGCTTGCGGAGGGAGGCTCGAGGATCAATCGTCCTCGAAGCGAGGGTCGATCGTCCTCATCGATTCGATGGTCAATCGTCCTCCTCGAATCGGTCGCCTCTTGGACGCCATCAGCTCTCTGGAGGCCTGCCGGGACCTTCTGTGGGCACCATCGCGCAGGCCTCCGAAGCGGCCCAGACCTTCGACCGTCCCACGGTCGTGGTGTGCTGTTTCGGTGCGGATGTGTGCTCTTCGTGCGCACGCAGCTCGCAGGCGCTCTCCTCCGGCATCCCGGCGCTGGCTTACACGGTCTGAGCTCACCGAACGCGTTCCACGACTTGCAAAGTGATTAATCGCAAACGTCCGACGAGAAAAACATATGATTGCCGTAACTCCTCCTCGGCGGAGCCAGGCCATTTGCGAGTAGTCATGTTGCGGGTAGTGGAATGCGCTCGTCTATGAGCAGGCTCTTTCTGCCTCTTCTCGCGCTCTTTCCCTCTGCGCCTCCGTGCCTCCATTCGCCTCCGGTGCACCCCACCGCTTGTTGACCGGCGCCTGACTGTCTTGGACCACCTTGGCGCCCGCGGACTGAAAAGTGTCTTGTTCGCGCGAGCCTGGGGTCCAGTCCCAGTGGTCGCTCTGGGTGCGCCAGAAGAGCGACGCAAAAAAGCGGGCCCGACTGCGCCGACATTCGCGCGTAGGCTGCCCGCGCAAGGTCGCGCGTGAGCGCCTTCGTCTCCATTGTGGCCTGCCGCGCTGGCGACCTTGCGCGTAAACCACCGCGCAAGGTCGCTGCGTCATCTCGCGCAAGGCCCGTTCTTGATCCTCGCTCAGAAAACGATGCGCAGCGGAAGTTTTGTCCCGAGGAGGTCAAGAGGTCTGGGGCGGGGCCCATGGCATGTGGTTTCAAGACGCCGAAGGTCGGGGCAGAGGGCCAGAACGCCATCGGACAGACCATACAGAGGCAACAAAGGCGTCGAGGCCGTCTGGTGCTTGCCCATGCGTTCTCTTTTGTTTTTTGTGTGGTCGTCTGCGTCGGCACCCCGGCACCCGGGGGGGCCAAGCCACCGCGATCGCAGCGCTGGCCAATGCGGTGGACAAGTACGGGAACACGCCCTGCATGGACGCCGCACACCTCGGGCGCACCTTGATACTCAGGGAGCTCATCCAGTACGGGGCCGACGTGACCCTGACAAATGCTGACCTCATGAGCGCGCTG
>CAUYUJ010001514.1:68007-143007 GCA_963575745.1 Prorocentrum cordatum | reverse complement strand
CTGCCGCTTCGACTTTTCCCGGCTCGGCTGCCGATATACGTCGATCCGATTCGTGTCGATCGCAGATCCGACTTGTCGATTCGAGTCTGGGCTCTCCTGCCTCGCCGGCCTCGCGCGCGTGGTCAACGCGGGCCCTCCTGCCTGGGCAGGGCGGCGGCGGCGACTCGGCCGCTCGGGCGGCCTGCGCCGATGGCGTCGGCGGCGGCAGCGGCAGTGAAGACGCACCACCCGCGTCACGACGAGTGCCACGACGACGTCCCCATCCCCCTCCCCCTCCTTCTCCTCCTCCTCCTCCTCCTCCTCCTCCTCCTCCTCCTCCTCGCTCCCCCCCTCCTCCTCCTCCTCCTCTACTCTCCTCCACCACCTCCTACTCCTCCTCCTCCTCTCCTTCCCCCCTCCTCCCCCCTCCTCCTCCTCCTCCTCCTCCTCCTCCTCCTCCTCCTCCTCCAGCCTGTCATCCTCCTCCTCATCCTCCTGCTCCTCCTCTCCTCCTCCTCATTCCTCCTCCTCCTCCTCCTCCTCCTCCTCCTTTCCTCCTTTCCTCCTCCTCCTCCTCTACCTCTCCTCTCCTCAACTCCTCCTCTTCCTCCTCCTCTCCTCCTCCTCCTCCTCCTCCTCCTCCTCCTCCTCCTCCTCCTCCTCCTCATATTCCTCGACGACCAACACCGCAAGGCCAAGTACGACGACGACCGCGACCGACACGACGACGGCACCGACGAGCCGCCTGCAGTTCACCCCGTCGGCGAGCGTGACGCCGGCGCCGAGGACGGCGCCCACGACGGCGGTCCGGGTCTCTTGAGGCCCCTGGAGGGCTCGGGGGGCTTCCAGGGATCTCCAGAGGGTCTCCGCAAGAGGTCTCCAGAGGCCCAGGCCATCGGAGAAGGAGGAGGAGGAGGAGGAGAAGGCGGAGGAGGAGGAGGAGGCGGAGGAGGAGTTGCAAGTGGCCTCCTTCGCGACCTACCTGCGCTGTCACGGTCTGGGCTGGGCTACTTCGGCTTCGTGGTGGTCCGACTTGTTCGCGTCCTTCTTCCAAGGGCCCTAGCATCGGAGCGAGGGACTGGCCCTCGTTTCTCCGTTCCCAGGAGGCGGAGGAGGAGAAGGAGGAGGAGGCGGCGGCGGCGGAGAAGGAGAAGGATTGTAGTGTAGCGCTGGTGACCTTACGGGTAGGAATGACCCTGAATGTATCGGGTGGGGCGCTTGGGCTTATCCATCTGTTTGTGTCGGTGTTGGTGAAGGTTGGGAAATCCCACCTTGCGTTGAATGGTAAAACGTACGTGCGATGCAACAGGAAATTGTTGGCTCATATGCGCCAGCCGCGTGTCTCTTGGTAGCCACCTCTGACTCTGCTAGTTCAGATTTCATACAGCCTGGTGAAAGTATGTGCAGCGCACCTTCACAAACAAGAATAAGCGAACACGCATAAGCTGAACCCGGGACTGCTGGCATCGCCGCCAGGCTTCGTCCAGGAGGTTGATGCCTCCAATCGGGTAGGAGCCACCATCATAGATGAGCTTAGAATGAACGAGCTGCCGTGTCATTGTTCGAAATTCGTTTGAGCAGCAAGAAGTAGCAAGCACATGTAAGCCACAAGTCTCCTTCACAAACACTACGCAGCAAACATGAATATATTGAATTGGGGATTGCCAGCATCGCCGTCGGGCTGTGTCACTGAGGCCGAAGCCTCCAACGGGTGAGGATCCGCTAGCGCGGATGAGCTCACGAATGAACGAGCTACCGTGCTATGGTCGAAACTCCCTTGAACAACCAGAGGTAGCAAACGCATGTAAGCTGCAACTCTCCCTCATGAGCAAGAAGTAATAGAAAACATACATTAATTGAGTTGGGGACTGCGGGCATTGCCGCTGGGCTGTGTCCCGGAGGCCCAAGCTTCCACTGAGGGGATCCGCCAGTACGGATTTAAGGTCGCGGGTGAGCGAGCCATACCGCACCATGGCCGAAATGCCCCTTCACAACAAGAAGTAGCAAAGCATGCAAGCTGAACCTCACAAGAAATTGCAAACGTGCACTGCCGCTGGGCTGTGCCCCGGAGGCCGAGGCCTCCACTGGGGGAGGAAAAGATAGCACGCATGAACTCACGAACGAACGAGCTACCGACCTATGGCGGAAACTTCCTCGAGCAACAGGAAGTAGCAAGCACACAGAAGCTACAACTGGAGAAGGAGGAGGAGGCGGAGGAGGAGAAGCAGGGTCGACTTTCGACGGTCCGCACGGATGCCTTGGATCGGCGCTGGGGCCACCCTGGCAGCGCCTTTGGCGCCGCCCCTGGCGCGCTCCGCGCGCCAGGGAAGGGGGTCCAGCGCGGATGCCGGGAGTCCGCGCGGAGCTTGGAAGATTCGTGCTTGTGCATTTGCATCTTCTTCTTCTTCCAGAGGCAGAGGAGGCGGCCCGAGGGAATCGACTACACGTAAGAGTGACCCTTCACCGGAGTGACCTTTGGTATGGGGCCCCCGGGGGCCCCCGATCGCCGAAGGCGATGCGGCCCCCAAACAGCCGCGCACCAAAGGGCACCCTCACCAAAGGGTCACTCCTGCGTGGAGTCGAGGGGAGGAGGAGGACCGCTGCCCACCTGCCGCGCACCCCGCGCCACCGCCCCGCCCGGCTCGCAGCGGGGGCGCCGCGCGGGCGCCGAAGTGCGCGCCCGCCGCCGCCTGCCGCGCGCGCGCCCGCGCGCTCGGCCGCCGCGGCGGGGGGGGCGGCGGCCCGGGAAGGCCCGAAGGCGGCGGCGACCGGGAGGGGCTCCAGGCCTCCCAGCTGGGGTCCAAGCAGACGTCGGCGACTACAATCGGAGAAGAAACAACGCCATAAACGTAAACTTTTGGCGCTCCGCGCGGATTTTTTGGATGCGCGCCGGGGCCCACCAGAGGCGCCTCCCGCGCCGCGCCTGATACAAAGGGTGTGATTGCGCCGGGGTGTGTTTTGCGATTGGCACCGGTGGGGCCTGGCAAGCACGACACTGTCCTCGTCGGGCCTCCTCGGGGCGCGGCGGAGAACTCTATCGAGCTCCCCGCCCGCCCGCCACCCAGAGTGTCCCCCAGGGTGCCTGTTGCAAACTACACCCTTTGCAAGCCACACCCTTCGGAGTCGCCGAGGATGGGGTCGGTGGATTGCGCCGCATCGCATATAGGATCCAGCTCGATGAGGAGACTGACTTTCTCCACGCCAGCTTCGCCGATGCATCGGCGATGCATCGGCGATGCGGCGCTGTCCTCGGACCCCATCTACTCGGACACCATGTGGGAAGAGAGGCAAGCCAGGTGCGCTCGCGCCACATCTAGCGTCCTACCCCTCCCACCCACCCCTTCCCAGTACTCTGAACTCTTTCTCTCTATGCCCGCCGACGGGTGTCACAGCGGACGTAGAAGGCCCAGGGAAGAGGAGAGGGGACGAAGGAGCACAGCAGCAGCAGCAGCAGCAACAGCAGAGGGAGAGGGCGGACAGGGGGAGGAGGAGGAGGAGGTGGAGGGGAGGGAGAGGAGGAGGGGCGAGGGAGGAGGAGGAGGAGGAGGAGGAGGAGGAGGAAGAGGAGGCGCAGCAGGAAGAAAAGAAGGAGGAGGAGGAGGAGCAAAAGCGCCAGCAGGAGTAACGCCGCTTGTAGTCCACCTACAGTGCGGCTTGGACCGAGTTCCCATTAAGTAGGAAGAGCAGTAGCAGTAAAAAGAGGAGGAAGATAATGTCTGGCCCACGGCACAGTAGCTGCAGGAGGTCATTCAATTCCATGAGTTTCGGTCGTCTTGCCCCCCCGCCCCCGCGCCTCATCTCCTTCCCACATCATCATCCATCATCCTCATCATCATCGTCGTCATCATCATACTATTATTCATCATCATCGTCGTCATCATCAGCATCAGCATCATCATCCTTACCATCATCATCATCATCATCATCACCATCATCATCAGAATCATAATCATCACCGACGTCGTCATCATCACCAGCAGCAGCAACAGCAGCATCATGATCAGTGTGAGCAGCATCACATTCGTCATCATCATTATCATCATCAGCCGCATCATCATCCGCATCATTAAATCAGTAGCATGATCGTTATCAACATCCTCATCATCAGCATCAGCAGCATCATTGTCATTATCGTTATCAGCATCATAATCGTAATCAGCATCATCAGCATCACCATCATCAGCATCATCATCGTCAGCAGCAGCATCAGCATCGTCATCATCCGCATCATCATCACCATTTTTGATCATCATCAGCATCATTAGCGTCATCAGCACCAGCATGATCATTATCCGTATCATCACCATCATCATCAGCAGCATCATCATCGTAATCATCAGCATCCGCAGCATCATCATCATCACCATCACCATCACCATTATCAGCATCATCAATATGATTGGCATGCTCATCCTCATCCTAATCATCGTTCTCGTCGTCATCCGCATCGTCGTCATTGTCGTCATCATCACCAGTATCATCATAATCGGAATCAAAATCGTCATCATAATCAGCATCATCATCACCGACAGAATCACCATAATCATCACCATCATCGTTGTCGTTGTCGTCGTCGTCATCGTGGTCGCCATCGTCATCGTAGTCAACGCAATAATCATCCTCATCATCGTCAGCATCATCACAATCGCCATCATCACCATCACCATCGCCATATCATCAGTACAATCAGCATTACCATCATCATCAGCAGCAGCAGCCAGAAAGGGACATCCGTGCCCTAGTCAGCTCAGATTAATTAGATCACCCTCATGATGTGAAAGTCTAGGCCGGCCCGCATTCCATCTCACCGCTCCATCCTGGGAGCTTTACTTCAATTGTTAGTCGAGAGCGGGTGCTTCGCAGACGCGGAGCGCGTTGTGATGGCGTCGTTCTATCCCGGGAGGCCTCTTGTCTCTCCTTTCGGACGTGGCGGCCGCAACGCTGAAGGTAGCGCTTGGCAGCATTCCGGGGCGCAGCGGCAGCAGCGCGGGGAGCTCGAGAAGCTGACACGCGGTGCGGCAGCCGCGCCTCGGCGTTCTGCTTCGAGACGTGCGGCAGGCTCGGGAGCGCTGACCAGGGCAAGCCTTTGCCACGCGGCTGGCGCTGCCGCCTTGGGGTGCGGAGCTGCCAGGGAGGTGAGGCAAAACGCGACCTACGCGACCTCCTCCTCCTCCTCCTCCCCCTCCTCCTCCTCACTCCCTCCCCTTCCCCCTCCCCCCTCCCACTCCCCTCTCCCTCCCCTCCCCTCCTCTCCTCTCCGCCTCCTCCTCTCTCTCCTCCTCCTCCTCCTCCTCCTCCTCCTCCTCCTCCTCCTCCTCACTACTCCCTGTGGCGATGCCACCTGCCTTCTTCGAAGCCGCTCGTCGTCTGCGCCGCGGTGTCAAGGCCAGTGGCGGCGGCGGCGCGAGGTGTCCGCGCAACGGAGGCTGGCAACTGGAGCGGGCCGTGGCTGCAGCGGCCGCGGACATCACACCGCCGTCCTTGGGCCAGTCGCCCGGCCTGATTCGAAGAAGAAAAAACTCCATTAATATAAATGTTTGGCGCTCCGCGCGGATTTCTTGGATCCGTGCTGGGCCCCCCTGGCGGCGCCTCTGGCGCCGCCCTTGGCACGCTCCGCGCGCCAGGGAGGGGGGTCCAGCGCAGATCTAACAAAATCCACGCGGAGCGCCAACAGCTTATGTTTATGGCGTTTGTTCTTTTTCTATGATGGCGACGTGCGCCCAGCGGGTACGTTGGTGCACGCCTCTTAAGTCGGGCATGTCCCTCTACAGGAGGAATATTCATGAAGTCTGTGGACGATGCTGTGACTATGTTTGCATATTTCTGGATGTGCTTAACAGATATTTCATCTTTCGCCAAAGATCCGCTTGTAGGAGGACATGCCCGACCTAACGCTACTCAACAATCACAGCTGCGCTGCTGGTCTCGCCTGCTGTGTTTGGTCATCGTCACCACCGCCATCCTTATATGAGCGACGCAAACAAAAGCACACGAAAAAAGGTCGTATGCGCCTACATTCTTGCGTAAGCTGCCCGCGTAATGTAGCGCGTAAGCGCCTTCGTCTCCATTGTGGCGTGCCGCGCGGGCGGCCCGCATAAGCCACCGCGTAAGGTCGCTATGCCATCTCGCGTAAGACCCGGTTCGTTTCGTCGCTCATATGGTGGGTCTCGTTTTTCCTCGCTTCCCGCCAAAGCCTCGTGACGCGATGTGCAACATGGCCCCGAGGGTCATCATCACTCCCACCACCATCATCCTCGCACACCTGATCAAGTCTTTGTGGGGCGTCGTTCCTTGGATTCCCAATGTCTGGTTCGCGGTGTAGACGCGCGTACCGATGGTTGACATGGAGGCGAGTGGGCGCGGGCACCGCTGCTGCTCTCCGGAGGGATGCTCTGGTCTGCTGGCTGGATTCTCGTGTACGCCAGCGGCCGAGTTCGGCTTCGATTCTCTTGGGTTCCTGGGACGGTGGGGTGGGTGCCTGCGCAGCGGCCACGGGCCACGCCATGCCACCAGCACACTACGCCCACAGTGGCGCTCTCAAGGCTCTCGTGCATCAGATATTCGAGATCGTTTCAACACCCTCGTCAGCAGGATCTCTACAGCTGTAGATGATGTGTCAGCTGAGGTGTGCATCGGGCGAGTGGCGCCGACCATCAGTTTCGAATCCATGGTGACCCCAACGCAGGCCACGACCAAGACCCGCCAACCTCTGAGTTGCAGCTTCCTTCACGTATCACACTGTTGCCAGACATGCCCGTTCAAAGCATTGGGCCAATGGGTTTTCTCGGCAGCAACCCCGTCTCTGAAACGCTATCCTCACATCCTCTGAGACACGCGCTATCTGACTTACAAGTTGATGGAGTCATAAGTGAACCCGGAGACATGTTAGTAAAAGCGGTTTTAAAGGATGTGTTCGTGTCAGGTTGGGGCTGGGGCAGTGTAGAGGCAGAGCCTTGCCAGATGATTTGTTCGTCGTCCTGTCCATTGGCACACGCGGGGGTAGTCCCGAGCAGGGAGAGAGGGAGAACCAGAGAGGGGGCGAAGAGGGGAAGAGGGCAGCGGAATCAGGAGGAGGACGAGGAGAAGGGCGAGGAGGAGGATGAGGAGGAGGAGGGATGACAACGACGACGAGGACGAGGGACTGGAGAAGGATGAGGGGGGGGAACAACTGGAGGAGGGGAGGAGCAGGAGGAGGAAGAGGAAGAGGAGGAGGGGGAATAATAGGGGGAGGAGGAGGGAGGAAGTGGAGGGGGTGGAGGAGAAGGAGGACAGGGAGTGGGAAGGCGAATGAGGATGAGCAGGGAGGAGGGTGGGGAACGATGACAAGGAGGGGGATGACGGGGAGGAAGAGGAGCTAGAGTAGGGGAGAGTAGGGGAGAAGGGAGAGGATGAGAAAGAGCAGGAAGAGGAGGAGGGGGACGACGAGGGACAGGAGGAGAGGAGGAGCAGAAAGAGCTGCAGGGGACCAAGGAGAACTGAATGAGGACGAGGACGAGGACAAGGAGGAGGAGGAGGAGGAGAAGGAGAAGGAGGGTTAGGAGGCTGACGACGAGAAGGAGGCGCAGGAGCACGACGACGACGACGACGACGACGACGACGACGACGACGGCGACGGCGACGGCGACGGCGACGGCGGCGCAGGCGGCCGCGGCAGCGTCAACGTCGACGGCGAGCCAGCGCCCCGCTCCGCGGAGGCGCTCCGCCGCCCATGAGCGAGAGGGCCCGCATCGCCGCCAAGCAGCGGGCGGGCAGCGTCGGCGCCCTGCTGGACCCGTTTGGCGCCTACTCCTCCCCCTCCCCCTCCCTTCCCCCTCCTCCCTTCTCCCCCTCCCCCTCCTCCCTCTCCTCCTCCTCCTCCTCCCCCTCCTCCTCTCCTCCCTACTCCTCCTCTCCTCCTCCTCCTCCTCCTCCTCATCCTCCTCCTCCTCCTCCTCCTCCTCCTCCCTCCTCCTCCCCTCGTGCCGCTCCGTGTGTTTTTTGAAGCCTCGAGATGGCCCCACGGTGGGCCGAGGAGGCCTCGTCTGCACCCCAAAGGCACCCCAGGAGGGCTTCCAATTGCTGCGCGTGCGCCTCCGAGTGGCCGCCGTTGCCTCGCCGCCGCCTTGTCGGCGTTATTGGTGCAGCGCCTCGTCGTCGGCGCCGCCGTCGCCTCGCGGTCATGACCGGTGGTCGTCGTCATCGGCGTCGCGCCTCGGCTTGCCCGTTCGTTGCTGCCCCGCCTGGGCGGTAGGTCGAGGAGACGCGAACATGATTAAGGCGCATGGGTTAGCCACTAGTCCGGTTTCCATGAAGAAATCGGCGCACCCTGTCGCCAAATCAGGCGGCGCTGGCCACATGTTAAGCCCCGATCTGTGAATCTGGCGCTCACGCGCCAGATCCACGGATCTCTAATCCATGTTGGCGCGCACCCGCGCGTGCGGCCACGGATCGGCCGCAGTACTCGAGTAGGGGATCGGTTACATAATCGATCTACCCCGAAATTGTTTTCCCGTCGAGTCTACGATCCATACCTACAATGCTCCGTAGATCGGCTGACCTTTTCTGCGAATGTTTCTTATGGGCTCTACGAGAAAATCAATGTTGGCGTAAATAAATTCTGTAGTCGACCCCCTACACGAAGTATCGCCGTTCTGTTGCTGCCACGCCCTGCTCCCCCTCCTCTCCTCCCCTCCCCTCCCATCCCCGGAGGACGGAGACGCGGAGCAGGCAGGCCTCTGCCGATGGCGGCCGTGACTCCGACGCGGAGGCAGAGCCGTGCTAGGCTTAAGTCGGGCGTGTCCCTCTACAGGAGGAGTTTCCAAAACTAGTCAAAAAATAGTCAGGGGACGATGTTTCTATTATGTTTTGACCATTGGGGACTAGTTTGGGGGTATCTTTAATTGTTCGTCCAAAATCAGCCTGTAGGAGGACACATCCGACCCAAGACTAGGCTTGTCCCGAACTTGACTTCAGGCCGCTGTCTTACCTACCTGGGGCGCTCCAGATAGGGCCTCGCGTTCGAGGGTGGCAGAAGGAAGCGTCATGCTCCGCAGCGCCGTCTGGTTCCCGGGCGGGATGGGGGAGGGAGGGGAGGAAGGAGGGACAAAGGGAGGAGGAAATGTTTGGATTGCAACGCCGATGAAGCTGGGAGCCTATCAGCAGAGGCCAGCACGCAAGTCGCAAAGCATTAGTGAGTCTAGTGAGTCCAAAAAATCATGCTGGAGCACCAAGGTTGACAGTACAGTACAGTAACAAGCAATAGGCATAGTACAGGACTGACAGAAACGCAGGCAGTGCAATCGAAATTCGTGCGATATGTGCGGCGGGTCCCTGGCGGACGAAAGGAATATACAGCAGCCTGCGGCAGGGAAGAGGGAGGGAAGGAGGAGGGGTAGGAGGGGGGGATGGGAGAGGAGGGGGTGGAGCTCAAGTCAGCCAGGTCGAGCGAGTCGGAGGGCCCCGCCTATTCCCATCCTCCCTCCCACAGCATAAGAATCTGCCAACCCCCGCTTGCTGAGGATGAGAAGGCGTGTGAGAGGATTGCCTGTCCCCCTCCCCCTTTCCGCTTCCCTTGGGGCCAAAATCGCATTAGAAGCGGGGGGGGAGACGAGCTCGAGGAAGGCAGCGGTCAAGCGGACGGTTCCAATAATCAATCATCCTCCAGGGGGTGCGCCGGGACAGTTCCAGGGCGCCCTCCAGGACACCTCCCAGGCACTCGCAAAAACACCTCCACAACACCCTCCAGGACGTCTCCAGGACACTTACAGGACATCATCCAGGGAAGGCGCCAGGGGGGGGGTAAGACAACATCCAGGGAGGGAGGGGGGGCGGCATAGGGGGCAGAGCGGGGTTAGGGGCGGTCGGATGCACGGACGGTCCGTCGGAATCACCCTCCAGGGGGGGGGGCGGGGGCACGCCAGAACACTTCCAGGGCACCCTCCGCCAGGAAGGAGCGGGGGGGGTGCGCCAGCCAGGAATTCGCCAGGACACCGGACACCTTCAGGACTCCAGGGGGGCGACGGGGGGATCGCGTGCGCGGGTGAGGCGGGGCACCAGTCGGTCGGACGGTCGGAAAAAGCTTCCAGGGGGGGCGCCGGCGCGGGGGGCGGAGGGTGCGCTAGTCGGGCTGACGGGCGGAGTAAGGCTTCAGGGGAGCACTAAGGCACAAGAGGGGGGAGAGAGAGGGGGGCGCCACTCGGTTGGACGGTAGAAATGAGCCTCGGGGGGGGGCGGGGAGCGCCAGTACGAATCTTCTTGGGGGGCGCCCGAGGGGGGGTGGAGGGGGGCGCCAGTCTGTGGGACGGTCGGGATCAGCCCCCAGGGAGACGCCAGGTCGCTGGGGGAGAGGGGGGCAGGCGCTACCGCTGGACGGTCGAGCAGACGGTCGGGATTAACGCTCCAGAGGGGGGGTTGGGGGACAGGTGTGGGCGCTGGTCGGTTGTTCGGGAGGGGGGGGGGCCTGTCAGAACGCCTTCCAGCACGCATCCAGGACACCCGCCATGGAACCTCCAGGACGCTTCCAGGACGCCCGCGAGCACACCTTCCAGCGTGCATCCACGTCACCCGCTAGGACATTCTCCATGACGCAATCCAGTACGCTTCGAGGGCATTCGCCAGGACAGCTCCAGGACACTCGAGGACGCCTGCAGCACACCATCCATGACGCGTCCAGGACACCCATGAGGACACCTTCCAGCGTGCATCCAAGTCACCCGCCAGAACACTCTCCAGGAAGTCTAGAGAACACCTCCATCATGCCCTCCAGCACATCTTCGATTTCGCATCCATTCACGGTCGGTCGGACGGTCGAACTGATGCAGTGCGAGATCACACCGGTAGGTACGATGGAAAACGTCTTATATTTCTTGATAATTGTACGTCTTCGAGGAATGCACATTTACACAGACACAGACACATACACATTCACAGTCACAGTCACACACACACACACACACCACACACACACACACACATACACGCACACACATATCGGGTATAGCCAGGACCCCGGGTAAGGGGACCGGGTTAGTGGTAGAGCCCTGGGGCCCATCAATTGGCCAGATTCACTAAACCAGGTTTACCGTAACTAGTGTTTTTTGGGTGACGGCAGTTCCGGTTAGTGGAAATGAAACGGGGGGGCGCCCCCGGTACAAATCACTAAACCAGGTTCCACTAAACCCAGTTCTGCCAACGCCCGAACATACACATATATATATACACACACACACGCGCGCGCGCACGCGCGCCTTCTTCGTTTTGACAGCGTCCGCAACTACGTGCCAAGGAGCCCCTAAGATCATCCCAAGACGGCCCATGAGGCCCCCATGAGGGCCCCAAGACGGCAGAATAGAGCCCAAGAAGGCCCCAAGACGGCCTCAGGGTCCCCTAAGATGGCCCAGCAGGGCCCCAGGGGCAATACGAAGCGACATCTCGAGTCTTTCCCGCCGCGATGGCCCCAAGAGTCCCCGTGACCCCCGAGGCGCACCTCAGAGGCCCCAAGAGGTTTCCAAGAAGCCCAAGAGGCCCCCCAAAGCCAATCAGATGCTCCCAAAAGGCCCCTGAGAGGCATTCCAGGAGACCCTCATTTGCATGCCCGCCAGGGCTCCCGACCCACAGGCCAGGCACAGTGGTACGACTCTTGACGAATTCACTGCTGTGGGTGTCGGCGGAGTGGCGTAAGCTATTAAATTCACGTCCGAAGGTGACGTGCGGGGTGCCCCTCCTCGCTTCGAGGGGCTGCGGTCGGAATAAGAGTTGCGCTCGTAGCCTGTCCCACGGGCCTTGTGGTTCGTCCGATCATCTATTGGCCATTCGCTTGGCACGAGGACCGCCTCAATGCCGGATCCAGCCAGCCCTCCTTCCTTCCCTCCCCTTCCCTTCCCCGAGCATCTATTGGCAATCCGTTTGACACGAATCCCGCCTCAACGCCGGATCTAGCCAGCCCTCCCTCATTCCCTCCCCTCTCCATCCCCCTCCTGACCCTCCCCCAAGGACCACACGCCGCCTCGGCCTCGGCGGCCGCCGCTGCGGGCGGCGCGAACGCGGGCATCCCCGTCCGAGCGCGGGCCGCCGGCCGGATTGGGCGACGACGGCTCTGCTTCCGACGACGACGACGACTCCGCCTCCGACGACGACGGCGACGACGACGACCACCATCACCACCACCACCACCACGACAACCCCCACCACCACCACGAACACGACCACGACCACGACGACGGCCACGACCGCGACCACGACCACGACCACCACCACCACCACCACCACCACGACGACGGCGGCGGCGGCGGCCACGGCGACGGCGATGGTGGCGGCGGCGACCGCGACCGAGACGGCGATAGCGACGGCGACGACGAACGCGACGGCGACGGCGACGACGACGACCACGACACCACCACGACCAAGACGACGACCACGACCACAACGACGACGACGACGACGACGACGACGACGACGACGACGACGACGACCACGACGACCACGACGACCACGACGACCACGACGACCACGACGACCACGACGACCACGACCACCGCGACGACCACGACGACGAACGACGACGACGACGACGACGACGACGACGACGACGACGACGACCGACGACGACGACGACGACGACGACGACGACGACGACGGCGACGACGGCGACGACGACGACGACGACGACGACTACGACGGCGGCGGCGGCGGCGGCAGCGGCGGCGGACGTCGGCGACGACGACGACGACGGCGACGGCGACGACGGCGGCGGCGGCGGACGTCGGCGGCGGCAACGATGGCGACCGCAACGGCGACGGCGACCACCACCACCACCACCACCATCAAGACAACGACCACGACGACCACGACCAGCAACCACCACCACCACCAAGACAACGACCACGACTACGACCACGACGACGACGACGAAGATGACGACGATGACGACGACGAAGATGACGGCGACCACGACGACGACCACGACGACGACGACGACGACGACGACGGCGGCGGTTGCGGCTGCGGCGGCGGTGGTGGCTGCGACGGCGGGGGCGGCGGCGGCGACGATGACGGCGACGGCGAGACGACGACGACGACGACGACGACGACGACGACGACGACGACGACGACGACGACGACGACGACGCAACGATGCGGCCACCACGATCACGACCACGACGAGGACCACCACGACCACGACCACGGCAGCGGCTGCGTCTGCGACGGCGACGGGGACGGCGACCGCGACGGCGACGGAAACATGACCACGACGTCGACCACGACCACGACCACGACCACGACAACCACCAGCACCACGACGACGACGACGACGACGACAGCGGCGGCGCTGGCAGCGGTGGAGGCGATGGCGACGGTGGCGACGACGACGATGACGACCACGACCACGACTACGATCACGACCACCACCACGACCACGACCACGACCACGACAACGACGCCGCTGATGACGGCGACGACGACCACGACCACGAAAACGACAACGATCACGACCACGACGAAGACGACGACGACGACGACGACGACGACGACGACGACGACCACGACCACGACCACGACCACGACCACGACGACGACGACGGTGGCGGCGGCGTAGGCGGCGGCGGCGGCGCTGGCGGCGACGGCGGCGGTGGCAGCGCTAGCGGCGACGACGACGACGACGACGACGAGAACGACGACCGCGACGGCGACAGCGACGACGACACCAACGACGCCGATCACGACCACCACCACCACCACCACGACACCGACCACGACAACGACCACGACGACCACGACGACGACCACGACGACGACGACGACGACGACGACGACGATGATGACGACGACGACGGCGGCGACGGCGGCGGCGACAGCGACGGCGACGGCGACGACCACGACCACGACCACGACCACCACCACCACCACGACACCGACCACGACGACGACCACGACGACGACGAAGACGACGACGACGACGACGACGGCGACGGCGGCGGCGGTGGCGACGGCGACAGCGTCGGCGACGGCGATGGTGGCTGTGGTTGCGGCGACGACCATGACCACGACCACGAGCACCACCACAACGACGACTATGACAGCGGCGGCGGCGGTGGCGGCGACAGCGATGGCCGCGACGGCGACGGCGACGGCGACCGCAACAGCGACGGCGACCACCACCACCACCACCACCACCGCAACGGCGACGACGACGACGACGACGACGACGACGACGACGACGGTGACGACCGCGACCACGACCAAGACGCTGACGACGACGACGATGACGACGACCACGGCGGCGGCGACGACGACGACAACGACGACGACCACGACCACGACCACAACGACGGCGGTGGCGGTGGCAGCGACGGCGGCGATGACGGCGACCGCGACGGCGACGACCACGACCACCGCCACCACCACGACGACCACGGCGGCGGCAGCGGCGGTGGCGACGGCGGCGACGGCGACGGCGACGGCGACCGCCACCGCGACCACGACGGCGACAGCGACGACGACGCCGACCATTACCACCACGACAACGACGGCGACGACGTCGTCGACGACCACGACGACGGCGTCGGCGTCGGCGTCGGCCGCGGTTACGGCGACGGCGGCGGCAGCGGCGACGGCGACGGGGACGGCGACCGCGAAGGCGACGGCGACGATGTCCACGACCACGACCACCACCACAACCACCACGACGACGACGACGACGACGGCGGCGGCGGTAGCGGCGGCGGTCTCCTCATTGTCATCGCTGATTCGTTGTCCTCCTTGTCTGCCTTTCCTCCTCACCCTCCCTCCGTTTCTCCCCGAACGGTGCATGTATTAGGGTTTCTCATGTTTTCCCCAAACAGCGCTTGCATTTGGGGGCTCTGACTCGTCTAGAGAATTGGGCCTGCGCGTCGGTCTGGCGGTTATGTAGCAGCCGCCGCCACCGCCTCGTCGCCACCCGTCGCCGTCCGTCGTCTGGGCCTGCGCGTCGATCTGGCCGACATGTCGCCGCCTCATCGCCACCTCGTCGCCGCCCATCGCCTGGGCCTGCGCGTCGCTCTGGCCGCCATGTCGCCGCCGTCGCCGCCCGTCGCCTCGCCGCCGCCCGCTTTGCACTGCTTCGCATTGCTTTGTATTGCTTTACATTGCTCTGCATGACCTCGCATTGCTTGGCATTGCTTGGTATTGCCTTGCGTTGCTCTGTATTGGTTTGCACTGCTTGGCGTTAAGGTGCACTGATTTATTCTGTGTTGCATTTCGTTGCATTGCTTCGCATTGCTCTCATTGTGTTGTTTTGCATTGCGCAACATTGACTTGCCTTGCTATGCGCGCACCACATATACTGAACCACTTATATTCTCATTTCTAAAAAGAGAATAGACTCTACCCCCCCCCCCCGGACTTAACGCTTCCCCCTGGGATAAGTATTTTATATATATTATATATATATATATATATATATATATATATATTCTGCACACTCGTCCATCCTAAATATGAAATCATATCATCCCTGTTAGGCCGGTACCCCCCCCCTGAGGTTCCCTTATAAAAAAACACTATGCGGTGACATTTTTTGTTCTAACATAACACTTGTTCACGAATCCCTTGCAAAAAATTGGACCCAGTGCACACGCGCGCGTCGTCGCGCGCGCATGCCGAAATCCTTCAAAAACCTTCGGTGCCGGAAGGATTTCGCAATCGAGTTTCCAAAAAACATACAAAAACACAGGGTTTCGCAACACTGATTTGCTAAAAAAGCTTCCGCGCGAGCTCTTGCGAAATCTGACGAAAACCATGGGCTCTTCAAGATTTACGCAAAAATGCTACCAAACGGGCGTCGCGCGCGCACACGTCGAAATCTGTCGAACGCCCTTGCGCGTGTGCCGTCGCGAGAATCCTTTTTGGAAAAATGGGACGAAGTGTCGCGCGCGTACGCCGAAATCCTTCAAAACCCATCGGTTTCGGAAGGATTTCGAAATCGCGCGTCCAAAAAACCTACAAAAACCCAAGGTTTCGCAACACGGATTGTCAACAAAAGCGTGCGCGCGCGCTCTTCGTCGTCGTCGTCGTCGTCGCCGTCCTCCCTCCTCCCGCGTCGTCGTCGTCGTCGTCGCCTACGTCGTCCTCTGTCTTTCCTCGTGTTCGTCGTCGTCGTCCTCTTTGGCGTCGTGGTCGTTTCCGTCGTCGTTGTCGCCGTGGTCGTCCTTCCTCCTCCCTCGTCGTCGTCGTCGTCCGTCGTCGGCGTCTCGTCGTCGTCCCTCCTATTTCGTCGCCGTCGTCGTCGTCGTTGTCGTCGTCATCTTCCCTCCTCCCTCGTCGTTGTCGTCGTCGGCGTCGCCGTCCTTCCTCCTTCGTCGTCGTTCGCGTCGTCGCCGTCCTCCCTCCTCCCTCGTCGTTGTCGTCGTTGTCGTCGTTGTCGCCGTCGTCGTCCTTCCTCCTCCCTCGTCGTCGCCTTCGTTGGCGTCGTCGTCGTCTTCGTCTTCGTCGTCGTCGTCGGCGTCGGCGTCGTTGTCGTCGTCGAAGTCGTCGGAGACGACGTCGGTGTCGTCCTAGTCGTCGTCGTCGGTGTCGTCGTAGTCGGTCTGAACAGGTTTTGCAAACCAAGTTGCACGTGGGTGGGTGGGATGTTTGCACGAGCAATGGAGAGGACAGCTTCAAGACAGTCAAAGTGGATTGCGCCACATAGACCGCACCACATAGATTGCAGTACATAGCTTACGCCACGCCGACTGCACAACTTAGATTCTCCTTTCTAAAAACAGGATAGGATCTACCCCCCCCCGGCGTTGTCGCCCCCCCTTCCGGGTATGTAAGTCACATATGATTATGACCATATGTCCATCCTAAATATGAAATCACAATGTCCCAGGCCAACCGGGTTCCCCCCCTGAGGTTCCTTTGTAAAAAACACTATGCGGTGACATTTTTTTGTTCTAACATAACATTTTTTCACGAATCCCTTGCAAAAAATGGGACGAAGTGCACACGCGCGCGTCGTCGCGCGCGCATGCCGAAATCCTTCAAAAACCTTCGGTGCCAGAAGGATTTCGCAATCGAGTTTCCAAAAACATGCAAAAACACAGGGTTTCGTAACACTGATTTGCTAAAAAAAGTTTACGCGCGAGCTCTTGCGAAATCTTAAGAAAACCATTGGTTTTTCAAGATTTTCACAACATGCTACCAAACGGGCGTCGCGCGCGCATGTCGAAACCTGTCGAACGCCCTTGCGCGTGTGCCGTCGCGAGAATCCTCTGCAAAAAATGGGACGAAGTGCAGACGCGCGCGTCGTCGCGCGCGTACGCCGAAGTCCTTCAAAACCCATCGGTTTCGGAAGGATTTCAAAATCGCGCGTCCAAAAAACCTACAAAAACACAAGGTTTCGCAACACGGATCTTCAACAAAAGCGTGCGCGCGCGCTCTTGCGGCGTCGTCGTCGTCGTCGTCGCCGTCCTCCCTCCTCCCGCGTCGTCGTCGTCGTCGTCGTCGCCTACGTCGTCCTGTGTCTTTCCTCGTGTTCGTCGTCGTCGTCCTCTTTGGCGTCGTGGTCGTTTCCGTCGTCGTTGTCGCCGTGGTCGTCCTTCCTCCTCCTCCCTCGTCGTCGTCGTCGTCCGTCGTCGGCGCCTCGTCATCGTCCCTCCTATTTCGTCGCCGTCGTCGTCGTCGTCGTCGTCGTTGTCGTCGTCGTCGTCTTCCCTCCTCCCTCCTCGTTGTCGTCGTCGGCGTCGCCGTCCTTCCTCCTTCTTCGTCGTTCGCATCGTCGCCGTCCTCCCTCCCTCGTCGTTGTCGTCGTTGTCGCCGTCGTCGTCCTCCCTCCTCCCTCGTCGTCGTCTTCGTTGGCCACGTCGTCGTCGTCGTCTTCGTCGTCGTCGTTGGCGTCGGCGTCGTCGTCGTCGTCGACGTCGGCGGCGTCGTCGTCGTCTTCGGCGTCGTTGACGTCGTCGTCGTCGTCGGTGTCGTCGTTGTCGTCGTCGTCAGCGTCGTCATCGTCGTCGTCGTGGTCATCGTCGTCGTCGTCGTCGGCGCCGGCGTCGTCGTCGTCGTCGCCGGTGTCGTCGTCGTTGTCATCGTTGTCGGCGTCGTCGAAGTCGTTGGAGACGTCGTCGGTGTCATCGTAGTCGTTGTCGGCGGCGTCGTCGTCGTTGTCGCTGTCGTCGTCGGCGTCGCTGTCGTTGCCAAGTGCCATTTGGCACCCACCGTCACGGTCTTAAGAGATTTTGCAAACCAAGTTGCCGGTGGGTGGGTGGGATGTTTGCGCGAGCAGTGGAGTGGACAACTCATTGCGAACAGAATTTCATTGCACCACATAAACTGCACCACATGGATTGCACCACATAGCGTACACCCTGCATATTGCACCATATATGTATGTATATATATATATATAGATTGCTCCACACAGTCTGCTAAAACACACTGTTTGGGGTCCACCCTTGTTAAGATTTTCTAAACAAATCGGGCCTGCTCGTCGGTATGGCGGCTATGTGGTCGCCGTCGCCGCTTCGTCGCCGCCCGTCTTCTGGGCCTGCCCGTCGGTCTGGCGACTATGTGGTCGCCGTCGCCGCCCAGTCGCTCTGGGCCTGCCCGTCGGTCTGGCGGCTATGTGGTCGCCGTAGCCGCCCCGTCGCCGTCTGGTCCTGCGTTACCTTGCATTGCTTTGCGTTACTGCGCACTGCATCACATTGATTTGCATTGGTCTCTCTGCGTTGATCTGCGCTGACTTGTAGCATCGGTATCCTTGCGAGTGCTAGTATCAGTCTTCTTGCCCAAACCGTGCTTGCACTTAGGGGCTCTTTTTTTTTTGTTCTGCGAGGAACTGGGCTGGCGTGCCGCTCCAGCCGGCTTGGTGGCCACCGCGTCGCCACCCGTCGCCGCCGCCCGTCTGGCCCTGTTCGCTGGTCTGGCCAGCCTGCGGCCGCCCGTCGCCGCCGCCCGTCTGGCCGTGTGCGCCGGTCCGGCCGGCTTGTGGCCGCCCGTGGCCGCCGCATTTTGGTCGCAAGTTTGATTGTGCGAGCCTCGTAGGTTGCACCACGTGAATTGCACCACGCAGGTTGCATCATCTAGATTGCACCACATCGATTGCACCGCGTAAATAACATCACACAGATTGCACCACATTTTGATTGCTGAGCATTGGTTGCACCACACAGATTGCACCACATACAGTACACCACATAGACTGCACCACGTAGCTCAGACCACATAGATTGCGCTACATAGTTTACACAAGATATATTGCGCCTCAGAGACTGCGCCACATCGACTGCACCACATGTCTTACACCACGTCGATTGCACCACATTGCTCACACCACATAAATTGCTTGGCGTAGCTTGCACCATCCATGTAGCTTACACAACAGAATTGCACCACACTGGTTGCACCACATGGTGTGCTAGAAGACATTGTTTGGGGTCCACGCTTGCTAACACTATTTTCTCTTCTCCTTTTCTCCTCTGCCCCTCCTCCTCCTACCCGGACGATTGTGACGACGACCACGACCACGACGACCACGACCAAGGTGACTACGACAACGACCACGACGACCACGAAGACGACAGCCGAGGCCACGGCCGCTGAGGGACCACCGTCGCGACAACGTCCGCTCCCTCCGGGAGCCCGCGCCCCAGCGGAGCGCCCTGCGGTGCAATGGGAGGAGGAACGAGAAAGGCGGAGGAGGAGGAGGAGGAGGAAGAGGAGTTTGGGGTACGTCCGAGGAGGAGGTGGGGGAGGAGGAAGAGGAGGAGGAGGAGGAGGAAGAGGAGAAGGGGGAGGGGAGGGGAGGGAGGAGGAGGAGGAGGAGGAGGAGGGGAGGGACGAGGGGGAGGGGGGGGGATGGGGAGGGGGAGGAGGTGGAGGAGGAGGAGGAAGAAGAGGAGGCGGAGGAGGAGGAGGAGGAGGGATGGAGGAAGAGGAGAGGAGGAAGAGGAGGAGGGAGGAGATGGAGGAGGAGGTGAAGGATGGAGGAAGGAAGAAGGAGGAGGAGGAGGAGGAAAAGGACTTCCAAAGGATTTTCCCAACCCCAACCCGCGCGGAGAGGGAGGAGGTGTGGGAGGAGGAGGAGCAAGATGAGGAAAGGATGAGGCGGATCAGAAGGGAGTGAGGATTGTTCGCATGTTTGACAATGTTTGACTGACAATGTCTGACCTTCTGGAGGCGTGCGAAGGCCTCTGGGGACCCCTGGGGACCTCCAGAGGAGGTGGACGAGGAGGAGGAGGAGAAGGAGAAGGAGGTGGACTTCTCAAAGGGTTTTCCATTATCGACAGGAGGAGGAAGGGAGGAGAAGTTGGAGGAGGAGTTGGAGGAGGAGTAGGAGGAGGAGGAGGAGGAGGGGGAGGGGGAGGAGGAGGAGGAGGAGGAGGAGGAGGAGGAGGAGGAGGAGGAGGAGGGGGAGGAGGAAGAGGAGGAAGAGGAGGAATGAGGTTCGAGGTTCGAGGATCGCCCATCGAGCTTCGAATCGAGGATCGATTCGTTTGAACGTGACTGTACCACGTTGGGCCGGTGGAGTCTGGAGGACTCCAGGGAATTCTGGGGAATTCTACAGACGTCATAGGGGAGAAGGATGGAGGGAGGATGACCTTCGTCCTCTTCCTCCCTCCCTTCGCGATCGGTGGCGCTTTCTGACACCGTCAGGCCAGGGGGATCACGGGATCGAGAAAGCGTGGCGCCTCGCGCGCGGTAACGCATCTGCGTCGCATCGACGTTTGCTGGCGCCTCGGGCCACAGTGAGGGCGCGGGGAAGTCGGAACCGAGACGTCGCGAGGCGTCGCTCCTCGGGGCATTGGAAGGGCGGAGTCCTCCGCGAGATCGCGAGGGCGAGCGACTCCGAAACGACGTGCTTTCAGGTGCGGAGCCGCCCCCGGCATGCCCCAGGGGGGGGGGCAGCCGCGAGTGTGTGCGTTCGCGGGCGGAGCCGCCCCCAGCAGGCCCCAGGGGCAGCCGTGATAGTATTCGCACGTGCGGGGCAGTCCCGAGCAAGCCCCATGGGCCGCCAGCAGCCCCACGGCGGCCTCCCTACTCAGGGGGTCCCGAGAGCGTGAGGTGACCACACCGCGTCATGAGTCCGTGGGGGTTCGGGGTCTTCCTTGTCAACCTCCCGCTCCTCCTCAGCATCAGCAGCATCATCAGCATCCTCATCAGCATCACCAGCAGCATCACCATAGCCATCATCATCATCATCATCATCATCATCATCATCATCATCATCATCATCATCATCATCATCATCATCATCATCATCATCATCATTGTCATCATTGTCATCATTGCCATCATCATCAGCAGCATCAGCATCATCATCACCACCATCCTCATCATCATCATCATCATCAGCATCATCATCGTCGCCATCAGCATCAGCATCAGCATCAGCATCATCAGCCTCAGCATCAGCATCAGCATCATCATCATCATCATCATCATCATCATCATCATCATCGCCATCGCCATTGTCATCGTCGTCGTCGTCATCATCAGCATCTTCATCAGAAGAAGAATAGTCGTTGCCGTCGTCATCATCATCACCATCACCATCGTCATCATCATCATCCACAACATCGTCATCATCAGCATCGGCATCATCAGAAGCAGCATCATCATCAGCACCATCGTCCTCAAATGTATCCTCAAATGTTCTTCTTCCCCTCATCCTCCTACTCCGAATCACCATCAGCATCATCATCAGCATCATCAGCATCCCCCTCCTCCTCATCTTCCTCCGTTGCTACCATTCCCATCGTAGCCTTCATGCTTTATCCTCCTCCTCCTCCTCCTCCCCTCCTCCTCTTCCTCGTCATCACCATCATCATCGTCCTCATCCTCTTCCTTGTCCTTCTTCTCATCCTCTCCCTCCTCCTCCTCCTTATCCGCATCCTCCTCCTCATCCTCCGCATCCTTCGCCTCCTCCCCTCCTCGTCGTCCTCCTACTCCTACTCCTACTCCTATCCTACTCCTCTTCCTCCTCCTCATCCTCCTCCTCCTTCTCCTCCTCCTCCTCCTGTTTCCTCCGTATCCTCTTCCTCCTCCTCTTCCGCCTCCTCCTCCACACTCGAAGTGGATGCCACGCTGATATCTGGGCTCAAGCACTGGAAGACTGGAAGGCATGCATCCTTGATAGAGTAAGGACAGGTTAGTTTATCGCCGCCATGCGTTCTTTCTCGCCACCAACCCTTGCAATTCTAGTTGGTAGCGGAGCAGGGAGCTTTCCCAGCTTGCGATCCACGAGCGACGCGCAGAGCGCGATGTGGACGCACATTCACATCCCCCTCACTCTCCGCATTGGTACCATCCGCCATTCCCTGAACACCTTGTGCGTACGGTTGTTCTGCAACCCTCACGGCAGGTCGCCCAACTCACCCACAGGCGCGACGAGGCCGACGGCAACGACCGCAAGTGACCCTGTCAGTGTACCATATCTTGAGAGACGAATGGCTTGGTGCAGGGGTACATCCACTCAAGGAGGCACCAAAGCTTCAGCCTCTTCGCCATCACAGCTTCCTATCATTGGCATTGGGGCGACAAGGCTATACCGCACAAGTGGGCCAGCGCTTGGTTTCGGAATGTGCGCAGTAGTGCTGGCTTACGTCATGATGAGCACGCCGCGCACCCCGAATTGCTTCAAGCCGGTACATGTACCTGTCTTACCACCCTTACACATCGTCAAGGGTTCGCGTATTCACACGACTGCTCCACGTGTCAAGATGGCTTCCGCCCCCGTGCAGATCCGACTTCCACGGCGCCTGCGCGGCAATTGCGACGGCTTTGTCGGAGGGTATCCCACTTGGCACTATTGGGCAGTATCCTCACGTGGTCGCCTTGCTCTGGCTTGTCTGTATGATGCGTGGAGGAGCCAGACAGCAAGGCAGAGTCAGAGGCGATAGCAGGGGCGGCATCCAATCCCACCAGCCACCCTCCTGGCCACCCGAGACTTAGTCGCCTGGAGCGCACTTGCCACCGTCATGGACAGACAGCGCCCAACATCATCGCCAGCGCGCTGTCATCATCCTGTGACTCGGCGGCGCCGCTCACGATTACGCGTCCTATGAACTCCACGGAGACGCGGAGATGACAGAACGAGGATCAGTCAACGGTGAACTGGAAGACGCCGTCACCTATTGAATCGCGAACTTCAAGCCGCGCTTCTCTCGCGGCTCCTCACACTGCGACCCCGAGCAAAGCACCACGGTGGAGCTGCGATGTTACGAGAAAGCTATGGCCGGGCGCTCCCCCGAGCGACTGGCGCCACCGCTAGCCAATTCACGACGCTGACCCAGCCCCGCGACAACCCATATCCAACGACAGAGCCTGAGTTCAACAGCGTCGCAGACATGCGTAGGCGCGTTGGTCACGTTGTGAAGCGCGCATCCGACAACATCGCCAGCGCCCCCGGCGCACCACCATCCTGCGGAGATTTCGCAGGAACGGCCGACGGCAACAGTAGCGACGCAAGCGCAGCAGACCCCTAGCACTCACAAGGGCTTGATCCTTGGGCTGCTAGCGCTGCCGAACTCGCGACCACCTCTGGGCGTCGTGACATTCGAGTCCGTGCCAGTACGGCACTGAGCCCAGTAAGATTCGGTTGTTCGACCAAAAGTAGCTGTCCTCGTGTATCTGGGGAATCGCCACCTGGCCGCACGGTGCGTCCTCCTCAGAATGCGCCCTCCAAGCGTCGTGATTGGTACGATAGTTGAGACGAATTGGAAGTCCAATGGCGCAGCATGGTGGTGCCATAACAACTACCGACACGCTTTTGGACATGGGGTACCTGAGGAAACGCGGTTCTCGCGGGTCGCCCAGATCGCACCCGGCCACCGGGCCAAGGTTCTCGCCCGTCGCGAATCGACGGCGCACCGCGCTCTGCGATGGACGGGTTTCGGCCCCGCACAGCTCGCAATGATCCATCCCTTGGCCCCGCATGAGAGCCACGGCGACGGCATGCTCTGGGTCGGCGGCCTGGCAGGCCGAGACTGGAAACGCGGGTCGGAGACCGTCTGCGGCCCCGGCCGCGAGGATTTCGCCAAGGTGCCCATCTTCTGAGACCGCATTGGATTGTGCAATATGCACGTCTGGCGCCAGCTTTACCAAATCATCCACCGTTCCCGATCTCGATGGATCCTCGCCGACGTCGTCGAAGGCGCCCTCGACAGCCGCCTGGAACACGAGTTGGGCCCGTGCGCGCGACTCTCGCGGTCGCCAGGCTCGCGACTGGAATCGGGCAGTTGGTTCGCGCTGGCGCAACGAGGCCGGCTCGGAAAATCGCAGTAAATCGGGCCATGGTGCTCCGGTCAGAATCTGCAAGCAAGTAGTCGGTAGTTGGCGTCGTGCTTGGGCTGGTCGCAGTCCTTCGGGCAATCCTGCGCCGGTTCGTCTTGACGTTTTCGATAACCGTAATGATGCGGCGATTGGCTTTGCCATTCTCATTGCCACTCGAGTCGGCATCGTCGGGCTGACGAACAGTCCAAGTCGGAGAGTGCCGGGCGACCACATGCACAGCAGCAGGGCCATCCGCGGGCTCGCCAATCTTAGACAGATTGAACAAGAGCAGCGGCTGCTCCGCCCATTCCAAAATGATTCACCAGTTGGGCATCAAGTTATTGCGCCACTTCTGCCACGTTTCCCTCGGCTTGCGCGCGCACTGCTCGCGCGACGCGCCCCTCGCTTCACGCGGCAGGACCATGGTGCCCAGGCGTTGGGCCCCAGCAGGCCCAGGGCGCAGTGCCTGGCGGGCGCGCGCGCTCCAAGCTGCCACGGCGATGGATTGTCACAGCGATCTGCAAAGCCGTCTTCGGCGTCGATGCAACACACGGTTTCGGCGCGAGCCTCAGTCGGCGAAGACGGATGGCGACCAGTCTCGCGCCTGTTGCTCGGGACGTGATTGTTTTTTCAATCGCAGTGGCTCATTTACCAGCGAATGCTATCGCCGCACACGGTATACCATTGCCCGCGCAAGCAAACACAGTCTCATGAACGAGGTCGAGGGCGCGAGTGCATTTGTTACCAGCACGCAAATGTCGACGCGGCATCACAGCCCAAGCAAGCCCCTATCTGCGTCGAGCGACTACGCGGGGAAATACCGAGAGGCGGGCGGATATAGGAGCGTTGGGATGCACCGTGCAAGCATTCCAACCATGCTGCCCAAGAGCTCGTGGCACGCCGGACGCCGGCTCAATCACGCAAGCAGGTTTCGTGCACGATTGGTCGAGGGCCGTCGGCCCACTGAGACCCGAGCGCAGGCCGCTACGCAGCCACCGCGGCGGAGGCAGCAGATGTCGGCGGCGCACTGTCCTCGGTCGCAGTCTCTGTCCCGACTGCGCAGTCGACGACACCGACGACCATGGCGAGGTGTCCGCTCTGCGCTTTCTGCAAAGGATGCCATCGAATCTGCGCATCGCCACCCCCTGGTTGCCCGCGCCCCGGATTGCGCGCGTAGGCTCCGCGCTCCGTAGACAAGATAAACCAGGTAGCTCGCGGCCAGAACCTCGCGCGATGGGCGCCGCGAAGCTGCGGGGCGCGGCGCCGCCCTGACGACCTGCGACGGCCGCGGGGGCGCTCGCCCGATCGGCGCACTCATCTGCCCCGTTGCCAACACGATGGGCGCTCGAAGACTTGCCCGTGAGGGCTCGCTGCGGCCGGCGCCCTGCATCGACGGCGGGCGGGCGCCGCTGGCGCGCGAGCGCCCCTCGCACGAGTTTGGCCCATGCACCTGGGCCAACCATTGCGCTGAGCCCACCCGTGGTCAGCTCAGCACGGCTGCGGCATACCTGAGCGGCGCGCGGGCGGGCCAGAAGGGGCACGGTACGTAGCATTTCGGCCCCGCCACCTCACGGCGAGCCCGGCGGTGACTACGACCCCCGCGCGGATGCCGGCGCGCTGGTAGTAAGTTCATGCAGTAGAGCACCCCGAGGTGTCCTGGGCGCATCGCCCGGAGGCGTTGCTGGACGAGGCGCGGAAGCAACGCTCGCGAGCGCGACCTCTCGCGCCGCCAGTCGCTGCCCGCGCGCGGGGCAGTGCGAGGAAGGCGCCAGTACCGAGTCGCCTCGATAATGAACCTCCACAGCCTTGGGCCGAGAGTTGTCGAGGCTCGCAGCGACCCGGGCGTCGGCACAGTCCCGGTGAAACTCACGCCCGCGCCAAAGGACAAAACGCCCATCCAAGTTGGCGCACTCATGCAAGCAAATGCCACGCAATGTTTTCATACACGTCCATGCCAGTGACTTTGGACTCGGCTCGTAAATCCCCGGGCTGAGGCGGCGGGGATGCCTTCGGCTGTCCAGCCGCAACAAAGTTGATCATCTGCTGTGCCCGCCCACGGCGGTGAGCGCGGCGTTGTTCCATCTGCGCGTCGCGCTATGTTTCGAAGCTTGCTGAGGCCGTTAGCCGCGCCGTGGTCTCAGGGGAGAAGTCGCGTGACACGTTGGTCATGTTGGCCGTGGTCGGGGCTGACCTTGTCGGAGCCTGGCTAGTTGGCTAAGTCCGCTGAGGCGTGGAATGGTGACTCGCTGTTCGTCGGGGACAGCGAGCAGGCTGCCTGGTGAATGGAAGCCCCCGCCCTGCGCTGCTGATCCACGAAGGAAAGCTCGCGGGGGCGCCCCGGGGCCGACGTCCGAGGAGCGGCGCGGGACCCCCGGCGCGCCGGGCCCGATCATGCCGCCGCGTCCGAGGCTGCGGAAACGGCGCCAGGGAACGACGGCAGCACTGAATGTCGCTGCCTGAGGTAGGCGCGGCGATATTGAATGTCCGAGGAGAAGGTAGCACGGCAGGTGCGTCGGAGCACGCGTGGCTCCGGACTGCGGTCAACGACGCAGCATACCAGCGGCCGCGAATAGACTCGGGCATCTGCCAGGAGCCCTCGGTAGCAGGCTGCGCCGTGCAGAGGCCAGGCCCCGACTCAAGTTGCGGCGGAGATTCGGTCGCCACCAAAGCAACGCCTGCGATGCCAGACAGAGGCCCGGCATCCAGCGCGTCGCCGAGGGGGCCCGAGCCGGCGTTGCATCCGAATGTTGGGCCATTTCCTCTAACACCTGAACTTCCACAGTCAGCCTGTGGGCATTTAGCTTTGATGTTGAAATCTGATCCGCAGATGCCGCGCGTCGTCGCTGTCCCGTCGCGCCCCTGAGGCATCTTCTTGCGGCCCCTTTTTCCTGCTGGGACGTTTGCCTTCATCTGTGAATTTGCTTTTGCCTGCGAAGAAGACGCCGTTCACCTGGTCGTCCGTCTGGTCGGCAAAGAAGCTGAAGTTTGAGAATATTTGCCTTTGCCTGTCTCGGAGAACGAACGTCCACTTGTCTCGATGAGTCTCCAGACTCTTCTGGTTGACTTGTTCACGCGGCGTCGCCATCGGCGCTTGCGATGTTTCTGTCAGAACAGCGCGGCGTCGATCTGAGTTTGGGATGGGCCTCTGAACCAATCCGAAGAGCAGTCGATAGCTTCTCCGAGGTCTGAACTGGCGTCGGAACTGGCGCCGCTCGAGCACTCGAGGTAGGCCCGCGCCTCATCGGCGCGCGGCCACGCGGCGGCAGGGCACGCGGCTTGCGCCAGCGCAGCGCTCGGCTGAGAGCTGCCGGCACACGCGAAGGCACCTCCGTCACCCCATCCTCAATTTCAGCGCCGGCGTTTTTCACTGGCACCATCCCCTGCCATCTTCTGGATTGGAAGTGCGGGGCCCTCAAGACGGCGACAAGAAGCACCTTCAAGAGCGAGCTGATTGCCGCGATCTCGCCCACGGATCACGACCTGGCGATCACCGCAACGCTCCACGCGGCGGCTGGAGGGACGCGCGGTCCATACGCCACGCGTTGCCAGCGAGACGGGCAGCAGGCTTCGACCGCGCAGTCCGAGCTCTGCCAGGACTCCACGGGCGTCGCCACCGCCGCGACGGCCACCAGGCCCAAGCCTCTGGCAGAGCACTCGCCGCTGCCACATCCCCCGCGGCTTCGAAGCCCCCCATGCGCAGGCTGGCCATCGATCGGCCTTGAGCAGGGGGACAGGCGACGCGATTGCGGACGGACTCACGGAGGGCTGCATCGACCGCGCAGCATTCCATTCTGCCTCCAGCGGCCACCACAGAAGAGACCACATTCCAGATACCGCCACCTTCAACGCCGCGGCCAAGCTCACCGCATCATCTGGTCATGATCACAAGCCTGGCGAGGGAGACGATCAGCAGTGACCAAAGCGGCCGCTGCACTCGAGTCCGACCTGGCCAAAACCTAACCCCTCTTCCTCATCTCTTGTTCGGAGGTCCCATGTCTGATTTCGCGCTGGCCAGGGGGGGCAAGCCCGCTGCGCGCGCGTTCCTGAGCGCTGACTGGGACGAGCGGCACGACAGGCACTGCCTGCATATAACTGGCAGCAATTTAGTTGAACGTGGAAAGGCATGCGCAGCAGCAAACTATGCGACATGCGCATGTGCACGCGCGCGCACGCGCGACATCCGCGGCCGTTTGCACGCCCACTACGCGGGCCGAGCGCGGCGTCGGTCGCCCGCGCGCTGGCCTGCGCCAGCGACCCCGCGCGCTTCGCCGGGCGCTCGCGCGCGCGCATGCGCGCGTCGACCTTTCCACGAGGCCCGCGCCCGCGCCGGAGAGGGCGACGCGCGCGGCCGCGCCCGAGGGGAAGGCCGTCGCTGCGACCAAGCGGCCGGCCTCATAGTCGCCAGAGACGAGCACCAGCCCGCCACCACGTCGCCGGGGCAGCGCGCCAGTCGGGGGCGCCATTCCCAAGCCAGGCACGACGGCGCGCCCGCCAGGCGCGCCACCCACGACGCCGCCACCGCCGGCGACAGAGTCGAAGCAGCGCGCCCATCGCGCGCCACGTCAATCACGTTCGCCTTCGCCACCACCGCGAAGGAGGGCCCCACCACAGGAGGACCATGGCCCTGCAGGGGCGCCGACAACCAGGTCCTTTCGCCCCTGGGCACGCGCCGCCGCCAGCGCGGCCCCGCGGCCCTCGGCGTCGCCCCAGCCGTCGCCCTCGCCTCGGCCTGCGCGTCCGAGGATTGCCGCGACGAGCAAGGCTAGGGCGCCCGCGCCTCTGCCGCTAGAGGCGTTCGAGGAGGGGCGCGGCGACTACGCGCAGTTGGCGGTGGGCGAGAACCGCAGGACACAGGGCCGACGAAGGCGTCGCGCTCTCAATATCTCTCTCTCTCTCTCTCTCTCTCTCTCTCTCTCTCTCTCTCTGCGAGCTGTTCGACGCTGTCAAGTTCGACAAGTGCATCCGCTGCGCGCGGCACGCGAGTAGGCCCCTCCCAGAGAACACCTCGAGGCTCGCGCCCTTCACCGACGGGCCCATGGACCTGCGGCCGCGCGCGGCGCTCGGCCACGAAGCGCGCGTCGCGGGCGGGCAGCGCAACATCGATCCAGACGTGCGCCCCGTGATCGAGTGGGAGATCGCGTCGCCGTCGGTCGTCTCTGCCCAGCGCTCGGCGGCGCACTGGATCTATTCACTGACCCGCGAGCGTCGCCGTGCTCCCGCCCGCCAGAGGAAGGACGCGACAACCGACGACGCCGAGCAGAAGGTCCCGACCACCCCAGACGCGGACTCTGAGGGGTCCACAGCGGACGACACCGCAGAGGCCGCGAGGAAGCCCATCTACGAGGACGAGCCTCACAGCAGCGAGGGGGGGGGGGGGGGGGGGCAAAAACTGAACGGCCAGGCGCAACGCTGGACACCACAATCCACGCGCCCCCAAGGAAATCTCCCACTTTTGTCCCGCTCTTCCCTACCAGTCCAAGGCCCCGCCAGATTCTCGTCCTTCCGCGTTCACGGGTCGAGTGTCACTTTTCCTCGAGCTTAGTTCAGACTTTCGGTCGCCTCGACCGCGATGCACAGCCCTCACGCATACAAAGTCACGGCGATTGGTTACCACCCTCACACCACTCAGGCGAGCTGCTTTGCGCGGTCCCGAAAAGCACGAGCGTGCCCTCTGAGCACAGCCAGTGAGCACGCACTCCGCCAGCCTGGCGAGGCGGCCAGGCATCCTGCGCGGATTGGGAAGGTGCGCGATGGTTGGAAAGTTCTGAGATTCCATCTTTATTGGTTCCTTTGTTCCGCCAGAGCTCTTCGATCGTTAGCACAATCCAGATTCGAACAGGATGCCCCACTGCTATCTGGGCCCAAGCACCGGAGCGCATGCATTTCTGATAGAGAATGAAAAGGCCCGTTTGTCGCCGCCACGATGTCTTTCCCACTACCAATTCCTGCAGTTATCGTTATTCCTCCTCCTGCTCTTTCCTCCTTCCACTTCCCTCGCACATCCCCCTTCTCATCTCTCTTCCCCCCATCCTTCCATGGTGCTCTTGCGAATGGACCGAAAGCTCCGAAAACTCCTCCCCCCCATCATCCCCCTCTTGCCTCTCCCTCTCTCCTCAAATTCGGCCGCAGAGCTACAGAATTCCTTGTCGATCCCTGGACGGGCCATTGGATCCACGAGGCATCCTCCCACCCTTCCTCCCCGTCTCCACTCTCCCCCCAACCTCCGCTTTCTTGCCGCACATTCTGCTCAGGCTGGAGCGACACGTGCGCGAGCGCAAGGCCAAAGAGCAGGCGGCGCAGGCCGCCCGCCGCAGCCGCCGCCAGCCGCCGCGGCCACTCGATCGCGGCGTGACCGCTGCGTCGGCGACGGAAACGACGACGACGATGACGACGGCGACGACGACGACGTCGACGACGGCGACGACCACGACGACCACGACGACCACGACGACCACGACGGCCACGGCGACGTCGACGGCGCCCGCTGCGTCGGCGACGACGACGACGACGACGACGACGACGACGACCACGGCCACGGCCACGGCCACAGCCACGGCAACGACCGTGGTCACGGCCACGGCCACGGCGAGACAAGCGTCCGCAGCGGCGGTGGCGGTGGCGGTGGCGGAGGCGGCGGCGACGACGACGATGACGACGACGACGACGACGACGACGAAGACGACGACGACGACGACGACGACGACGACGACGTTGACGACGACGACGACGGCGACGACGACGACGACGACGACGTTGACGACGACGACGACGACGACGACGACGACGACCACGACGACGACGACGACGACGACGACGACGGCTGCGGCGGTGGCGGCGGCGGCGGCGGCCGCGGCGGCGGCGACGGCGACGGCGACGGCGACGGGCACGGCCACGGCCACGCCGACGGCGACGCCGACGGGCACGGCCACGCGACGGCCACGGCCACGGCCACGGCGAGAGTGGCGGCCGCGGCGGCGGCGGCTGTGGCGACGTCGGCGGCGGCGGGTGCGGCGACGGCGACGACGACGACGACGACAACGATGACGACGACGACGACGACGACGACGACGACGACGACGACGACGACGGTGACGGAAACGACGACGACAACGACGACGACGACGTCGACGACGTCGACGACGACGACGACGATGACGACGACGACGACGACGACGACGTCGGCGGCGGCGGCGTCGGCGGCGGCGACGACGGCGGCGACGACGACGACGACGCCACCACGGCGACGGCGACGGCGACGGCGACGGCATTGGCGGCTGCCGCGGCTGCTGCTGCTGTTCCGGCGGCGGTGTCGTCGTTGTTTCGGGGGCTCTCAGGCGCTGCTTGGTGGCCCTCGCGCGGCTCGGAAGAATGGGCAAGGTTTTCAGGGGCACCGTTAGGGGAGGAAAGGCTCAGGGTGGGGAAGCATCGACCCCCATTCATCGCCGAGAGCGGCCCGATAGCCCCTCCCCGACCAGGAGCGTGGGGAGTTGCTGTCGCAGGCCTATGGCCGGTCTATCGGCGATGCGATGTATCGCCGATTCCCGGTCGATATTCCCTCCCCCCTGAGCCGGTCCCAACCTACCGTTCCTTGTCACCGTCGTCGTTTCGGATATGTGGGTGGCCGCATTTCTGGAGGTCCTCGTCGCCACAGCTGGGCGCGGCTCTGGAAGCTGGCCTGGGTGGACCAATTCTTAACGGGTTGTGTTCCGAGGGCGGCGGCGGCGATGACGAGGATCGAGGATGGTCGGGGATCGAGGATTTTGGAAGTTTTTGGCCCTTGCGGAGCATTCTGGAAGTATCCCAGGACCTCCAGAGACACACCTCCAAAGCTCGAGAGACTTCCTGGAGACTTCAAAGACAACGGCGAAGATGAGGAAGAGGAGGAAGAGCATGAGATGTTTGGCGGTTTTCCTCGGTCCACATGATTTTTGGAGGAGGTTCTGGGGGTCTGAGGGAGGAGGACGAGAAAAGGGAGGAGGTGACGGTGAAAGAGAAGAAATACGGCCGCGTATTATACAGTCTGCTTCTCCCGAGGGACGTTGTGGATTTTTCAGCGCGCCGATGGTTGGAAAGTACTTGGAGGGGGCGTAGCAGGCCCACAGTATATGGAAGCCCAGCTTCCGGGATCACATGGAGAGCGTCAGGAACACGCATAAACATCTTCGAGGTGTGGCGGCAATCGTTGGCGTTCTGCCGCGGTGTCGGCGCGCTGTGTCAGCACGTGGATCTCCTTTCGCAGGTCTGCAGGGAAAAAGGGAAACAAACAACAACAACAACAACAACAACAACAACAACAACAACAACAACAACAACAACAACAACAACAACAACAACAACAACAACAACAACAACAACAACAACCACAACCACAACCACAACCACAACCACAACCACAACCACAACCACAACCACAACAACCACAACAACAACAACAACAACAACAACCACAACCACAACCACAACCACAACCACAACCACAACCACAACAACGACAACGACAACGACAACGACAACGACAACGACAACGATAACAACAACAGCAACAGCAACAACAACAACAGCAACAGCAACAGCAACAGCAACAACAACAACCACAACCACAACAACAACAACAACAACAACAACAACGACAACGACAACGACAACGATAACAACAACAACAACAGCAACAACAACAACAACAGCAACAGCAACAGCAACAGCAACAACAACAACAACAACAGCAGCAACATCATCACCAACAGCAGCAGCAACAACAACAACGACAAAAAAGCAGCTGGCGCTCTGGCTACTGCGGATACAGCTTTGGCGGCGAGGATGGCCCAGAGAGGGAGAAGACGGTCCAAAAGCTCAGCCACCCCCCTGCCAGCCCCCCCCAAAAAAATTGAACCAACGATTCTCGATCTTTCCTCGAGCCTCGGTCCTTTTCTTTTGATCCGACATGGGCGGCGGACCCAGAGGGGGGAGGCCTTTTCTTCCTTCGGAGAAGGCCTAGAAAAACTTCTCGGAGTGCGTGAGGGCTTCTGAGAAGCCCAGCCGCTTTCGGAAGGCCTGCCCCTTTCGATTCCACCACCACCCCGCGCTCGCCGCCGAATGAAGCCTGCACCCCCGAGCCTCCCTCGAGCCTCGACCCTCCTCCCGGCCCGCCGTCCATCCATGCGAGCCCCCATTCCTCCCTCGAGCATCGACCCTCCTCCATCGAGCGTCGACCCTCTTCCCAGCCCGCCGACTAAAGCCTGCACCCCCGAGCCGCCCCCGAGCCCCGACCCTCCTCCCAGCCCGCCGTCCAGGCGAGCCCTTCGTTCACGCTGAGGCAGTTCGCGAACGTGCCCCCGCGGGTCTACCGCGAGGCGCGCGCCCAGCCCTCCCCCTCCCCCGTGGTTGGCCCCAGGCTGCTCGGGGGCACACGGCTCACCTTTTCCTCCTCCTCCGACAAAATTCCCGTCTCCTCCTCCTCCTCCTCCTCCTCATCCTCCCTCCTCCTCCTCCTCTTCCTCCTGTTCCTCCTCCTCGCCTCCTCCTCCGCCTCCTCCTCTTCATTGTCATCATCATCTCATCTCCTCCTCCTCCTCCTCCTCCTCCTCCTCCTCCTCCGCCTCCTCCTCCTCCGCCTCCTTCTCTTCATTGTCATCATCATCCTCATCCTCGTCTCCTCATAGCCTCCTCATCCTCCTCCTCCCCATCCTCCTCTTCCCCCTCCTCCTCCTACCCCTGATTCCTACTCCTACTCCTATCCCTACTCCTACTCATCCTCCGTTGCAAATTGGATTCAAGCCGTTTTGGCGCGAAATGCTCAGCTTCCTTGGGGACAAAGTGGATACCGTTAGTCCGCGGCCAACCTCCAATCATGTACGTTTTTGCCGGGGACGATTTTCACACCTGACGCTTGCTTGCTGGTGTGCCGTCCGTCCATAAGTCGCTCGCCCTTGGAAGACCAGCTCCTCATATCGCGCCCGCAGCACGCAACGGGATCTACCATATTCAAGAGGTATACACCTGATGTCATTGCGCTTCCTGGCATCAGTCGTGCTGGCACTCCTTGTGGGGCAGATGCACAGGAAGATGGGTATTATATATATATAATGGATGAATACCAGGTCCCCGGCCCCGGGGCTCCGGCCCACCCCCGGGACATCCGGGTCACGCCCGTGTTACCCCCCCCCGGGGGCTCCAAGACGGCCCAAGAGGCCCTCGAGACGGCCCAAGAATGTTCCAAGACGGTCCAAGAGGGCCCAGAGTCGCCGAAAGATCGGTCCAAGACGCCCATGATGGCTTCCAGACGACCCAAGACGCCCCCAAGAATCCCCAGAGGCCTCCAAGAGGCCTCCCAAGACGGCCCCGAGAGGCTGAAATCGTTGATTTTTCATGTGTTTTCAATATGTTTTTGGGTTTCTCGCTGTTTCCGCTTTCTGAGACTCCAAGACCGCCCGAGAGGCTCCCAAGACTGCTCCAAGACGGCCCAAGATGCCCCCAAGAGAGCCCCAAGACGGCCCAAGAGAGCCCCAAGACCGCCCCGGATCCGCCCAAGACGGCCCAGGAGTGCCCCAAGAAGGCCCCAAGAGGGGCCCAAGAGAGGGAACACGAACCGAAAAATCGAGCTCTCCGCCCGAAGATGCCCCCATGAGAACCCAAGAAGCCCCCAGGACGCCCCAAGAGGCCCCCAAGAGGGGCCCAAGAGGCCCCCAAAGGCCTCCAAGAGGCCCCAAGAGGCCGCCACGAGGCCCAAACGAGGCCTCCACGCGACACACATGACGGCCCAGACAGCCCCAGGAGGACCCGAGGACAGTCCTCTTGCAAAGCAAAAAGCAAGGGGATGCGCAACCAGCCCAAGGGATATTCAAGAAGGATGCCGCGCGCATTCTGCACCCACCTTTGTCAGTGTCATGGCTGTTCGGGCTCAAGGGCGCCCTTGCATCACACTGCAGCGTCGCGGCCATGGGGCCCCGTCGTTGCGGGGCCTTTTGGGGGTCCTCCCTGGGAAGCTCCGTGGCCGCTTGGAGTCACCTTGGGGCGGTCTTGGGGCCTCTTTGAGCATCTTGTGAGCCATCTTGAGCCATCTCGGAGCTCATCTTGGGCTCTCTGAGGCCCCCTTGGAGCCGTCTTGAGCCGTCTTCGACGATCTGACCGCTCGCGGGGACCCCATTTGGGTCCAGGGGAGATGGTTAGGGGCAGAGGTACCCTCCCCGAAGGGGTAGAGGGAAGGGTGGAGGGAGGAAACGCGCTTAACCACCTACGCACAGGGAGCTGATGGGATTATCTTTGCAACTCCTCTCATCCCCTGTATGTGTATATATATATATATATATATATATATATATATACACACATCCATACAAACGTACATACATACAGAGATAACCAGGCATACGCACATCTTATGTATCTATGCACCTACATACACAGCACGGGGGGACCGGGCCCAGGGGCGTGGGGGCCACGGCCCCTACCACAAATGGGCGGCCCGGGGGCCAAGCCCGCTCTTGGGAGCCCCATGAGAGCCATCAGAGAGCGGTCCGACGGGCGTCACGGCGCCCCTAAGAGAGTCGCGAACCACTGTCCAGACGGCCTGCAGGGGTGTCAGACGGCGCAAGAGGCGTCTCGAACGGCCCCTGAGGCGTCCAAGACGCTTGGAGACGCCTTCAAGAGGTCCCTCAAGAGGGCCCCGACACACAACAATCGACTCATCCTTTCTTGTAAAACGTACCGCATAGACCACCCTTCGGGTGATAAGGAGGTGAGGGGGGGGGAGGGACCAACGTCGCACTCGATTGATCTCACTATCGAACTCACTACCGATCTCACAATCGATCTCAATCGATAGATCTCACAATCGATCTGACTACCGATCTCACAATAAATCTCACAATCGATCCCACAATCGATCTAACATTCGGTCTCGCTATTGATCTCACAATCGATATCACAATCGATCTCGCATTCGATCTGACTATCGACCTCACTATCAAAATCACTATCGATCTCATTATCGATCTCACATTCGGTCTCACTATCGATCTCACAATCGATCTCACAATCGATCTCGCATTCGGCCTCACTATCGATCTCTCTATCGAACTCACTTTCGATCTCAGTATCGATCCCATTATCGATCTCACTATCGATATCACAACCGAACTCACAATCGATCTCACATTCGGTCTCATGATCGATCTCACTATCGAATTCACTACCGATCTCATTACCGATAGTGATCTCACTACTAATTCAATCGATCGATCTCACAATCGATCTGACTATCGATCTCACAATAGATTCCACAATCGATCTCACATTCGGTCTCACTATCGATCTCACTATCGATATCACAATCGATCTCACAATCGATATCCCATTCGGTCTCACAACCAGTCTCACTATCGATCTCACTATCGATCTCACATTCGGTATCACAATCGATCTCACAAGCGATCTGACATTCGATTTCACAATCGATATCACAATCGATATCACTACCGATCTCATTATCGATCATCAAAACAAAACATCAACATCGTCATCATCATCACCATCATCATCATCATCAATAACATCACCATAATCGGGACACCGACGGGGCACCGGCGGGACACCGCGGGCCCCCGGCCGCCCGGAAGGGAATCATTTGGTCCGGCCGCGCCTCAGCCACATGGGACACCAGCGGGACACCGGCGGGACACCGCGGGGCCCCGGCCGCCCGGAAGGGAATCATTTGGTCCGGCCGCGCCTCAGCCACACGGGACGCCAGCGGGACACCGGCGGGACACCGCGGGGCCCCGGCCGCCCGGAAGGGAATCATTTGGTCCGGCCGCGCCTCAGCCACAGGAGACTTTCCTCTCGCCCGCCCACGCAGCTTCGCCTCGCCCGCACGCACGGCACGCACGAACACGAAACCGAAATCGATTTCCCGGTAAGGGGGCTCTCCGTTCCACTTCGATCTCACCCCCTCACCTCCGATATGTTTGGCACATTCGTTGTTTTTGTCCTCGTAACGTCCTCGTCAACCACAGAGGCCCCCAAAAGCGCCCCAAGAGGACCCAAGAGGCCTCCAAGAGGACCCCAAGACGGCCCAAGAGGCTGGAAGCCGCGCGCGTGAAGCGCGCGGGTGGCCAAAGAGGGCCCCGACAGGGGGACGACATGGACACAAGATGGGGGGCCCGAGCTACCGTTTCGAGCCATCCGCCCCAAGATCGCCCCCGACGCCGTCCACAGGCCCCCACAAGCGGCCCCCACGGCCCCAAGACGCCCCCAAAAGGGCCCCCCAAAGGCCCCCAAGAGGCCCGTAGGAGGCCCCCAGGACGGCTCCAGGAGACCCCCCAAACGGGCCTCTGAGAAACTTCCCACGAAACTTTTATTTCCATCTACGAGAGGCCTCTGGTCCACAACCCAGGCCCGTTCCTGGGGCGCCGCCTGATTGGCGCAGGTTTCGTTTGTCTGTGTGTATGTGTTTTTGTGTACGTACGCATGTACGCACGAATGCACGATAGTATAGTTGTGTCCATGTATGTGCGCATGACAGAGGAAACCATATCACTTGACTCGGCGAAGGGCCCACCCCTTATGCAGCTGCGTGTAGCGCAGGGCGCGGCTCTCTCTTTGAATAATGCGCGCCGCGGGGCACACTGGATATGGGGGTTGCTGCTGAGCTAGCGCGCACAGGCACGCTGAGCTCCCTGTGGGGAACGATCCGCGTGAAGGGGGTGGCCGTTGCGCGAGCGCGCCCACTGAGGCCGTAGGTGGAGCTCCTTGTGGAGTGCGATCCGCGTGTAGCGGGGCCGAAACTGGCTTGGCGACTCTATGCGACATTGCCCAGAGTGCCATCCTTGCGGTGTGCGATCCGCGTTAGGGGTGTGGCGACATATGTGGAGGGACGCCATGCGAACTCTCCTGTTGGAGCCGTCGATGGAGCTTCCTAGGGGGCGCGAGCAGGGTGACGGGTGTGACGACGTGGGTGTGAAGACGCCGTGCGAACCTTCTCTCTGGGGCCGCAGGTGGAGCTCTTTTTGGGCCGCGATCCCTGTCAGGGGTGTCCCGCTATTGGTGGAGCGGCTACGAACCTTGTCTCTTCGGGTGCTGGTTGAGCTCCTGTTGGGACACGATCCATTTGAAGGGTGAGTCGGCATATGTGGGGGGCGCAATGCGAATCCCAGAAGGGAGTGAGGAGGCAGAGCAGGAGCAGGAGCGCGGGGAGTAGGAGGAGGACGAGGAGGAGGAGGAGGAGGAGGAGGAAGAGAAGGGCGATGACGAGGGAGGGGGCCGAGGTGGATGTAGGCTCTGCAACGCCCCCATGCAGCGGACTTTGTTGCAGAAACACCGATCCGACGGGCGGAAGCGAGAGCCGCACAACCTGGCACAGCTGTGAGACTAGAACGTGAGCGCGCGCGAAGCGCGGGCGTGGTTCTAGTACATATATATATATATATATACAATTACTATAACTATAACTATAATAATAAAATATGTATATGTACGTAAGAATATGTTTACTAAGAAAGAAAACCTCCGCGCAGAGAAGAAGTTGCTGGAGTTATTGAAGGTCGTCAGAAAGACAAGGCCACTCGCTCGCCGCTCGGACGGCCCAGGAGGGCTCGGCGACATGCGCTGTTCCCTCGCTAAGCAGCAGGTGCAGACCGACAGCCTCTGGCGCACCGTCGAAGAGATTCAGAGAGAGCTGGCAGCCGCTGGAAACATTGGTGGGGATGTTGGATGCATAAGCTGCTGCCCGATACGATCGCGAGCCCGACTCCAACAACCTCTACATCGGCACGCTCGCGCCCATCGCCAAAGAGAACTCGTCGCCGCCCTCGCGCCGCGGCTTCGCGATGTCTGCACCCTGGGCGACCACGAGCACAAGTCCCTCTCGGGTGGCAGACACGACGGACCCGCCAGAGGACTTCTGATACATCTGCAAGGGCACGAAGCTACAGCCGCCACCAAATGTCGCGAAGCCTTTGCCAAGCTCAAGAACGCAGATGGCACGCGGATAAGATAGACAGCGCCTGTTGCCGCCAACGACGCCGACGCACCGATCTCCATTTCTCTGGACAGAAGCCCCCGACAAGCAAGAGATGAAATCGTCGCCAGGAAGTCTCTCGGATATCTCAAGATCACTTACCCACGCGACCACTGGGGGCCCGGTCGATATGAAGGCCAAGTTTCATGGAGAAGGCTACCACTGGCACATGTGGAAGCGGACAGACAACCTGGCAACAGAATGCAGTTATATTGAAATCGGGTGGCCGCTGGAGAACTGGCAATCAACCTAGCTGCCCCCGTCGACAAGGCCGCCGTCTGCAACTTCTTCGAGGGCCTCGCCAGGCCACCCGACGACACCGACGTCGCATGGCGTTTGGAATTACGGCCTTCGCCCCCTGGAAGATAAATCTCACCCCCAGAAACTGGAAAGACATCGAAAGATGTCAAAGGTGGAGAAGATGGATTACTGGCCCACGCTCGCAACGCATCGTGGAACTGCCGCGCTCTCCTTCATGGGGGCCCTGAAACGCTCGACGCTGGAGCACAGGTCACGGCCGCGGACTCTACGGGAAGCGCGCGGCTCGGGACAGGACTACGCCCAGCTCTGAACCGCGCCCACGCCCCGCAAGATTACGACCCAGTCTGCTCGATACCATCGCGCGCGGCAGGGGGGGCGGCAACATCCGCACCGAAGCTGGACGTGCAGATCAAGATTGCCAGGCCATTGAAAATGGCCCCTGGACGAGCACTGCGCGCACTGCTGGCGGCGCAGCGCGACGATGACAAGAACTTCGAGGGCTCATGCCCCACGGTTAACTGCGCCCACAACTTCGGCCAGCACGTGGAGGACTTCGACGGCGTAGAAGAGCAGGTACACCTTTGTTACGATCGTTGCCAGCTTGCACCGGAGCGCGCAGCAACCGTCGTCACGGGCGACTTCACCTTCTCCGATAAGCCGGCCCGCCGTCTACACTCGCCGAAGGCAGACGACGACGTCTCGTTCGCCGACGCCTACAACTGCGCGCGCACGGACCACGTCGCTCGCAGGAGGAACGACATTCCAGCACAGTTCGCGGAGGTCCACGACGACGAGCCCACGCACTACGCGGCAGAGGGCCCAGCTGGACCCAGCGCGGGCGGCATCGACCGCATCTTCGCCCCCACGCTAACCTGGCCAGAAACTCAGTGGGATTTGGAGCGCGCGCCTGATTGTCGACCCCGGCGACCTGTTCGACGAGGGCATCTTCGACCACGCGCCCATCTGCACGGGAGTTGCTGCGCGCCAACCCGTCAGGAAAGAGCAGCAGTGCATTCCTGATCACGCCTCCAGGCACCCCGCGTTCACCAACGCCTTGGAGAAACTGATTGACGCGGCACCTGGCTGGGACCCCTTGCCTACCTACCACAATCACACCCGCCACAAGGAGCTCGCGCGCGAAGCTGCATGCACCACCCGAAACGACCCACTGGAGCAGCCCGCCCCCGCCACGCCGAACGAGCTCACCTTCCCCCGCCCCATGGCGAGAGCGGTCTGGAGAAAGGGCGCGGAGCTCGCTAGGACGCCCCACGACAGACACGATCTCGCACGCGAACATCTCCACCTGCGGGCCAACTCAACGCAGCGGCGCTATCGCCGAGCTTTCGCCGCGCGCCAACAAGAATACAACAACCAGAGAGCTGGAGATATCCATCGCCGGCTCGCCAGTCTACACCAGGCTCGGAAAGCGGAGGCTCGTCGATCTGAATTGTGGGCCCCAGCCAGGCGCCGCATGATTCCTATGTTCATCGCCCACGACGGCAACGACCTCCACGGCCAGCGCGCGCGACATCCTCGAGCACATCCGCCAATACTAAGGCGCCGCGGTCAAACACGAGCCCGCGCGCAGCGATTTGCACCAGAGGCGCCTCGCAGCGCGCGCCACGGAATTTCGCCTCGCGGACACCAGCGCCTCCACTAAACACGACATTGAGATTGCCAGCGAACCGTTCAGCTCCTGGGCCAGACGGACGCCCCCACGCGGCGCGAAACGCATCCCGCGGCACATGATCTGCAAGAAGTATTGTTTACGCTAAGTGGGGGAATTCCACCCCCCACAGGCATCGGCGACTCCATCCTGGCCCCGATCCTAATTGGCGAGGAGGCAGGCAACAGCGCCATGGCACTACGCGCAGTGGATCACTTGCACCCATTACATTCCAAAGCACGGGCTCCAAGATCCCCCCCGCCCGCTGCGACCGCAGGATCAACGCCACCATGGCCGAGAATTCGCACAGGCACCAACGCGGCCTCGCTCGGGGACGCCAACTTATTGCCAACATCGCTCAGATGGGCACCACGGTAAGAGCGATGAGCAGGCTTGCCGCCCCCCCGTCGCTGAACCTGGGCCTCGGAATGCTGCTGACGCCGCTGGACTCGAAGCGGCCTCCTGGACGCGCTGAAGGCATTTTACGACGCACCGCGCACCTATATGCGACTCGCTCAAGGGCGACCTGCACTTTCCGTTCCTCGTCTGCGCGGGCATTGCGCAAGGCTGCCCGCTCAGTGGCGCGATCTAGCGCATCGCGCTCAACCTGGTCCTGATCCTTTTCGAGTAGGCCTTCAGGCTACACGCAAGCCCCAACGCATGCGCCGACGACATCGGAGCGACCGTGGAGAATGGCATTTTCCTGGACAAAGCACGCCCCACGTTTCGCAGCGCAGAGGTGGTCGCTGGGCTTCGCCGTCGCTTCAGGAACTGCGCCGGCACGCCGCTGCGCGGCCAGTTCAACAATTCCACGGTTGAAAAATTCCACGCGTGGCTCGGAGCCGCCCAGAAGGAGCGGGTCGCGTTCACCATCGCGCGAAGCATTTGGGGATGACGCTCGGCCCCGCGATCAAGGACGAGCACTTGGCCCCCCCACTCGCAGAGTTCAGACGTCGGGTCGTTTAGCTTGCCAGCGGCGGCGCCCCCACCTCGACTTCAATGCACACGCGCATGTCTCACGCTGTCTCCGCGTTCAGATACGTCGCCCAGTTCACCACCATCTGCGACAAAGTCTTCAGGGACGTCCAGGATTGGGCATCCTAAACAATCTTCATCTTCCTGGAAGCTGTGGATCTACAGCAGTCGACTCCGGCCTCTCTAACTGGTCGCACCTGAACACCCCTCGATGGAATTGATGGGCACGTCATCTCTCATGCGAATGGCGCTGGAGACGCAAGGCTGGCTTCAACATCTCCGCGATGTCGCTGACCGCGAAGGAGGACTGGCAGCTCTACTGGTTGCAGCCAAAGACGGCCCACCATCGTTCTGGAAGTCGCCAGCGATTGCGCGCGCCGTCGAGAACATTGCCACCGCCTTCCCAGAGAACCAGCTCACGAACCCGACCGCTGCCCAAGCTTCGATCGAGCTGAGGAAGGCACATCGTGCAGTGGCAGCCGCAGTGAGCGAAGGATTGCCCGCCAGCCGTGTCCAAGCGCAGCGTACCATTGCACGTGCCATGCGTCCTCGTTCCTTCCCTGACGTTTTCGCCCCCAGTCTCCACGCACGCCTGACCATGCGGACGCCACGAGCGGAGCGCGAGGCTCTAGATTTCAAGAATGTTCGGAGCACGCTCAAGGAGAAGCTTGCCCCGAGCCCGCCAGCAGCGCAGAGCTCAATAATCACGAAACTTTTTCGGGCTTGGATCACATCGTACAGACTCCCGAAACCCACGCAGCCCTGCCTGTTTGGCTGCCCCGAGCAGCCAGACAACCAGTGCCACTACTGCCACTGCGGCCCGCTCTGGTAGCTCATCTCGCCGCCCGGCCCAGATCCGCTGTCCCGGCCCAGATCCACTGTTCGCTGAGGTTGACCTCTCGATTCGGTAGCCGCCGCACCCGTGCGTCTGCCAAACCGAGCAAATTGAAGTGGACTTTGGGCGGCCCTCTCTCCTTCCTCATCCTCCTTCTCCTCTTCCTCCTCCTTCCCCCCCCTCTCTCATCAGCCACGGTGCTGAAATCATCTCGTGCGTGGGAAGAGCCCAGAGGTTCCAGTCGCGGCGCCGCGTCGCCCAGGGCCAGCCTGGGGGTAGGCATGGCGCCCTCCCTCGGGCGGTAGCTGGTTCCCTGGCTTCTGCGCCGTCGTGGTGCCAGAGTCCATGCCAGTTCCTTCCCCGTCTCTTGGAAGCGCGTCGTGGTCCAGCGCGCCCCGCCGCCTTGGCAGCGCGGAAGCGCCTGGGAGCGCCTCCGCCGCCCGTCCTGTGGGGAGGACAGTGGCCGCGCTGCCCGTCCTGTGGGGGGTGGCACGGCGCCGGCCCTAGGCGCCCTGGGGAGGTGTTCGGCGGCCCTCGAAAGCGCTCTAAAGCGGAGGAGTGACTTTAGGCCTCCCAGCTGGGGTCCGAGCACACGCGGTCGTAGGAGCGCGCGCCGCATCCCCGATGCCTCGCCGATGCGGCTCGATGTGCAGCCCGATGTTCTCCGCGCTGGCGTCGCCGATGCGTCGCCGACGCAGATGCATCGGCGATGCGGCGCGATCTGTCGACCCCATCTTCCGAGGTCTATACACCATCGTGGGGCCCAGGATGGCCCTGCCTTGGCACGGTGGTGGTGTATAGAGGCCTTCTGCGTACACCTATTCGGAACCCATCTAGGAGGCACTAATCAGCGGCCCTCGGAAGCGGAGGAGTGTTTTTGGGTGTGGCCGCGGCCCGGCTGGCCGCCGAGCTGCTGGCTGAGCAGCGGGGGGAGAAGGGCTTTGTTTAAAAATGCCTCCTCCTCCTCCTCGCCCTCCTCCCCCTCGCATTCTCCTCCTTCTCCTCTTCCTCCTCATCCTCCTTCTCCTCCTCCTCCTCCTCCTCCTCCTCCTTCTCCTTGTGATGTTTATACGTTCAGGGTTTAAGAAAAATGATTCCGGCTTCGATAACAAGTTCCCAGACCGAACCGTGTGAGACATCTTCAAAAAAAAGTTGGCAGGCCGATTGGTTGGTTGGTTGGTTGGTTGGTCGGTTGTTTGCCCGATGGGTTGGTTGATTGATTGGTTGGTTGGCCGGTTGGTTGGCCAGTCAAGGTGTTGGTTGGTTGTTTCGTTGGTCGGTTGGTCGGTTGGTTGGCCGGCAGTTGGTTGGTCGATTGGTTCGTTGGTTGGTTGAGTGGTCGGATGGTCGGTTGGTTGGTTGGTTTGTTGGTTGGTTGATGGATCGGTTGGTTGGTCGGTCGGTCGATTGATCGGGCATTGCACCTAAGCCGAATTACGAACCGCCTAAAACCTAGACCCAGCATTGCAATTTGACCCCCATCCCTAACAACCTAACCCTACCTCTAAGTACACACCCTAAGCAGAAACCAAACCACCCTAAACCCTTACACGCCGACCCTAAAACCTAACCATAAGCATTCAACCTAAGGCAAACAACCGATGCTCAGCCCTGTCACCCTATCTCATCACCCTAACCCAAAGTACAAACTGTAACCCTGAGCTCGAAATTGTACTACGTACTCTACTGTGTCCGCCACGTGGTAGCGCAGGGGGGCGAAGCAACTACAAATCTACGCTGCACGGTGGCTACGCAGGACCGGAAAACATAGTAGTTAATCATATCCGCCATGCGGCAAAGCCGGCGGGCAGAACAATTTCTACTCCACTGCGCCCTCCGCGTGACAACACACAGGGGGGACTAAAGAGATATCATTATACGCTTTACGGTTCGCGGCAACGCATGTTCCATGTTAGTCGCCACGTGGTAGCGTCAATTGGCGAAGAGTATAGAAATCTACGTCATGAGTCACGCGCCATCGCAAAGGGGATGAGAACATACTATTCTGCTTGATTCGTCACGTGGCAATGCAGGGGGGGTCGACAAAATACGATCCCACTTTGCTGGCCACGTGGCAAGGCAGGGGGAGCTGAGAAAGCGCTATGCTACCCTATTCGTCACGAAGAAGCGCAGAGGGGAGCGAAAAAAGCCTTCCGCTCCAGCCGCCACGTGGCAGCGAAGAGCCCCGACGACCGCCGCCCCCCCCCCCTTGCCCCTTCCCACCCCCTTGCGAGCACGCCTCCCGGCCTGCCATGAGCAGCACAGGGCCCCCCGGCACGGGCAGGGTCCACTTCCCGGATCGCCATTCATCGACTGCACGCAGGAATTACCCTTCGCCGGAGTGACCTTTGGTGCGGGCCCACTGGGGTCCCCCGATCGCCGAACGCGATGTGGTGGAAGCGTCTTGCGCGCTTGCGTTTTATCTCCCCGCGGCCCCAAAAAGGCCGCGCACCAAAGGTCACTCTCACCCAGGGTCACTCTTGCGGGTAGTCGAACTGATGACGCACTCATGCGGTGACCTCCCCTCCTCCCCCTTCCCCACAACGACCCGACGACCCCCCCAACGAACAACCCACGCCAACGCTCAGCGGGCGAAGAACGGTACACAATAAACTTTTCCGTCACCGGGGACGCCTGCCCTTGGGCGGCTGGAAAGTTCGTACCCTTACGCTGCCACCGTAAAAGTATAAACTGTCCAGCCGCCCTGGGACAGGCGCCCCCGAGAGCGAACAAGTTCATGGTGTACCATTTCTCGCCCGTCAAACAACGACCCGACGACGCCCCCACGAACAACCCACGCCAACGCCTCCAACGCCGAGGACAGCACCTCCAGGGGGCGCCAACTTCCGCAGCGGCCGCTCAACTCACCCGGACGCCAGCGTCGTCGACACGGCCCTGGGGAGGAGCACCCGCTTGGGAGAGCACGTAAGTAAAAGCCATACGCCATGCGGCGCGTAGGGGAAATTGGTTTTAAAGTTGGAGCGCGGCGCGCCAAACGCGCGCAGGATCAGGATATGAGAAAGCATACCAAACGCATGCATGGCGCAACAGACACGCCAAACACGTGCCAGAGGAAGGAGGGGAGGGCGAGGGGGAACGATGGATGAAGTGAAAACGATTTTTGACATGGAGTGTCCATGCGTTCCCGCTAGAGCAAATCGTCCTCGCCAGTGCCGAAAGCGAACTCAGCACAGAACTCTCGCCACTTTATCTGATCCCGCGCGGCCTCGTACAGGCGTTGATCAGAGGAGAACCGACACCGAATTTTACGATATAGTTCCTTCGTCCACTCATGTCTGGGTCTCCCAACTGGTCGTTTACATGATTCGGTCGCCGGTCGTGGGCTGCTCGGCTGAAATGGGAGTTGTCGCAAAGCATCTGTGTCATGTGATCGGCAAATTTCCCCAAACAGTACCAATTGCTGTCGTAATAGCTGTGACGAATACGATTTGTGACCAGATTGTTGAAGAACACTTTTGTTTGATACTCTAGATATGTAAGGGTGCGCAATGCCCAGAATAAGCCTCAAGCAGCGAGCTTGGAACCCATCTATCCTTCTCCTCTCTGCTTTGTTAAGCCACGCCGAACTTAACGAATTCCCTGATTGTTGCTGGTCATTTCCATCTTCTGCTTCATCACCGGAATTTACTGGGAAAACAACAAATTCTTGAAAATTAATTCGAAAAAATTTTATTTCTTCTTAGAAAAATTCTAAAAATTTTCTTTTCTTAGAAAATTCAAAAAAAAAAAAAAAAAAAAAATCAGAAATACTTCCAACTTGCGTTTTTTGCTCACCGCAGTGTGTTTCCACGCATGCGCGTATCTTTGAAACTCCCCCCATCCTGCGCCCAATCTCCGCCCCAGCTCTGGTTTGATGTCCCCGCTGTCGTACAGAATGACCCCCAAATATTGGATTTGCGGCGTAGGCGAGATGATTTTCCCAGCGGGGTCTGTGATACGCATTTGACAATTGATTTGCAATAATTGAAACTAATCCCAGTGCAGCTCCATTCCCATATTTGCGCCTGCCCCGGCAATTGCGTTCAGAAGTTGTTGTAAATGGTGTTCGTTGCGTCCGATCAGCACTGTATCGTCTGCATATAAAGGAATTGACATATCCCCGCAATCCATTGAGCGTCGAATATCGGTGTCCAGATTATGTTCCACGTCTTTGACCAAGACCGACATAACCATTACGAACAAAAACGGCGACAATGGGCACCCTTGTGAAATCCCTGACTTCTGCTCCCTGTCTCCTGACCTCCGGCCCCCATCTGCGACGCAGAAGTGGCGAGAGCCGTATATGTTGCCAATGAGCTGCAGCATGTGCGGCGGCACGCCGAAAGTCGTGAGTGCATCGAGGAGGGCGTCCACGTTTATCGAATCGAACGCTTTTTTCCAATCCAAAGCCAATAATGCAACTTTGCCCCCGCGTGTGGCGCGCGCCAGCTCAATATGCCTGCGCGCTGCTTGGATGGCGTCGGTCGTGCAGCGTTTCCGCCTGAATCCGTATTGTGTCCCAGTTAGTCTGTCTTCGGCCCCTGCTTCTTGGAGCCTCATCAGTAACAAGCTTGCGAACAATTTGTACATCACGCATAGAAGGCTGATCGGGCGATAACTGTCGCACTGGTCCACGGGGCCTTTGTTCTTGTATATGGTCGCCACCACTGCGTGTCGCCAATCTTCCGGTACTTGTTTCTCGTGCCAGCATTGATTTATTAGTTTCGTAATCGTCTCCAGCCCTTGGGGGTCATCCCCGAGGGTCTTCCAATATTCCGGCGAAATGCTATCTGGTCCAGGTGCTTTCCCTTACTTTAAGATAGAAGTCGCCTTTCGCACCTCTTGCATTGAGAAATCGCCGTCTGAAATAAGCAATGGTGGTCCAAGTGGCTCACGCGGTATGAGCGTCGCAGGTCGCTCTTTCCACTGCAATTTTTCGAAGTACTCCGCCATTGTGTCTGCTTTCTCTGTGCTTTCAACAAGTTCGCCATCCAGATTCCTGATCCTTCCCTGCCTGCGCGGCTTCGGCCGGCAAACTCGCTTAAGTGAGGCCCAGCACCCATCAGCGATTTGCTGGTCTATCCAAGTTGTTTTATCTTGCTTAACTGATTTCCTTACTTGTTTGAGTAGCGACCTTTCTGCCATCGGATTTTGAGAGGATCGTGCCAAACTCCTTTGATCTATCAGATCTGATGTCTTCTGAGAAACCCATGGCTGCTGTGTTTTGCGGCCCTTACGGGGCAGAACATGTTCAGCCTCAGCGATCGCACGTTTCATGTTCTCCCAAGTTTGTTGCGCAGTGTCGGCTGCGCCCTCCCTGGAATTGAACATGTTTGTGAAAGCTTCGCGGACATCTTTATGCTTGAGCGCCGTCTTGTCGTAACCGGAGGTTTTTTTGGTGGCTGCAGGCGAAACTTCAATCCCCAGTGACCATGATACCAAGTAGTGGTCTGTAGCTAGCGCTGCTCGTCGGTGGCTGCCGAACTCTTTGAATGATCCCAACCATCCAGGTTCACATAACACCAAATCCAAGATATTATGAGATGCCGGTGTAATGGCAGCCAGTGGTAACAACCCAGCTTCCCGGAAAAGTAACTTTCGTGTCCAAGCTCTGATTCATGAAGGTGTTTGTAATCACAAGGCCTGCGCCCACGCAGAACTCTAGTAGTAGTTCTCTGTTTGGTGATTCCACTTCGTGCACGGCTTCCCTCCCCCAGCCATGCTCGCCAACAGCGTCTTCTCCGGGATGCGCCTGGCCAATGCGTGCATTGAAGTCTCCCTGAATGATTTTTCCCAGGTTCGCCCGGCATGCTCTGAATTCTTTGTCCAATACGTGGTAAAAGCCCGCACGTTCAGGTAGAGGTTTAAGATTGTGTGGCGCGTATACACAAAATATGCCCATCGTTTTCCCGTGCAGTCGTAGTTTTGAGTACGCACAGCCGTTCTGACACTTGCTTGTACGATGTAATGTGTTTGCGAACGTGCGGTGCGACTATGATCCCAACCCCTGCCCATGTGCGATCGTCTGTATTGTTACCAGAGAGAATGAATGTGTATTCGTCCTGTTGGTACACGTCGGCTTTAGAGAGCCTTGTTTCTTGAATACACAGCACACCAATGTTGTAGTACTGCATGTGTTTGATCAGCTCAATGCCCTTTATCTCTGTGAGGCCGCGGACATTTCAAGTAGCACACTTTAGGGAAGTTGGCGAAGAAGGTGAAGAAGATGAGGTTGAAGAGGTATTGAATGGTGAAGCTTGCACTCGATCTTTGCCTGTCTGCTTGACGACTGGTCCGGTGTTGGTAGCTTTGCCCAGCTCCGCATGCCCAGTGCCTTTGCGATCATGCCCATAACGATGTTCAGATACCTGTTGGTGTACCTTCAACGACGACTGGGTGGTATCTTTGCCCAGCCCAGATGGGGATGCATGTGTAGATAAAATGTCACCGTCGTTTACGCTGTTCCCGGGAATGGTAGCTTTGCCCATGTCCAGGCTGTCACGTGGAGAGTTGGCATACTCAAATCTAGAAGAGAGGGAAATCGAAACATAGCCAGGTGCTTGCTTTATGGACTGCGGTGTTGCGGCATCGGTCCCCTGGCAAACCCAACCAGATGCCGCATGTATGTCCTACTTGCTTGTCGTCCCTTTGGATTGCCCTTTCGCCTCGCCTTTCATTCCTGCCCGAGAACGGCGGACTAGGGAGTCGCATTTTTCCACCAATGTTTTCATTTTGGCGTGGTTTTGCAAATCATGCCAATTCTTCCAATCCTCCGCCCACTCCCGATGGACACCGCCAGGGCCCGCATGTACAGTAAGCGCCAATTGCCCTCCGACGTGTACCTGGTAGGGTGCATTGTCGGATTATTCAATGATGTACTCGCTCTGCATGTCGTCCTTGAGTAAATATTTTAGCCCAAATGCGAAATTGCGGGCAGCTCTTTCTGAAGGCTCCCGATCTTGGCATGCCCATACTGTGGTATCACCTCGTTGTAAACGTGCGCTCCGAAAGAGTGCAACGGCCGTATCTCGTTCAAGCATGTCCCCAAATTCAAGAAATATGATGTTTCCAAACTCACCTTTCGAGTACATGTTAGTCGGGATGGGACCGTTCATCGACGACAGTTGCTCCCGGATGTATGCGAATGCGGAGTCTTCGGAGTCGAAGTCGTTCAGGTTACCGACGACAGCCGTGACTGCACGCTTCCCATGCGTGTGGTAAGTATTAGCCTTGTCTGCCGGCTTGTGCTGCTGTAGCGCCAAAATCTGACGCTCTAAGTCTTCCAGTTTCGAATCAATGGCCGTGGTGTGTGATGCTCCGGAAGCCGAACGAGGCGTTTTTGTTGGATCAGCTAATGCTATTTCCAGCTTGCTCAATCGAGTTTCCACATCGTCTACCAATTCTTCCAAACGGTTTTCCATGTTTGTAGCACGAATGTTGATGTTTTCCATCTCGTTGTCTACTGAGTCCTTCAACTCGTCCACAGCTGTCTTTAATGGCGCCACTGCAAGCTGAAGGTCAGTTTGAGAAACTCCATGTGTTTTGATTAGTGCGATGTCTGTTTGAATCGGCTGCAGAAGTTTCTCGATGGCCTACAGCGTGACTGGAGAGCTTGATGATGCTGCAGACGCTGCGGCAGTGACCCCGGCATCGTCTTCAGGTAGTGTTGCTGCTCCGGATGCCCATTCAGCAACAGCTGCGCCAGGCGGTGCGTCGCCCATCCCATGAAGTGGACTTCGGAGGCGAGGCTCCACTCGGCGTTGATTCCCTGCTCTCGGTGGGGTGGTCATGGTGTGGACTTGCCTGAGCGCACTTTTTACTGGAGTCCCCATGTGATGCTTTTCCGCCGGCATCTTCACGAAATTGGAGAGGTCCGAATATGTGACAGACAGTAGGCTACTTAGGTGGTTGAAAATGTGTGGCCTCTGGTTTCAAACCTTGACCTGCAGCCTCGCTTGAGCCTTGACCTTGAGCCAAAATGGCTACAGTTTCTTGGACCCGTCTCGAGGTTCTTCGGGCTCTACGGACCATTTTTGGAGGCGTAGCCTTAAGCCGGGCCTGTCCCTCTACAGGAGGAATATTCCAAAATAGTCAAAACATAATATGGGGACGATGCTTTGCATATGTTTGATCATGCTTGATTTCCCAACCATCCTGTGGTGTTGGGTCCTCGTTTTGAAGAGACAGCGCCGCGCGTCTCCTCCTTCCTTCCTTCATTCCTCCCCCTCCCCCCTCCTCCCCACCCCCCATCCTTCCTCCCCCTCCTTGCTTCGTTTCGTAGCCCCATAGGGAGCTCCACCGAAGGCCCCAGTGGGGGTGCCCGCATGCGGTTCCCCCACCCAGGGCAGCGTTCCGTGGCCCCATAGGGAGCTCCACCGAAGGCCCCAGTGGGGGTGCCCGCATGCGGTTCCCCCACCCAGCGCAGCGCTTCGTGGCCACATAAGGAGCTCCACCGTAGGCCCCAGTGGGGGTGCCCGCATGCGGGTCCCCCACCCAGTGCAGCGTTGCGTAGCCCCATGGGAGCTCCACCGAAGGCCCCACTGGTGGTGCCCGCATGCGGTTCCCCCACCCAGGGCAGCGCCTCGTGGCCCCATAGGGAGCTCCACCGTAGGCACCAGTGGGGGTGCCCGCATGCGGTTCCCCCGCCCAGTGCAGCGTTTCGTGGCCCCACAGTGAGCTCCACCGCAGGCCCCAGTGGGGGTGCCCGCATGCGGTTCCCCCACCCAGGGCAGCGCTTCGTGGCCCCATAGGAAGCTCCACCGAAGGCCCCAGTGGGGGTGCCCGCATGCGGTTCCCCCACCCAGGGCAACGTTTCGTGGCCCCACAGGGAGCTCCACCGCAGGCCCCAGTGGGGGTGCCCGCATGCGGTTCCCCCAGCCAGGGCAGCGTTTCTTGGCCCCACAGGGAGCTCCACCGTAGGCACCAGTGGGGGTGCCCGCATGCGGTTCCCCCACCCAGCGCAGCGTTTCGTAGCCCCATGGGAGCTCCACCGAAGGCCCCAGTGGGGGTGCCCGCATGCGGTTCCCCCACCCAGGGCAGCGCTTCGTGGCCCCATAGGGAGCTCCACCGAAGGCCTCAATGGGGGTGCCCACATGCGGTTCCCCCGCCCAGGGCAACGCTTCGTGGCCCCATAAGGAGCTCCACCCAAGGCCCCAGTGGGGTTGCCCGTTCCCCCACCACCACTGTGGCAGGCCCCTCACACAGTTTGTGGCCCCATAAGGAGCTCCACCGAGGACTATATTCACAACTGCGGTACTCACAAGTGCATATGGTTGGGTCTTTCGCCAGGCTACAGCCGGGGCCCTGAAGAAGGAACCCTTTTCGTTGGGGAGGGGCTCGGTGTTCCTTGATTGTTCGACAGTTTGCCTTCTGTTTTCCTTAGGTTTTCCATGGGAAATCGAAGTTCAACTTATGGGAGAAAGGGGCCCTGTTCCTTATTTAGGGTTCCTTAGGTCAACGCCCCCACTGTAATTTTTATTTCTGTAGGGGACACGCCCGACCTAAGCGTAGCCCCACAAGCCTCCGAGGCGGCCCGGCCACGTCGCCATTGGTCGCGTCCATTCGGATTCGAGCACCGTCAGCAGGAGCAGCAAGAGAAGGAGGAGGAAGAAGAGGAGGAGGAGGAGGAAAAAGAGGAGAAGGAGGAGGAGGAGGAGGAGGAGGAAGAGGAGGGGCAAGAGGAGGAGGGTTCGCTCTCGCGCCTGTCTCCCTCTCTCCCTTTCCTCCCCGCCCGCCCGCCCGCCCCCCCGCGAGGCCCCCACGCCCACGCCCAGCCGTCCGCGGGCGAGGAGCGTGCCCCACGTGCGCGGCGGCACGCCGAACCCGCCCAGCCCGTTCCGCTGCAGCCCCTGGGACCGGGGGCGGGGGGGGCCCTCCTCCTCCTCCACGGAGGTCCGAGGCTCCAAAGGAGTTGAGGCGCTCCAAAAGGTGGCCCTGCCTCCGAGGATCGAAGGAGGTGCCCATCTCTTCCTCGGCGGAAGGTTGGCGGGAGTAGAACGAGGCCGCCTCCGCGGGCGGAATCCCAGCGGAAGGGCGGCAGAAGGTTGGCGGAAGTAAAACAAGGCCGCCTCCGCGGGCGGAAGCCCGCGGAAGGGCGGCGGCAGGTTGCGGAAGCAAAAATTTTTGGTTTACGGGTCGAGAGCGAGCCTCTTCCGGTTAAGAGCTAGACGAGCCGCGCAAAGCTTTAATTGGGGAGACAGGGCGCGGGCGGGCGGGGCCTCAGGTGGCCGGAGGGTGCGGGGTGCAGGCGGTGTTGAAGAGCTTGCACAGGAAAAGGCACGCCTTGGACAGGAGCCGAAGGCGAAGTCCCGGAGGGAGAGCGAAGTGGTGTTGCCGTCGACGGCGCGTCAAAATCACCATCCTCAAGTGCTGCGTGCGGAAGGACGTGACCAGGTCGACGTCCGGGGGGTAGAGGTACACCAGGTAGGCGAAGAGCAACAGGTGCCACCAATTGGCGAAGAGAGGCCCAGGAGATGAGGATGACCACGAAGACGATGTGCATCGTTGTGCCACCGGGTGGTCGGTAGCGGCCTGGGGTGGTAGTCCAATCCACGTCCAGGAAGCAGCCAAGAGGTGCGGCCAGAAGCAGGGCCGTCTGTGTCCGCATGGCCGAGGGCCGGGCCTGAGCCGCGCTGCCCAGGGTAAGCGGGGCCGCCGAAGCGGCAAGGTGCAGTGCCAGTCACCGGGCCGGAGCCGCGCTGTGCCGGGCGCCGCCGCCATGGGAGGGGGGGGGAGCGAGCGGGGGGGGAAGAAGCGAACAGGGAGGAGAGAGGCCGGCGTCCCGCGCCAGCCGAAGTCACGCCAGCATGCACCGAGGTGCTCACGTGGGGACAAGCCCCAATGCGTACAGGTAAGACACGAGGTCCCAACGCGGACGTGTCACGCAAGTCGCTGGCGCACCAAAGCGTCGCAGGTGGGTACGGGGGGGACACAGAGTTCCAGATCCTTGAATCTCATTCAGCCGATGGGTACGGGTAGGACACAGAGTCCCAGATCCTTGGAAACGGGAAAGGGGGAGGGGAGAGGGAGGAAATAATTGGGTCCAGGTGGAAGGGTGGGTAGCCAGCACGTGGAACGCGGGCGCCACAGGGGCGATGGGGCGCAGGTAGTGGGGATGAGAGGGACACACGGTCCCCAGCAAGGTGACAGGTTGGGGTGTGGGTCGGGGTCGGGGGAGCAGGTAGTGGGAGCGATTGGCTGGTTGTGCTGTGGTGCCGTGGGGCAAGTGTGGTCGCGCCGCGGGCGCTTTCCAGTCCAGGTGTCGTGGTACCCGGAGCTGCGCGCCTGGTTCCCGTCGCGCCCGTCACCCTTAGCGACCTCCTTTCTTCTTCTGCACTTCCTGGTAGAGCTTCTGCTCCCGCTCCCAGTCCACGTAGACGCCTGCGCTGCTGGCGCTCATGTCATCCAGGAATTTGTCGATGATCCACTGCTGCCAGCGGCACGGGTCGAAGGGCGCCTGGTCTTTGGATTTGCCCTTGCCCTGCTCTTTGCACATGTGCCTGCACCATGAATGCCAGGCTGCGTTGAAATGGTATCCCCCTTCTGCTTGCAGCCTCTTCAGGTGTGTTACCGCTGTCTCGTTTGGGAGGCGCTGCCATCCAACGCGGAAGGTGGTGCGCGTCTAGTTGGTGTCGGTGTGGCTGCGATCGTCCTTGTAGCAAGAGTTGCGCGAATCTGGCTGGCGCCAGGGTGCTCTACGTGCGCCCCTGCCAGCGTCGTGGCTCTGGTCTCAGTAGCGCCCCTTAGTTCTGTCCCAGTCCTTGGCGTCGTGTCTGCGCCAAGGTGCCCCCGACGCGCTCTGGTTGCGGTCGCGGTCGCGGTCTCGGCCTCGCTCTCCTGCGCGGGGCCGGTCGTCCTCTCTGGACTCGAGCCTCACCGCCGTCGCGCACGGCTCCCAGGCGACTGGCTCCCGCACCCTGCCGCGCGAGCACTCTAGGAGGTGCGCGGAGAGAGGGGTGTGCACAGGTAGTGGGTCCTCTGGGCCCTTGGAGCGGTTCCGCGCGCGCAGGTGCCGGTCGTCGGCCACGGCCTCTAGACGCAAGATTGGCTCAGCGGGTGCGTGGGCAGCCCTCTGGTCGGAACTGTGCGGGTCGATCTCGGGGCTGGTGTGCCGCTCGCTCTGAGGACTCGTCTTGGCTTGGTGCTCTTCGCCTGTGTCCTCTGAGGACGAGGAGACAGGATGGACCTCGCTCAGGGCCTCGGCGAGGCGCAGTTTCTGCTCTCGTGCCTCGTCGTCGCTGCCCCAGTCGGGGCCCTCCTCCTTAGGGGGCATGAGGGGTGCAGGTTCGTAAGTGGGGTCCTGCGTGCTGGATTGCGGCGGGTAGGGCTTAGGCTTGGGCCTGTCATGAGGACGCCGCTTTGTCTCCCGTGGTGTCGATGCCTTTTCGATGGGGTTGTCGAGGATTGCTGGTGCTTGCTTTCTGCGCACCTTGCTATGGGCATTGTCCAGAAAGGTAGCTGCGCGGAGCGCTGCGTCCCCACGGAGGACGTTTACGCGTAGCGTCCTGTCGCCGACGCCTCGTATTTCCAGCCACTCGCTGCCGATCTGGACGAGTAGCGTTCGCGCGTCCTGTTCGCGGGCCATGATACGGAGGACGGGTCCGAAGACGGCTCCGTCCAGGGGCTGCGTCGTTAGGGGCTCGGTGCAGTCCGCAGCGCTGAACCACCTGGCGCGGGGAAGGGTGTCACCCCTGATGACCACGTAGTCGCCGCACTGGACGCGGAGCCCACGATGGGCGCGTCCGGGACCTGCCCTTGCTGCACTTCACGGCTGCCGCGTTCTGCACACCTTCCGAGGGTTTCAGGTGTTGGGCCAACGGATGGCGGCGCCCCGCCGGACTTGGCGGCCGCGGGTCGCGCGGCCGGCTGGGCCGGGGTCGGCTCGTCGCCACGCGGAGTGGATGAAAGTAAAGGGGGAAGGGGTGAATCGCCTCCGTTAGTGGGCAGTTTGGTGGGTGTTGGGCAGGGTGTCACGCGCTTGTCCTTGGTGGGCCTTGTTGACTGGGCTGGGCTGGGTGTCTGCTCGGGGCGCACGCCCGCCCGAGGGTTGGCGCGCTGCTGGGCCCCGCTGGCCGTTGCGCCCCCAGTGGGCGGCTGAGCGGAAGCAGCAGCGTCGGGATCCAGGACGGGGGGTGGCAGTGCAGAGGCGCGGCGGTCGCAGTAGCTGCGCTCAGCCTCATCCCAGGCGGCTGCGCGCCGCAGCATCTCCTCTTGGCTGGGGCGCGCTGCGCCCTCTGCCGACGAGGCGGGGATGCCCGGTAGCGCGGGGAGAGGTTTGGCCCCTGCTCTTGGGTATACGCCAGGTCCGTATCTGTTGATTACCTGGCTCACGGCTGATGGGGACATGTCCCATTGGTGGATAAGGCATTCCTTGCAGCACCAGCCCGCGCGCCAGCGTTTGGCCAGGAACATCTCCCTCATCAGCTGCACGGGAGGGAGCCCGTGGACCAGGTTGAAGCCGTGGCGGAGTCCTTCTGGATCCGCGGCGTGCCCGCACATGCCAGGGCAGGCCTGCCTTGGCCCCCGCCAGTGTCCCTCTGTGCCGGAGGGGCATCCATCACATCTCCAGATGCCGACTTCTCCTTGTAGTATTGGATGATCAGGCGGCCGTCGTTCGCGATGCTGGCTGGGAGGGTGATTCCCACCTTGAGGGGGTTCAGGTCGCCTTCCAGTGGGACCAGTAACTGGTCCAGTGGCGTCAGGGCCGTGGGCAAAGGACGTCGGACACAGCCCGGGAAGGGCACGCGCTGCCCGGACAGGCACGTCGTCGGGGCGGTCGTTGATCCAGCTCTTGAAGCCCACATCGTCTGGAATGGGCTGCCGCTCGGCCATTGCCTTCGTAGTCCAGCAGCATATGCAAAGCCAGGTCAGGTCTTTCCCCTGGCAGTACTCCGCCAGCCTGTTGCTGCTGATGGTTTGGCGAATTCGTTTGCTGACGCATGCGCCCTTATCGTGCTTGAAGGGGCCGCGCAGGCACCCTTGACAGTAGAAGTTGGCCTTATGCTGGTCCTTCCTTCACCTGGTGTCTCGGCTGTCTAGCCGTGGGGGCCTCAGTGTCACTCCAGGGCGTGGCCCGGGAGGGGCGGGCGTCCAGGTGCAGGCGCGTGTAGGAGCATCCTCCACCTATCCAGGTGACGCTGCTTGCCTGCTTGGTCGGGTCGTGGGCGAGGCCGGTGTCGGATCCGATCACGTCGACGTAGAGCGCGCATACGGCGCACTCGTGGACTGCCAAGGCTGACAGGTTGGCTGTGGACACGACGCCCTCGACGACTGCGAGGGCGGCCTGGAGCGGGAATTTCTTAGCCACTCGGCCCTCCCAGGACGCGGGGCAGTTCGCACTCCTGGCCTGGGGGAGGTGGCGGGCGACCGCGACTAAGCGGGACACCGCTGTGATCAGGAGCTCCAGCGCTGAGTGCAGCTGCTTGAAGTGTTTCCACTGGAGCCCGAACAACGCGCCCAACTGGTCACGAGCAGTCTTGTCGCGCGGGCGGCGCGGCTCGCACAAGCCGAGGATGGCCTCGATCACGTCTCCGATGCCCTCGGCGCCCCCGTACGGGCACAGACAGGCACGTGGTTCGCGCTGTATAAGCAGGGACAGGGCGAGGAGGATCCTGGCCTGGATGCCATCCAGGGTCGCGCCGGTGCTGTCCAGTAGGCTGAGGACAACTGCAGCTGGGCTTTCTTTTGGACCCACGTTGCAGAAGACATGAAACACGGCCGTTGTGGGTGGCTCCTTGTATTTCTGGCACTTGTAGGTAGATGGGTGCCAGCATTCTGTTCTGCGCCTGGGGACGTCGGTGGGGATACAGGTCTCCTTGATATGCCACGCTGCTGGCATGTACGGTTGGTTCCTTCGGGGCGGGATCAGGTTGGGGTCGAGTACGCGCGCGCTGTCTTTGTCGGTGGCTCCGAGTCCTATCGCCCGCGCGATGGTCGCGAAGACCGCAGCGTAGACCAGGTTGCCGGCGCCCTGTCCTACCAGCGCCGAGCAGCAGAAGAGGCACCCGTTCATGCTCCATCCCTTCCTGTCCTGAAGGCTGGGATCAGTAGGCTGGTCCGCGACGCCGCGCCGGTGCAGGTGCAGCCCAAGGCACCATAGCAGGCACGCACTGAGAGCTGCGCAGCCCAGTAGCCTCGTCGTTGCCACGTTGACATCGTCCTCCAGGCCCTTCCAGCTGCGGTTGGCAGGGAGCGGTAGATCGGCGCGTGCCGCGAAGCCAGCCTGATGAGCCTGCCGGGCCTTGATTGCCTCCTTCTCCTTCCGTCTGCGCTCGGCCTCCGCCACGAGCCCGGCGTTTTCATCAGGGATGGCTGATTCGGGTATTTCGCCCATGAGAACCTTTAGGTCGGCCTTGGTCTGACGTAGGCTTCCGTCTCGGTGAATGTGGAATTCAAGGGCAAGGTCCGCCTTCCGGGCCCAGGTGCTCAGGTGAAGGAGCGCAGCGTCTGTGGCCGCGCGGAACATCCTTGCGTCGGCCGCCATGATGAGGTTGCACTGCGGACGCGCCAGCCCCACGTTGACGCGGCGCCGGTCGTCGACGCGGCCGCAGTTTAGCATGGAGTTGGCCCGAGTGGTCACGAGGATGACGAGGGAGGCTTCCTGCCCCTGTGCGGCGTCGATTGCAGCGACCCGGTTCGCCTCGCCCCCCAGGAATTCGGGAAAGAGCTCTGCGATCCCTCTGAAGCGCTCACTCAGGCCGTTTGCCGCCGTGGCGCGATTGATCCACGCCTTTCCCGTGGGCCCCCTGGTGGCGTGAGAAAAGGTGGAGCTGCCCCGTCCTTGTTGTCGTAGGGAGCTGGGGCCATTGGTCATGTCGGTGCCGTCCCCTTGCGCCGCTCGCGAGCAACGTCTGATGTCGTGGAGTGAGCACGGGTTGCCGGCAAGTACGGGGGTCAGCTGGAATTTGTAAGGCGACAGTATGAGGATGGTGTTCTTGGTCCGTCGTTCCCATGGTTCGAGGGCGCCCACCAATGCAACCACCGCGTGTGCCTCGTGGATGTTCGCGTAGCCGTCCTGGAACTTGGACTGCACCTCTTGCGAGGGGATGTGGGCGAGCATGAAGCGATGCCGGTCGTGGCCGGTGACGCTGTTCCCTTTCGGGGCCACGCAAGCTGCCTTACTCCTGAATACGCCTGTGGTGTCGATCAGGGAGTCTTCCTGCTCGTAGCTGGCCTCCTCGCTCTTCGCTGCTTCGTATTCCTGGTCGGACAGCGGTCGCGCGAGTGGCCAGTCCAGTCCTTCGGCGCATGGCCGCTGCTGCAGGGGGTCCAGGATGGCGGAGATCAGTCGGCCCCCGTAGAACGTGAGCGAGGGCCACGCGAGCAGGGACGGATAGATCCGATAGCACTCCTCCAGCGTGACGTTGCACTCGGGGACGTCTCCTATGGCTGCTACGTACTTGGCGAGGACGGAAACGCCTAGCCCCCACTGGAGTGCCTGCTGGGATTTGACAGTTGGGCACAGCTGCCGCTCGTCGCCGAAGAGAACCGCCCTGGCTCCGCACCTGACGGCGTGGTTCAGGGACATGATGGCCATGGGCTCGGACGTTTGTCCTGCCTCGTCGAGGATACATATGAGGAACTTTGTCTCCCGGAGGTCGGCCCCCGCATCGCGCGCGGCCAAGATAAGCGTTGCCTCGGTAGCGACTTCCGCGCGAAACTCGCGGAACCAGCTCGCATACCCCGTGGTGACGTCGTCTTCTGATACGTTGTACATATTGGCGTACTTGGCCGCAGGGGTGATCGTTTTGGCCACGCTGCCCTTCACCTTGTCCTCGTGCGCGAGGAGCACTGCCATGCGCGGGAACAGGTCCTTGTTGTTTGGGTTCAGGTTATTTCCGAATTGTTCTGTCAGGTTGTCCATGGATCCGCTGGCGCCGCCAAAGCAGCCTACTCCCTACCCAGGGGGGGGACAGGACATGTAGGCGTCCGCCACGCATGCTGCGACTTTGGTCTTCCCAGTCCCGCGAGGTCCGCGGCAGAGGGTGAGTGGGGCGTTCTGTGTCGCCAGCACGCAGCGTCGCTGTGCGTCGTTGGCGCGGTGCAGGTCACAGATGCGCGTAGGTTGTTCCTCCGTAGGGGCTGGCAATAGTCGGAATCCAAAAACATTCGCCCCAAAGAGATGACAGCGTTTTTAGGTTTAAAGGTTTCCCGAATCCGCCATGTGGGGCGGGAGACACGGCTCCCCTGATCGGGACTCACGAGACGGAGGTCGATGTAAACGGGGGTCGGTCAGAGCGCCGGATCTTGCAGGATCCTGCAGAGCCAGGGGCGCAATGACCTTGGCTTGGGCGCAGGATCTTGCAGGATCTTGCAGGGCCTGACTGACCCTGGTTTGGACTGACCCGGGTCAGTAGATTCCCGACCTGAGATCCGAGGCTCCGAAAAATTTGGAGCGGCCGGTTAAAGCCGTTTTCGGTTGCGGGGAGCCTTCACCATGCCCCAGGACCGTCAGAACATTATGTTCGTGGCGAAAAGCAGGCCCTGGGGAAGTGGCCCAGATCTTTGGGGTCGACGCATCGGAAAAACTGGAGCGCCAGATGTCTGGGTCGGAAGAGGAAAAGATACCGATACCGCCACCCTTGCCTCGTTTCCGCCTTTTTGAGGCGTCCTTGGAGGCCCTCGTCGCCACAGCTGGGTTCGCTTCGAAATGCTGGTCAGAACGCACCCCAGAAACGGTCCCGGTAATCGCGGTGTCGGAATCAATTGGTTTCCCGAATTGCTATTTGGTTGACATTTGTTTCTCGAACGAGCTACGGACAAGACGTTGAAATAGGGATTATTGTGGGTTCAGGGGGGGGCTCTGGTTTTCGGACGGCCCCTTGGGTCAAGACAGGGAAACCTGTTCATGGTCGAGGTCCCGCAGTGGCCAGAAAAGCCCCGTCGTTCCTTATCTGGCGCTCCTCATGGTGACACGATGACTGTATCGCTGTGTGGAAGGCGCCTGTTTCTCGAACGAGCTATTTACGAAAGAGGTGGGGGGTTCGAGGTACGGTCGGTTCGTGCCACAATGGCGCGCCCGCGACGCCGGTGAAGGCGTTCAAGGTTGAACGCTTCATGATAGAACGACGCGGAAGCACCGAGGGACATTGTAACGCAGTTGGACCCGACAGAATTCATCCTTGAACGATCGGGGCCACGATCGATTCAAGGATGAACGATCGACCTTTGCGCGCGACGCCGCCCAAACCTACCGTAGTCGGTCGCCGAGAGGCGTCTGGGGGTGCCCAGATCGTCCCGAGCGACCGCAGGACGACGACGACGACGACGACGACGACGACGACGACGACGACGACGACGACGGCCGACGACGACGACGACGACGACGACGACGACGACGACAACGACGACGACGACGACGACGACGACGACGACGACGACGACGACGACGACGACGACGACGACGGCGGCGACGGCGGCGGCGGCGGCGGTGGCGGCGGCGGCAACATGACTGACAACGACCGCGCTGGCGGCGACGAGGGCGCACGACAGCGAATGACTGCGAACGACGACGAGCGACAGCGAACGACGGTGGCATCGACGGCGCTGCGAGGGGCAGGCGCTCAGCCCGGGCCGGTGGGGTGAAGACGCGCCGGCGCCGCCCTCGCCGCCCGTGCCGGCGGCTGCACCTGCAGCGCCCCGGGGATCTGTCAGAAGCGCTCGTCGCCGTCGCCGCCGTCGTCCCCAGATCCCGTCGCGTCGTGGAACTATATCTTGCTTCGAGTGTTCCCCACCCGAGAGCGTATGGCGGATACCCAGGCCTGGTGGCCGTGGTGTGCAGCATTCGCCGAAGGCGCGGAGCTGGATACCTAGCGAGCACTGGGATCCTTGAGGCCTGGTGGCCCGGGTATGCAGGGTGTGCGAGGCGGGTCGGGAGCTTTTTTCTTGAAATCTCAGGACACATGCACAAATAATCGTCGATTCACATGAACATGTGGAACATGTGGGAAGTGGAGGGGAAGACGAACATCCAGAAAATATTGAGTACATGGGGAATCCTAGGATTTGTCCATGTATTTGTGTGTCCCTGAGATCCTTCATTAATCTAGAAACCTCAACCTGTTGGGTGGAAAGGCTGCGGCAGAACGCTGCTGTCTAAAGCCTGTCGCCGATCTATCGGCGATGTATCGCCGATTTCACTCCGATGCTTCCCACCCCTGAGCTTATCCCCTGCTATCGTTGCCGCTCGAGTCGGAGGAGGGCGAGTTGAGACAGTGGTGGTTGGCCTTCCTGGGGCCCCTTCGTCGCCACGGCTGGACGCGGCTCGAAGAACTGGTGCGCTTGGATCGCGGGAGGGGTCCAGGGACCCATTTTGAGCTGCCGTTGCCTCAACTCGCCCTGCTCCGAAAAAGCGAAGTGCCAACATTCTTGGGCGCAGGATTTCAGGGGTCGGCCAACATATGGGGCGTTCCAGGGAGGGAGAGAAGGAGGAGGAAGAAGAGGAGGAGGAGGAGGAGGAGGAGGACGAGTCAGGACGAGGAGGACGATGCACGTGTATATGAATTGTCGCAGGTTTCGAGAGTATGCATTGCGCTACGGTTCGTAGCGCGAGGCTGGCCTCGCGGACAGGGGGGCCGCGTTCGTGTACGTGGCTGGGCGCGTGCGTCTTTTTGTGGGTTCCCTACTCCTTGAGGGGCGATAGTGCAGCTGCCCGCGCCCGCTGAGGGAGCCATGAGGGCATCTCAAGGCCTCTCGGTGTCTGCTGGGGCGAAAGAGAGAGTCGGGGGCAACGGGGGAATGAATTGTCCCCCAATCGCCCTGATCGCCGATAAGGGCCCGACAGCCCACCCAGCCCATGAACGTGCGGTTGCGGCATCGGGGGCCTATCTACGATCTATCTGCGATACATCGCCGATTCCAGCTCGATGTTTCCCTCCCTGAGCCAGCCCCCCCCCCCCCCTAGCGCTCCCCCCAAGGGTGCCAGGCGGAAATCTCTCGAGAAGCGGACAATTTGAGGAAGCCTCGTGGGGGCCTCTCGGGCTCCCTTGAGGGGTGTTCGGTCCCTCCTGCCGCAATACGGGGCCAGGTCTGCGGTCTTGGTGGCGGCTTTGGGCTGCCCTGGAAGCCAGATTGGGCATCTTAGGGTGAAGTCGGGCATGTCCCTCCTACAGGAGGAATATTCAAAAATAGGCAAAAAAAAATGGGGACGGTGTGTTGATCATTTGTTGACCATTTGGGAGCATGTTTTGATCATCCCTAATGTTTCGTCCAAAATCCGCGTGTAGGGGGACAAGCCCGACCTAATCTTAGAGGCATCGGAAGCCGCGTGGGTGGCGGTGGTTCGCCGGGGGACATTGGGATGCGAGGACGAAGAAGGCCTATTGAAAATTGGTGAAACCTTGCGAGGGGGCATTATGGCAGGTACGTACAGTGCGTGAGATCACGCGTCGGGTCCAGATGGTCGATGTTTGACTGGAGATGTCCCCCCGACGTCAGCAGACTTGCCATGCTCCATGACAAATATTTCAACATCCTACCACGCACAGGCCATGGCACGAACGATGACCCGGAAATTGATCTACGTGTAAACGTTCATGAACATGGGTGTAGATACGTACGCGTCCGATCTATTTCATGTGGCACAACAACAACACGAAAGTGTTTGATTGTATCGTCAAGGCTGTTTGAAGCGTTGCGCAGCACTCGGGCGCGAACGGCAGTGATAAGGAGTGCTATCACGGTGCCCCGAAAGGTTTCAGCTTTGCCTTTGATACGCAGTATGTTCTGAGTGACCCGCACAGCGGGACATTGTACCTCAGGACGTTTCAAGGGTTCCAGCACCGTCGCATTTGGGAGTACGCCGTATAAGGATGAGGATATAAGCTTTATCGAAGACGCCCACGGCGTATCACCGCCGTCCACTGCCTTTTGGAATCGCCCATGTGGCCGAGCGTTCTGGCTAGAGCTCTGCCAAGCTATCGGACCATGTGTTCTCCCAGCCGTTGTGGAAACCCTTCGGGGAACACTTGGGGGAGGATGGCGGGGAAGATCAGGAGGAGGAGGAGGGGGGAGTAGGAGGAGGCGGAAGGGGAGGAGGGGGCATCTTGAGATCCTCTCGGGGCACTTCTGGGGCCTCCTGGGAGCTTCCTGGGGGCCTGTTGGAGGCACCTTGGAGGCCTCCTTGGGCCTCTTGGGGGCCGTTGGGGGCGTCTTGGGGGCCTCTTGGGCCGTCTTAGCGCGTTCCTGACCCGTCTGATGCTTTCGGAAGCCGTTTTGGGGGGCCTCTCTGAACCGACTTGGGGCCCTCTTGGGGTGCTCCAGGGCCATCTTGGAGGCCATCTTGGGCGTCTTGGAGGCCCCTTGGGCCGTCTTGGGGCCCTCTGGGGGCGAGCTTGGGTGTCTCTTGGGCCGTTCTGGGGCCGTCGGAAGACCGAAAAGAAGCAAATGCCAAAATCCTTCAAACAAAAACCCAGAGGCCTCTTGGGCCGTCTTGGGCCGTTTTGGAGGCTTCTTGGGCGAACTTAGAGGCATCTTGGAAGCTCTTGGGCCATGTTGGAGGCCATCTTGGACCATCTTGGGCGAGCTTGAGGGCCATCTTGGCCGTCTTGGAAACCATCTTCGGCCACCTTGGAGCCACGGGAAAAACGTTGGCAACCACCTCTGGAAGGGCCTTCTGGGTGGCCAGCCCACTGGGGCGAAGCTTTAGGGGGAGCTCTTTTGGAAAAGAACAGAAACCAAGCCGCACAGGAGTTAGCACGCCAGGCAACCTTGTGGCAAGCCAACAGGGGGGCGGCGGATCGAAGACGCCTACGGCGAATCACCGCACACTGCCTTTTGGAATCGCCAATGTGGCCGAGCGTTGTGGCAAGAGCTTTGCCAAGCTATCGGGCCATGTGTTCCCCCAGCCGTTGTGGAAACTCTTCGGGGAACACTTGGGGGAGGATGGCGGGAAAGATCAGCAGAAGAAGGAGGAAGAGGAGTAGGAGGAGGGGGCATCTTGGGAGCCTCTCGGGGCACCTCTGGGGTCTCCTGGGAGCTTCCTGGGGGCCTGTTGGAGGCAATTTGGAAGCCTCCTTGGGCCTCTTGGGGGCCTTTGGGGGGCGTCTTGGGAGCCTCTTGGGCCGTCTTAGCGCGTTCCTGACCCGTCTGACGCCATCGAAAGTCGTCTTGGGGGCCTCTCTGAACCGGCTTTGGGCTCTCTTGGGGTGTTCCAGGGCCGTCTTGGAGGCCATCTTGGGCGTCTTGGAGGCCTCGTCGGCCGTCTTGGGGCCCTTTTGAGACCGTCTTGGGGGCGAGCTTGGGGACTCTTGGGGGCCGTCTCGGGCCGTCGGAAGATCGACAAGAGGCAAATGTCCAAATCCTTCAAGAACCTAAGGCAAGTCAATTATGTTGGCCTCTTCGGGCCTTCCTGGAGGCCCTCTTGGTGGCCTCTGGGGCCGTCTCGGAGACCTCTTGGGGGCCGTCTTGGGCCATTTTGGAGCTTGATGGCCTCCTGGTCCGTCGGAAGCCATCGGAAGCCATCTTGAGGGCCTCTCTGGGCCGACTTGGGACCCTCTTGGGGTGCTCCAGGGCCCTCTTGGAGGCCATCTTGGGCGCCTTGGAGACCTCGTGGGCCGTCTTGGGGCCCTCTTGGAATGCTCCAGAGCCGTCTTGGGGGCCTCTTGGGCCGTTCTGGGGCCATTTGGCAGGCCTCTTGGGCGATCGTGGGGTCTATTGGACCGTCTTGGGCCGTCGGAAAGCCGAAATGAAGCAAATGCCAAAATCCTTCAAAAACCTAAGGATAATCAACGGTTTTGGCCTCTTCGGGCCTTCAGGCCCTCTTCGAGGCCTCTTGGAGCCATCTTGGGCCATCTTGGAGCCATCTTGGGCCGTCTTGGTGGTCTCCTGGCCCGTATGACGCCGTCGGAAGCCGTCTTGGGGGCCTCTCTCTAGGCCGACTTGAGGCCCTGTTGGGGTGTTCCAGGGCCATCTTGGAGGCCAGCTTGGGCATCTTGGAGGCCTCTTGGGCCATCTCTGGGCCCTCTTGGGGCCGTCTTGGGCCTCTTGGACAGTCCTGAGGCCATCTTGGAGGCCTCTTGGGCGCCCTGGGGGCGATCTTGGGGGCCTCTTGCGCCGTCGGAAGGCCGAAAAGGAGCAAATGCCAAAATCCATCAAAACCTTTCGAAAAACAATGATTTTAGCCTCTTCGGGACCTCCTGAAGAACCTCTTGGACGCCTCTTGGACCGATTTGGAGGCATCTTGGACTGTCTTTGGCAGTCTTGGAAGTCATCTTGGACCATCTTGAGCGAACTTAAGGGCCATCGTAGCCGTCTTGGAGGCCACCTTGGGCCATCTTGAAGCCATCTAGAGCAGGAAAAGCCTTGGCAACTGGGTCTTGCGATCCCTTCCGGGTCTTTCCGGGTGGCTGGCGGGTTGGGCCGGAGCCCCAGGGGGAGTTCTTTTTTGAAAAAGAACCAAAACCATAAACGGTAGCGTCTATAACGCCGGGCACCCCTGTGACAAGACCACAGGGGGCGGCGGATCTCATGGGATTCGGCCGATCCCGCCACCGTGCTTGGGTTGTGGCTCTGAGGCCTCGTGGATGTCCGTCGGGATCTCGTCGAGGCCTCTGGGGAGCTGTTTGGGGGCCTCTTTGGGGCCTCTTTGGGCCTGCTGGGGGCATCATGGGGACTCTTGGGGGCATCTTGGAGCCTCCTCGGTGCTTCTTTGCGCGGAAGGCTCGGATTTTCGGTTCGTGCCCCCCTCTTGGGCCCGTCTTGGGCTTTTGGGCCGTCTTGGGCCTCTGGAGCCGTCTTGAGGCTCTCTTGATGGCCTCTGCGGCCGTCTTGGGGCCCTCTTGGGAGCCTCTGGGGCCGTCTTGGGGCTGCCTTGGGGGCCTCGTGGGCAGTGTTGGAGCGCCAGAAGCTCGACAAGTCGAGGACCCCCGAAACATTGAAAAACGCGAGGGGAACCAATGATTTGGGCCTCCCGGCGCCCTCTTGGGAAGGCTCTTGGGGCCTTTGTTGCGCGCCTCGAAGGTTTCTTGGGCCATCTGGGGGCCATCTTGGGCGCCTTGGACCGATCGCGCGGCGATTCGAGGCCCTCTTGGACCGTCTTGGCGGCCTCTTGGGGTGCTGTTGGCCCTTCTTGGGGCCCTCCTGGGCCCGAAAGACTCACGCGGGGAGCCGCGACGGGCTCCAGGGGGCACGCCGGGAGTTTGGGGAATCGGGGCGTGGGCCCTTTTAGAGAATCTTCAGGATTGAGGGCTGAGGTTTCAGGGATCGGGGCAAGGAAGGACCTGGGGACACTCCAACTCGTGCCTCAAGGCACGGTGGTGGATCTTTAGAAGCATCAGGCGCATGAGAGCGTGTGGGCTTACATTCGGTGCGGGGATGGACTCCCCGCACGTCCAGCTGGAAGATGTCCCTCTCAGAGCCTCGCTCAGGGACGCTGAGTGGGTGGCGGACAGCACCACCGAGAGTGCCCGCATTGCATTGATCTGAAAGACAAGCCGCGGGGCGCAGCGCTCGTCCACACCACCCAAATCACAGCTTCCCATTGAAACGGTTGCCCCGCGATTGCAACAATCCCACTTCAGATGTGGCAGCGCACTGTTTGGCGCCCCCCTGTCGCAGATGTTTCGTCCAGCTGCTCCGCAAGCGCAGGCTCTCGCTCTGCCCCGCTCGCCTTTGCCACCATCCTTCCTCCACTCCCCTATCGTCGTCACCGCGCCCCCCGCAGAGACCACGGATGCTCAAATCCCAGCTGCGGTGTGCATTGTCGTGTGTTGCCTTACGGCAGTGATTGCCCGTTCGTGAAGTGACCTCAGATGCGTGCTGTTTCGCCAAGGGAGCACTGGACTGCAGCGGGTGGGTTCCCGTTGCGCGTCGGTCCTGCGGAAGGGAAGGGCAATGGCGTCTTCGCCGCGTGTACCATTCCTGAAGGCCACTTTCTCGGTTTGTACGAGGGAGAGATGATGAACGATGAGGCTATGAACGCGAGGGGGGTTGGGTCCTACGTCTTCGACGTGGGCAACGGCTGGAGCATTGACGCACGCGATCCAGATGCTTCGAATTGGGCGCGGTATATGAACCACTCGAAGACACATCGGAACGTCGTGGCCAGGGTGCGGCGTGGGGAGTCGTACATGATGGTGCTGAGCTACGAGGAGCACGCCGAGGGCGGCTGGGAAGACTTAGAGCTGGATGGGACACGCGTGGAATTGTACACCACTCGGAAGTTGCAAGTTGGGGAGGAGTTACTGCTCGACTATGGGCCTGCCTACTTGGCAAGTATGGAGATTGTGATCAACGGATAGGTCTGGCATACACTCACCACAGCGAGCCATGAAGTTTAGCCATGCAGTTCACTTCGGCTGCATCCTCGGAGTATGTCCGCGTTGCAGCACAGGCTCAAGGTCTGAATCCATGGCAGCGCGACCCTTGACCGTGTTCTTGAAGTGCCTCTCTTACGTATGAGCAGCACACAGCTGCAGCAGGGCAAGAAAAGAGGGCCAGGGCGTTGATGCTGGAGAGGCGCTCCGTGGAAGCGGGCACATGGTAGCAGAGAGCGAACGCGAGCACGAGCATGAGGTTGTTCAACTGCGCTATGCGGAGACCAATTCATGGGTCTCATCGAGGGCTGGGGAATTTCAAAAACAGGCTTGATTGGACGAGATCGACGGCGTCTGTGATTCGTTCGGCTGCGCAGCGCGGTGAGGCCAACAAGTTCAGGGAAGCACGCTACGGCAGGATCCTCAGAAACTTTAGATCTTGACTTAGGTCGGGCATGTTCCCCCTGCAGGCGGATTTCGGACGAATAATTCAAAATAGCCAAAAGTATTCAAAAATCGTTCAAACATATTCGAAGAACCGTCCCCATATTATTTTTTGCGTATGTTTGAACATTCCTCCTGTAGAGGGACGTGTCCGACTTCATCTCAACTCGTGTGCGCGAGGTGGGGGGCGGGTCACTGCTCGACATGCGCGGCATTCGGGGAAGCGAGATCGAGGATCGCGCGGGTTTCGGGCCCCGCCAGGGCCCCAGGAAATGGGGTCGGCAGATCGCACCGCGTCGCCGATGCATTGGCGATTCGGCTTGATACGGAGCCCGATGTTCTCCACGCCGACGTCGTCGATGCACCTGCGATGCGGTGCGATCCTCCGACCCCATCCATTCGGACCTCACCCAGGAGGCCTCCAGTCCAGGGTTTCCCGAGTCGGCGATCTGGGCGCTGGCCGGAACGCAGGCCGATCGCCACCGCATGAGGGATGCTGTCGTCGGCGCCTCGGGGGGGGGGGAGCGCGCCGAGAGTCCGGCCAGATCTGGGCCCTGGAGGGTAAAAGGGGCCCCGGGAGACAAACAAATCTACATCAGTGGCATGGTCTCTGTATATTTTGATATACTTCCTGGATGTTCATCTCCCCCTCCATTTCCGACATCTTCACGCATTCTCATAGAAGTCAAATGTTTTCTGTGCTTGCGCATATTTACCCTTCCTGAGAAGGGGAAGCCCAGAGCTTTCAGTGTTCTCTTGTCGCGCCTCCTGCGAGCGGCGCCGACGCCGCGAGCCCATTCCCGCGCACGCCTGCGTATTTTTGTGAGGCGCTGGCCGTGCGCAAGGAGACATTCGCGGTGGACGAAAGTCGAAGGAAAATTTGCTTAGACATGAATTCTCAGAGGTCCGATCGGCTTTCCTGGATCTGCGCTGGGCCCCCTGGCACCTCTGGCGCCGCCCTTGGCGCGGTCTGGGCGCCAGGGAGGGGGGTCCGCGCGGACCTTCGAAATTATGTGTTGACGCCGCTTCCTCTCAACATCAGTTTGTATCATTACTCTGGACCGGAGGAGGGGGCAGGGGAAAAAGCGGGGGGGTACGGAACCTGCTGCACGCAGCCGGCCCCAGCTTCACCGTGAATGCACACCAGTTTGGGAATAGTCTTTCCCCGTCCTCTGCCTTTCCCTCTCCCCTTCCCTCGCCGGGATCCTCCGGCGGCCCCCGGGACTTCGGGAGTCGGTTCTCGCAGAGCTCGGAGAGCTGCTCGCAGGGGAAGGCCCCTTCCCCCAAGACCCCATCAGAGGCTTCAAGCTCGTCCACGTTCGCAGCGTTTGCGGGGTGGTGCGTTGGCGTCATTCCTGCTCTCCTCATGCTGTCTCCCCTTCTCACGGGCACCCAGGTGGTCCATCTAGCGGAATACTTTCCCACTGGATTTGTCCCCCAGGGTTCATATGTACGTGGTGTTGGTGGGGTGCCCCCTTTTTCCACTCTCCACAGTTATTCAGATGTATACCCGTTCTCCTCCCTCCCGGATCCTGTCTTAGCGGAGCCCGTCTTCTCCCGCATGACATTTTCTAGCATATGGAATTCCAGAAGGTGATTTCGACATGGTTTGCTCTTCTCGGACCTTTTCCGGTGTTTCGGCAAAGTGTTACCGCTGCAGCGCTGGCTTCGTTTTAGGATCGACGTTTTGTTCCCATCGTTCACAATGGCGCTCTCGCCCCGGCGCGATAGGTTCTGGTGCGATTCGCTCGAGTCGCCTGAGGTCTGGATCCCCAGGGGGTATTTGGCGGCCTCTGGACGCTGCTGGAGGCCAGAAAAAGCCAAAACCGATGCATTCGTCCCCCTTTCCCTCCCCCTCCTCCTTTGTCTGGTCTTCGCTCCCCCCACCCTTCATGGGAGACCGAAACCGATGCATTCGTTCCCCTCTTCCTCCCCCTCCTCCCTTGTCTGGTCCTCCCCCCCACCCTTCGTGTGAGGCCGAGAAGGCCGCGCTTCCTCCCCCGAAAGAAGGACCCAATTAACAACCAAAAGCAATGATATGCCTCCTCATCCTCTTCCTCCTCGTCGTCATCATCAGCATCATCATCATCCTCATCATCACCGTCATTATCATCATCATCATCATCATCATCATCATCATCATCATCATCATCATCATCATCGTCATCGTCATCGTCATCAGCATCATCATCATTATCACCACCATGATCATCATCATCATCAACATCATCAGCATCATCATCGTCATCATCATCAGAAGCATCATCGTCATCATCATAAGCATCATCATGTGTAGCCAGTTTGGCTCAAGTCGTGTTGGCTCAAGCGGAAAGATGTTGCCCTAGCCTTGCTTGCTCGCTCATTCGATCCGTTCGGATCCCAGGGCGCGCGCTGCCGAAAGAAAAAGATGGTGGTATCGTTGAGCTGACGGCTCAGGTGACCAAGAAACAGGAGGCCATCACCGTGATGTAGGCTTCCATGAAGCATGTTGAAAAGTTGTCAACTCAGGTCTCCGAGTTAGCAGCAGCATTGAAGGGCTTCCACTCAAGGTTTAGAACGACAGTATCGCGTCTATAGAAGACTCTTGCTGAGTTGCGTGTGTTCTCGGTGGTCGGCAGCAGTGATAGCGGCGGCAACAGTGAAAGAATAGGTTGTGCAGCAAAGAAGGCTCGTACCATCAGCTCTGATCCTGTTTGTCGTGGTTCACGCCTGATGTCTTGTCCAACGGGATACTGGCTGGATTCGGTGATATTAATTCGGTAGGTTCTCTTTGAGGCAGGTGTGTCGGTTCTCTCGGCTTGTGCGACTCAGGGAGTTAATTTCGCGATGACGGACGCCCGTCAGAATTCTTGGAAGAAGGTAAATTAGCCTTGCGTTCTCGCCAGTTGACAACGCAGCAAGAACCAGCGCCAAGCTCATGGTTTTCCTTTCGTCACGCCCAATGGTGACAGGCGCCTGCGCATGAACCCGCTCCGCGCTTGTGACACGAGAAAGCAGCTTCTGATTACCGGTAAGCTTCGCAACGAGTTCGAGGCCGTGATCCAGCCGATGTCGTCAGCAGCGGGGTGGAAGGTCGATTTCGTCGGTTAGCAACGGATTTGCTTTCGTGCAGACTGAGTCTAGCGGTGATGTCTACAAGCTTTTCTGCGTCATGAAACCAGGTTCGATTCTCGATGGCCCGAAGGATGTGCAATGTTCGATGCCCTGGGTCTCGGCGACCAGCTGCAGGAAATTGTAGATCGTGTCAAGTCCCAGGTGCGACTTTGACAGTGGTGATCATACTGCGTCTTCTTCCGCCCCCTTGAGGACTGGGTGATTCACACAAAAAAGTTGCTTCCCCTCTCGCGCGCAAGTTAGTTTGGAGAGGCCCAATTCCCATTCGATTCCTCATCGGGGAGACAAGCGTTGAGAAATTTCTCCCCTTTGTGCCCGTGGCAAACATCGCCGTCACCATCAACGCCATTACCACGAGTCGTCATCATCATCATCAGAATCCGCATCATGTTATTCCTTGATGTCCTCCTCCTTATCCTCCTCACCCCTCGTTTATTGTTAGTGTTCCTGCTTGTCCTGGTCTTCGTCGCCGTCACCGTCACATTCCTTCCGGTCTCCCTCATCATCCTCGCACCAGTGTTCTTCGTATTCCTCATCTTGCCTTGTCTGTTCCTCTGCCACGCTTGGTCGCGCGATCCAGAAGAAGTTAGGCATGAGGTTCACGGGCCCCAGCACGGGTAGTTCGATCAATTTTGGGATTGACAATTCTGTTGGCAAAGCTTCAGGATCAAAGGGTGGTGTAAGAAAATCAAGATTTGGATGGGCCTATTTGTTAGGCGGACGGGCCGCGTGGCCAAGCTCCGTCTGGCTGCGGTTTCCAGGCGCGCCTCGCGTGTCTTCTCAGCAGACCTTTTGCCAGGTCTGTTGAACGGCAATGAAGTACGTAGAGGCACAGATCACGCACTCCTCTTTATTCGGCGAGCGGCTGCTATGACTAGTAAACCGCGGGCTGGCCAACGTTCCCGGACGGTTCTGTCCCAGATTGAAGTGGACACCGAATGGGCGGGGGTTGTAGCCCCCATGTTGAGATGATGGCACAAGGAGGTTTTGTGCACCCCCGTGAGGGCTTTTGAAAGTTCCGCTCCGCTCAGTAAGCTGAGGTTGGCGTGGGAGGGTGTTGTTCTGTCTCCTTGTCTCATGGCGAGCTGTTGGATGACCAGTAGCTGCCATGCGCAACTCCCTGGGGGGATCTCGTGGACGATGGGAAATGCTGCGACGTTCGTCACGGACTAAGGTGTTGATCCATGATGTTGATGCCCTTTTCACTCATCAAACAACACTACACGTGCAGTATTCAGAAGGTTGAAATGGGAAGTTGTTACTAAATGGGATCAACCGTTTCGCTGACGCTTCGTCGCAATCCAAGCCGAGCACAGGAAGCGAAAGTTCAATGTTTTTGGGAAGGGTTGCATCAGGGTGGCGGCCATGGATGCTATTTGAACTCGTTCAAAGGCTCTCAGATTGGGATACCAGTTGGACCATGTTTGCCCTCTCTGCGGCGTGGCCGCCGACACGCTCCACATCATCTTTAGGCCTGCAGGTGTCAGGCTGTCGCTAAGAGTCGTGGAAAGCTAGTGGACCGAGGTATCAGCCAGTAGGCCCTGGACGAGCCCAAGTATGTCAGGTCTTGAGTTCGTATGTTTGCCAATCCTGGGGGGTATGTTCCGGGGCCCTCGACGGCGCCCTCTGCTTTTTTTTCCGGGCCAAGGACGGCTTGTCCCAGGAAGTCGACGCATTCGAGTTTCGGTGCCGCATTTTCACCGAGGGTAGCTTTTTCAGAGCAGATAGTGCATGATTGACTAGTTTTTTGTTGCAATCAGCGACCATTTAAAAATGGTCGGCAGGTATCACGGCCCGACCCCAGTCAGCGCTAGCAGGAGAGAGGTTGCGGCCATGCGTCAAGCCATCCAGTTCGACCATTTCGAGCGGCGGCTCCCCCAGCTTGCTCCCGGACACGTGGAAGGTTAGAGCTATCCACCGGGTGAAAGCTCATCAATCGCTTGAGGAGCGGGCGGCAGCGCATGACAAAACGTGCCATATTGGCAATCACTTTGTTGACGTCGGAGCCAAAACGGACAGCGCTGGCGAAGGCCACCCAGGACACCCCCCAACCCTCGGAGGACCCAGGGGCCAGGCCCGATCAAGACGCTAAGCTTTCGAAGTCGGCGGCACTTTCGGCGGCGGAAATGCCCCCGCTGTGGCCCAGCCTTGACCTCGCAGAAGTTCAGTGGGTCAAGCCTACCAGGGGTTCCCTCCAAGCAGGCAACGTAGATCCGCGCTGTGATTGGAGACCTATCCAGAGCACAGGTCTTGAAGTACGCTCGGGTTCTTGGCAATGTTCCTCCTGTTGCAGGGTCAGTCGTTTGTCTACTCACGGCCCCCCCCCATCGGTTTGCAGGCCTGTTCTGGGCCTTTTCTAGCTAACATGGTGGAGGGGGAGAGGACACAAGTGCATCACGCCGCCCTGTTCAGATCGTGCCTCTATTTCTGCCATTCATCGCAGGGTCGCGTTTCGGGTCTAGGCGTCGATTGCCACGCCCCACAAAGTCTACCAGGCACAGCAACGGGAACCGCATTTACAAGGGGCGTCACTCAAGGCGGGCCGACGTCACCGTCGAGGCGGGACCATGGTTTCCCGAGCGCGTTTCCTCTTTCATTCTGCCAGCCCGAGTGATCCCGTTCTGCCTGGTGGCGATGCGAATGCAGCCCAGGTGTTTCCCGGGGTTCGGCCGCCCCTCCTTGCAGAAGCTTTAGACGAGGAGTCGGCGGCGGCCGAGCTTTTCCTCGCGGGTTCGGATGGCCACTCGGTCCCTGTCCCAGACCTTTCCCACAGCGCTGCTAGTACCTGCAGCGTTTGGATGCGGAGGGCTTCGGAAGCCCTCCGAATGGAGGAGGACGAGGGCCCTGTCGTCCCCGCCTTGGCGCCCGACGGAGAGAGACGTCTGACTAGTCTTTTTCATTCTGATGTTGATGCCAAAAGTGCGCTTGGAAGTCATCATTATGACCCTGCTGGCCCAGGTACTTCAACCCGCGTGGGTTTTGCAGTAGGGGGGGGGCTGACGCCCCCACCGCGCGCCGATCTCCCCTCTGGTCATGTGCGGGGTCTCACGGCCCCGAGTTGCGTTTCGGCTGGTCCCGCGTCGGCATCTCTGGGTCCCGCGGTCGCCCGGCCCTCGTTGCTTTTCTCTTGGTCGTTGCCTCGATCGGTGCCGCCTGCCTTTCCTAGCAGCTGAGGCTGGACGCGCGGCCCCCATTCGGCACGACCGAAATCGAAACGGACAACGGAGACGAAAACCGACAGCAGTTCTTGCCCATTCTG
>CAUYUJ010001514.1:60507-63007 GCA_963575745.1 Prorocentrum cordatum | reverse complement strand
ACTCGCTTGTTCTGTCTCTCTGCCTGTTGAGCCTCGATGAGGGTACTCCGAAGACGAGGAAGGGGAGGAAGGGGAAGAGGAGTCAGCGATTACTGTCAAACCTTTTAGACCAGGGCCGCTTTGGTATGGGAATAGGGTCGACCCAAAATATGTTATGTTATGTAAGTGTGTGAGTGCTCCTATGGCGGTTATCGTGCCCTTGGGTGCAACTGAGGCCCAAATAGGTGGTGGGTTCCTTACCGAATGGTTTTTGTCGCGAGCCAGTGATTTAGGGAGCTTGATGGGGACACAGGGAGAGTCTCCCTTACGACACGCAAATGCCTGGCGAGGGACGAGAGCAGTTGTGCCAACGCCGAGCTCGCATTGGCATTGAAGGAGGGCTTGTGAATCGAACTAGCTTATCTGTGACCTACACCAAGCGCCGGGAACATCATGCTGCCTTCTCGGCAGGTGCATATCGGGAGCTCGTTGGCTTATGAGGTTGCTAATCAGGTTGCCTCCTCCGTCTCCACCACCCATTTTCCCGCCCCGTCTGTCCCTCTTCCTTCCTCACCCTCTCCTTCACATTTTCCTCCGCCTAGTCCTCTCTTCTCCTCCCACCCCTTCCGTCTTCCGCTTCATGTCCCAGGCACTACACGACGCTCATGTTGGATCGAGGGTGTGGCCACTACTTGCGATTGCAGCGGTCGCAAACATTGCATAGAAGGTGCCCGGAGTTCCACAGGGACTTCCTCGGGCGCCTCCGCGGGTTCTTGGACAGTCTTGGTCGAATTGCGGCATGGATGGGATCTCAACACGGTCGGACCGAGGTATGAGATCGAGGTCGGGTCGGGGAGGGTACCAAATTGTTTTTCGTGCTTGTTGGATGTTTTTGTGCCTCCTGGGGAGGGTACTCTTGGCTGCTCTTTGTTTCTGTGCTTGGACGGAGGATCTCGTGTTCTGCAAGGATGTTCTTCTGTCCCAGGTCCGACTGGAACGGCGTTGATGGAATATTGAGTTGTGTTGCTTCTGGCATGGACTGGGGATTGTGTTCTCACTCCCGCAGGGTGAGAGGAACGCGCTCGCGTGTTCCGGCTCATGGAGGGCCCAGGCTCCCCCCAGGCCCAGCGCAGCATAGAGACGAGCCGCGGCGGCAGTCGCCTTCATCGGCCTCCTTCCATCCCTCTCCCCTCCCCTCCTCCCCCCTCTCCTCCCCTCCCCTCCCCTCATTTCCTCCCTCCTCCTCCCCTCCCCTCCCCTCCCCTCCCCTCCTACTCTCCTCCCCTCCTCCCCTCCGCTTCCCCCACCCCCCATCCCCTCTCCCTCCTCAATTCTATTCATCCTCGGCATCCTGCCTCATCGCCTATGTATTCCCCACATCCTTCCTGCCTTAGAACGAGCGCGAATGAGGCTTACGTTGTCTGCGACTCCCTCGCCGCCTAGCGCTGAATGCCACTGAGCCATCACCCTCTCCCCTTGTGAGTCCTCATCCCTCACCATCATCGGTATGATTATTAGAATCATCATCAGCAGCAGCAGCAACATCATCTTCATAATCATCATCATCAGCAGCAGCATCATCATAATCATTATTAGCAGCATCAGCATCAGCATCATCATCAGCGTCAGCATCAGCATCAACATCATCATCACCATCATCACCACCACCATCATCATCATCATCATCATCATCATCATCCTCATCATCGTCTTCATCATCATCACCACCATCATCACCACCATGATCATCATCATCATCAACATCATCATCGTCCCCTCCCCTCCATCCCCCCATTCCCCTCTCCCCTCCTCCCCCACACCCTCGCAATCCTACACTGGCCCCCCGCAGGCAGATCGTGGACTGGGGGTCCTCCACCAAGGAGGCCAAGGAGAACGTCGCGCCGAGGGGCAACACCCTGCCGATGGTGGCGTGGCCTCCGTCTTTGCTGCCCCCTCCTTCCTCTGCCCCCTCCTCCTCCTCCTCCTCCTCCTCGTCATCATCATCATCATCATCTTGCTCATCCGTTTCTTCCTCCTGCTCCAGCCCTCCTCCTCGTCCTCCTCCTCCTCCTCCTCATCATCATCTTGATCCTCATCATCATCATCTTGCTCCTCCTCTTCTTCCTCCTGCTACAACCCGTCTGCTTATAGGTAGCTATCCCCTCTCCTTATAGATAACTCCTCCCTGTCACACCCCGAGGCTGGTCGAAAGGGCGGGCTTGGCGTTTCGCTTGAGATTTCTTCATCATGTATGATCTTGACGCTTGAAAGTGGCAACAGTTTCACGAATAGAGGGCGGGCCGTTTTCAACATGTGGTCGTCGCTTTAGCGCCGTGCACGTTCGTTTTAAAAGCGTGCAAGAGTTTCACTGATATAAGGCGGTCCGTTTTCGAAATGCGGTTCTCGCTTCAGTGCCGCGAACATGTTTTCCAAAAAAAATGCAAGAGCTTCACGGATGGAGAGCGGACCGTTTCCGAAATGTAGTTCTCGTTGTGGCGCCGCGCACATTCGTTTTTAAAGC
>CAUYUJ010001514.1:45507-53007 GCA_963575745.1 Prorocentrum cordatum | reverse complement strand
CCCATCCTATCCATCTCTGCGCTCCTACCCCCTGCATAGTCATTTTCCCCTTCCTCCTCCTCCTCCTCCTCCTCCTTCGAGCTTCGAGCCGCGGAACGATTCGTCGGTGAAGCTGACGCCCTCGAACGTAGGACACTTCGGGGCGCTCCACGGAGGGATGAGGCTTCAGCAGCGCCGTGACAGCCCACCCAAAAACGACGGTGAGCCGCCGGTGTGCGCCGCGGGGCTATACCTCCCACGATAGACGGGTAAGTCCCTTTTCCTCCTTATCCTCCTCCTCCTCCTCCTCCGTAGCCATTTTGGCTCAAGATGCCAAGTTCCTCAGGGGAACAAGTGGATACCGCTAGTCCGCGGCGGGCAAGACCCCTGTGGTCTGGCAGTGCTTCGCATCGCACCTGCGCTCGGGTCGGTGGGTAAACGGAGGCCTTTCCCGTTCCTGCCTGCTCGAACGCTCTGGGTTCTTCATGGGCGGAGGCCGCAATGGAGGACTTCAAGCCGTCCGTGGTCCCAAGAGAAAGAGCAAGAGGGCACGACGTGGTCAACTCGATGCTACTGCTGCTCTGGATGCCGACGCAGGTCCTGATGATGGGACGAACGCTGATTCTGACGATCCTGCTCCTCTTGCTGTCGCTGTTCCCTCCGCGGCGACCCCAGTGGCGGCGGGCGAGGATGGCGCGGACATCAACAGCGAGGACGAGTGGACCAAGGACGATTACATCAAGCAGCTGGCAGGAGACTACGTCGCCAAGAAGATGGCCGAGCACAGGGTCGAGCTCATCCGCGACCTCACCAATGTTGTCTCCGCGACGGTCTCCGACCAGATCCAGGATTTCGCTGCTCAGCTTACTAAGCGCTCTCGCGCTGCTGGGCAACTGTGCGAAGGCGCCCAACAACTTCCAGCCATGGCCCAGCAAGCCTCTGAGCAGTTCTGTTCCGAGAGGCTGGACGCCTTCCATCGCAAGTTCCAGGAACAGCTCGACGGCCACTCGGTGCGCCTGCGCTCCGTCGAGCACAGGTTGGATGGACACGATTCTGAATTGCAGGCGCTACGCGGTCAAATTCAAGAGCTCCGCGATGCTCTCGCGCTCGCCAATGTCAAGCCCAAGCTCCCCACCGCCAGCGCGGCAGGCTTTGACAGAGACGTCGACACCACAATCATCCGCGCCATGGCTTCAAAACTTGTTGAATTGTCGGCAGTTCAACAAATCATGTCGGACTGGATCATCAGCTGCGGCGTCAAGCCTGAGTATTTCTCGATTTCTTCCAGCGAGCAAGTTACCAAACAGTTCACGATCCAATTCTCTGGCGACGCGGGCCCTGCGGCTCGACGTGTCTCTCAGGTTCCGGGCGCCCAGCGGCTTGCTCCTGGTCAGTGGAAACGCTTCGAGGTCATGGCCATGGACAACCAGATGGCGACGCTCCACATCGGCGCGGACAAGAACCCCATACAGATCAAGCTTGAGACCCAGGGCCGCAAGCTCAGAGAGGCTTTCAAGAACGTGGCCAGCGACAAGCGTTGGTTCTTTGATCGCGACAGAGGGTACCTGATGGCTAGATGGGACCCTGTTCTTCGCCGCTCGCCTAACCCAGGGAACACCCCCTCGGAGGTCGCCTGGGCCGACAACATCGCGCAGAAGCTGGCGCCCCCGAAAGAGCGGCCGGCTGAGGCTGCCAAGAGCATCATCACGCCACCCGAGGCTGCAGAGCGGTCTCTTTAAGGGTTTCGCTGCAGCTATCCACGGACGCCGAGCACACCCCCCGTCTTTCTCCTTCTCATCTTGGAATACCCGCGCCCTACTACAATATCATGGTCATGCTGCTCGACCGAAGCTCGCCCACCTCAAGCGCCTGAACTTCACCTGCGGCATTGTGGCCCACCAGGAGGCGCATCAGGACCAGAAGCAGCTCATCGACTGTCTTGCTAAGGTGGCACCGAGTGCGCGAGTATACACCAGCTACTGCGAGGGGTCTGCAGCAAGGGGTGGTGTAGCCACTATTATTCCTGCTGATTGCCGTGCTGAGGTTTCTCAGCGTTCTCTGGTTCATGGAGAGTGCTACGAGTAGCGCTGCAACTGGATGGATTCAGCATTTACCATTACAATGTACACAATCACGACTTGACCTTTGGCCAGCTCAATCGGGCGTCGAAAGCTTTAGCCTCTGACCTGAAGTTGGCACATCATGACCCACTGCACCATGTGGTTACTCTACATGGAGACCTCAATTTTGCTCCGCGTGCTCTTCTTCTTCACCAGCCTCATCGCCGACTCGCTCAAGGCAAAGGCCAACACGCCAGGGCTGCTCGCTGGACTGCCGCGCTCAAGTCCACGCTGGAAATCTCCTCAGACGAACCCACACACTACGATCGTCACTCGCACCCAGTCTCCATCTTGGACAGGTTCTGGCGCAGCTGGCCTGGTTGGATCATGACGCAGCTTACTGCCGAGCCAGTGGTGATCGATTGTCCTGAGCGCCTCGCTGAGCACAATGTCAGCGATCATGCTGCGCACGTCGTGAAGATCACGCAGCGTGCTCTACGCCCAGCCCGTGCCCACCGCATCCCACGGCACCTGTTCGAGATCGAAGACTTCCAAAAGCAGCTCAAGATCGTTTGCGGCAAGCTCAACTATGCGGCAAGATCGTTTGCGGCAAGCCCCCCACCCCCCCCCCCGCCAGATCGAACTTCATGAATGGGCAATCCGCGAAGTAGCTGCTGACCTTCGTGATCGACAATTTCATCAGGCCCCTGAGGCTAATTCGACGCTTTCACTGCTTGCGCGGCAAATCTCCAGGGTCGTCTGGCGCAACGACCACAAGCTAGCTCACAAGCTTATGACCAACCACTCGGCGGCCTACGATTTTCTTGAGGTTCAGAACAACACTGTCCGTCTTCGTCATCCTTCTGCCTTTCAGCACTGGCGCGGTGCGATTCAACACCGTCACGCTGATCGGCGACGCACGCGGCTGGAAGAACGGTTAGCCCGCCCTAGGGCACCACAGGCTCTGCGCCATCAACTTGCGGCGGTTGAACGGCGAGCGGGTATCTGGCCACCACTGAATCGAAGAATGGCGCCTCGCGCTGTCAAGCACCCGTCGGACCCAACGTGAGTCTCCTACGACTCTGCGACCATGACCGACCGCCTGATAGAGCACTGGGCCCCCATTTTCACTGCCAAGCCCATCGATCTCAGCCGAACACAAGCATGCATCGAGCAGCATGTCCCGCTATTGGATTTCCCCCAAGTTGAACCACCGTCACCTGCTCTGCTTCGACGCTTTGCCAACAAGATGCACAACTCCGAACCGGGCCCGGGCTCCATCCCTTACTCGGCCTGGGCTGCTACAGATGCGGGGATTCATGTGCTATCGGATGCCATGATATGGATCATGCAGGGCCAATCTCTCTTCAATAGCACCAATGACACGCTACAGGTCTGGCTCCCCAAGGGCGAAGAGGTTGGCGACTCCTTGGCTAGTGGATGTGTTCGCTCCCCTAGTGCCGTGAGAGTACTGGGCCTGCGGAACACGGACATCAAGCTGATTACCGCCACTGTCAACATTCAATTTAGCAAGCTCCTCATGGACTGGGCACCTCGTTCGCAGAGAGGATTCATCCCCAAGAGGAACTTCGGGGTCAACATCCTCGAGCTCGACGTCGCTGCCCGCACGCACTCGAACTCGCCAACTGCGAGTTCAGACCGCCCCGCTCTGGTGGCACTGAACTTCGGCGCGGCCTTCCCGAGCTTGGCACAGTCTTTCATGCTGATGGTCTTTAGACAAATGCAGGCCCCCTTCACCCTCATGGCTATCCTTGAGCAGCTTTACCATATCTTGGACGCCATCGTGATGAAGAATGGACTTCCTACTTTCGCTTGGCGTATCTCATCTGGCATCATTCAAGGCTGCTCGCTTAGTGGATCGATCTATGCGGCGGCGACGGCCTGTTTCCTCTCTGATCTTCAGGGTCGGATGGAAGGATCACGTCTCGGCCTTGCCCGAGCATGCGCCAACGACATTGGCTGTGTGGTTAGACGACTCCAGGCCCTACGCATCCTTGCGGAGGTGATGCAGACGGCGGAGAGGATCGCCACGCTGGCGCTCAAACTCACCAAATGCTTGCTCGCGCCGCTCCACGCGCCGTTCTCCGAGCAGCTGGCTGCCTCCATGCGCGACTCGATCCGCGAGGTCGTCCCCTGCTTTGCCAACATCCAAGTGGTTAGCTACCTGATATATGTTGGACTGCCTTTGGGCCCTGCTGCGGATGAGAGCTCGTGCTGGCTGGCGCCCTCTATCAAAGTCAAATTGAGATCAAACTTAGTTGGTGGGAGTCCGCTGGCGGTCTCGCGACTGGCGGTCCACTACGCCACAAGAATTGTCCATGTGCTCTCCTATGTTGCTCAGTTCCGCATGCTGCCTCGGTGGCTCATCCGCGAGTAGCTGATCGCCCTCTCCAGGACGTTCAGGATCCCCCTCGGCACCTTCAACATCACGTCTTGGCTTCAACTCCGTGGCGCGGGGGGGCCTTTCATTCCCTCCTGGCTTGCCTTGAGCATTGGGGCACTGGTAAGGACAGCACGCACTACGCTTCCTGAATTTCAAAGGCTCCATGACTGGATGCACCGCCAACATCTTCAGCAGGGAGATCTTCGAGCACTTTCCTAAACCGTTGCTGATGGTTGGCGTCCGCACCCACCTTTCTGGAAATCGGAAGCCTTCGTGGAAACGTTGGCCAGAGTCCGGGACTGCTCTACATCCGGCATATTTCCTGATTATTCGCACGCACACCCTGCTGCAGCCAATGCAGAGGCTGACCGCTGGCAAGCAGAGCAATCCAAGTCGGTGGGCCTACAAAGATGCGTCACCATGCTGATCAAGAAGCGCCTTTGCCCCCAACCACTATGGAATTTGATCGAGAAGAGGCTCACAACCCGCATTCCTGAGCTGGGAGCGATAGGCGGCTCGCTGGTTCATGCGCATAGATGGGAGCACATTATCAAATATCTTCGGGATGCTCGATGCCCTGGGCGTTCGCCTACATCAAGACGGTGGCCAACGGCTGGGCGACCTCACACAGGATACTTCAGCCTCACGGGCGCCTCTCCTGCCGATTTGGCTGCCCACGCGAACCCGATGCTGTTCATCACTACCTGCAGTGCCAACCATTTCGCCTCTTCTTGGAGCAAGAACTCGGCTACTCGCGGCCCTCCTCACCGCTGGGGTGTCTGGGCCTACTGGGCTCGGCAGTCGAGCTGGACAAGATAGTATTTGACATTGTGGTGATGTACTACACTTATGTTTACGCTGCCCATTCGTCAGCCGCTCATATCTGGCCTCGGGGAGCGGCACGCTCGTTTGTCAGAGCGGCCACCCGCACAGCACAGCGTGGCGCTACGGCTCCTTCGAGAGCACCCCGACGAGCAAGGCGTGCTGGACGTGATCATCCTGACAAGAGAAATGCACCTCCCAGCTCATCCTCGTCATCCTCATCATCTCCCTCGTCTTCACCAGGGTCGCCCCCCCCGCCTTCGAGCGAGATGTCCTGCTACCCACCGCCGATGCCAACTGCCGACGCTATTGAAGGCGCTTTCGATCTTGCGGAGGGCTCGTCTTCATTGCCCACTTCGCCGAGGTTAGCACAGCCATCTTCTTGCTACAGACCATCAGTGCCATCGCCGCCTCACATTGCTGCTACTACGACAGGTTTGGAGGCGCCTCCTGCATGCTCTGCTACTGTCATTGGCTCTGGAGATTTGGCGCATGAGGTGCGGGTGGGTTTCGAGTCCCAGGTTGGGGAGGCATGGCGATCAGATTCCCAATTTCCATCGCTACCGGATTGCAGTACGTTGCATCCGCGGAGTGTCGCGGCTCGAGCTGGGATATCAATCGACCTACCATTTATGATCGCCTTCGCGCTGGGGCTCCTCTATCAGCCGCTGGCTGTTGCCCATGGGGACATTGCCAGCATTGCATATACAACTACGACGAGCACCGCGACTCCTTCATTCACATCTTTGACTTCCACTTCGAGGCGCCCTGGCCACGCGGGCGGGGTGCCCGGCCACTTCGGCGAGCAAGAGTTGGACCGTGATGGCGCGATTCCCATCGCAGGTGCGATTCTCGATGACGACCTCCCTGCACTTCTTGAATCCTTTGTCCCAGCGCCCGAGGAGACAGCTCTTCCGACTGCCGAGCGCCGTCAGGCACTTGTGGACAGGATTGAGGCTTGGGCCCGCGTGTGGATCCCCTCGCTGCTGGTAAACTTGCGCGGCTCGGACTTCGATCAAAGGATGCGATGGTGCCCTGACTGCGTGGAGAACGTGCTCAGGCACGATGACCTACAATTCGTTGGCGGAGGATGGGCGAACAGGAGACAGCTCGCACTGGACTGGCGTCTCAGCGGATGGCACCGCAGTGCCTTTGCACGCGAGCAACTTCGACGTCTCCTTCGCGATCGCTGGCCAACGCAAGATGAGAAGCGGATTCGGCGCCTCCGCTTTTTGGCCATTGCACACTTGAAGAAGCTTGGATGGCGCGCCGACCCGACCCGCATGTCCGCAGCCAACCGCGACGACTACCTGCTGCAGACTACAGCGGTCTCACCGATAACGCTGCCTGAGGTCTTGCCGCACCTCCTCCTTCTCCCGCACTTGCTCACGGACCAGTCGATCGGGGAACTCACTCTGAGCGAAACGCCCCCTGATGAAGCTAATGATAGCACCGACCACGACGGCGTTACGAACTTTTCTCCCATGGACCTCGAGCTAATGGTGTCGGGCACGGTCGACGGTGACAGTCTGACGGATCACGATTCGGACTCCGTAATGCAAGCTGACGCACATGAACCACATCATGGGCCGATGCTCAGCGATGCGGAATTTGAACACCAACTCCAGCGTGTTCTGCGGCGCTCTCGTGGTGACCCTGATGATGCCGTTACTCGTGGCCCTACGGCTAGCTCCTCGAGAAGCGCCCCTCGTCCCGCGGCTCCTGCGGCACCGACGACACAGAGCACGAGCAGCTCCTCGAGTGGGTCGTCGGGTACTGATGAAGACTTTGACGCAACGATGGCTGCACACGGCTTCGGGGCCATCTACCCTGATGGCTCTTTGGGGGGAGCTCTTCTTCTTGCCCATGGAACGCCACCTGGCATGGAACATCCACCTGTGGCCCATCCTCCTTCAGAACTTGATGAAGCGGCTTGAGAACACCACGATCCACGTGTGCAGAGTGATCCACCTGTGGGTCGGCAACCACCTGGCCATCATGAAGTCGATATGGCGGCACCTGCTGAAGGAGATGAATCTGTGGGTGCTCCACCACTTCTCCGAGAGCCTGCCCCTAGCATTCCACGTGACGCAGCTCCTGATCTTCAGATGGGAAATGAGTTTGCAGCCCTTGACGTGATGACGGATCTGTCTGGCGCGGCCTTCCCCGACTACGACCCTGCTGACCTGGACGACGGTGGTGGTGGGAGCTTGGCGCACGGCGGCGTTGGCGCTG
>CAUYUJ010001514.1:20507-40507 GCA_963575745.1 Prorocentrum cordatum | reverse complement strand
CCAGCACGCTGATGTTGGGGCGCTGGGGGGGGGCCAGCTTCAAAGGCTTTTGTGGGCACAGCCGCACAGTTTTCTGGGATGGCAGGTGCGTCAAAGAGAGGGAATGCCCGAGACAGTTCCACCGAGCTGGTTGGGCTGTAGGTTCGAACGGGGAGGTCCAGGCAGCTCTAAGCGGCAGGGTTGGAGAGCTACCCCTCAGATGAGTCTTGCCTCGGAGCGCGGTGTGCTCTGACTGCGTTCGCTCACCTCCCCAAGCTCATCAAATCGTTCACCGACTATCAGGGTTATGTCGGTTCTTGATATGTCCCGGGTGTTGTTTGAGCTGGTGTACGTCAGAGAAAATAATCATTACGATGTTAGTTTGCTCGCCCTTAGTTGGCAGGTCGTTCATGCTTGGTCGGAGCTGTCGAATACATGGCCCATTTAGTAGATACGGATTCGCTTCCAAGTTTGTCTCAAGAAGAGCTGGAGACAAAAGGCAAGGGCCTGGCGAACTTACTGCGAAAGCCGCGGCACTAACGCGCAACAGTCTCGCTCCAGCGGCATTGGCCGAAGCTGGTCAAGATGGACCAGACGTTGCTGAAGTATTGTAAGTGCGTAGCCATGGTTCTTTTCCTTTGGGGTGGAGAAGAGCAGCCTAGAAGAAGGGAGCGGTAAGGGGCGCGCGAGGCAGCCTCATGCGCGGACCTCTTCCCTTGCAGTCTACGCCTCTGGGGCCAAATCTGCCGAAAAGCGTTACGCGGCACTTGGCCGACTCCAGACTCGCCAGGCAGTAGTTTCGAGCAGGGGTCAGGCAATTGCGTCGCGCCGAGGGGGGAAGCGAGGGGGGGAAAGGGGCAAGCTAGGTGCGCAACTTTCGTATATGACCTACCCTCCCTCCACCATTGCGTAGATTTCCTCTTCATCCGCACAGTCGGATATCGAACAGGGGAATGATTGCGAGAGAGTGTACGCGATGCATCGTATAGCACGGCATAACATGACATAGAAGAGAGCACGGCCACAGCCGATGTCGCCCGTCCGTCCAGAACGCGATTCATTTAGACAGCAAGATCAAAGGGAAACCACAAGTGACACAGGACGGGACATGCAAATGGACGATTTGGAAAGCGGGGAGCTCAAAATGAGATCAGCGTTCCAGCGAGAGCACGATTTCGAAGGACGGAAGCCGTGGAAATGAGACCAGCGCTGAAGTCGGAGCTTTATTTGGAAGGACTGGAAGCGCGGAAACGAAGCCAGCGCTGCAGCAGAAGCACGATTTGAAATAACCAAAACAATGACATGAGGTCAGCGCTGCTGCGGGCACATCATTAGGAAGGAGTGGGAACGGATAAATTGAGCCAGCACTGTAGAGACAGCGCCATTATGAACGACTGAAAACGCTCGGAATGGAAAAGCAATTGTTACTTGTCAATTCAGCGGATCCCCGTGCGGGCAGGGAGGGAGATAAAAAATCAACAAACAAAAACGCTGAGGAGGCCAGGACACTTCACTGGCGTCTTTGGGGGACAGACGAGAGCAGTATGCCTATTGCGTCACTGCGGAAGGCCTTCTCCGAAGGATGCGCGTTTTCTCAGAAGCCCCCTTTCCTTGTCGGAGCCCCATTCCGAAGCCTCGGAGAGAATTTGAAATGCATGTCAGAAGGCCAGAGGCCTTCGGAGCCTTCTGGGGAGGCCCACCCACTCTGCATTGCCCCCCAGGCACGCCGCCGATGCCCCTCTACGCCTCCGCCGCCTCTCTCCCTCCCTCCTTCTGCTCCTCCTCATTCGCCTCCTCCCCCCCCTCCTCCTTCTCCTCCTCCTCCTCCTCCTCGTCCTCCTCGTCCTCCTCCTCTTCGTCCTCCCCCCCCATTCTCCCATTCTCCCCGTGGAGGCCTCCCCCCGCCCTCGCTCCCCCAGTCGATGGCCACCGATGGTCTTGGCAGTTCGACGGGCGACGGCGCGCTTCGTGCTTCGAGAGCACGCCACGCCCTGGGGACGGGCCTGCGACCTGGGCGCCAGGTCGCCGCCGGGTTCGGAAAACAGGAACAACAGCAAGCAGTATACCCTCATGCGCCTCGCTTCCATATGCCACGTGCACCCATCATGATGTCGCTCCCCGCAGGGGGGCATTGTACGCAAAGGAGGTCATGTATTCCCTCACCCAGATATCCCGCCCAAGGAGGTCGAGCCAACACCTCCCCCGATGCACTTTACGACCTCCAGCTAGGAAGTATCGAACGGAAGCGCTGCTCTTTGGGGAGGAGGCGGCGGCGAGCAAAAGCGCCAGTCCTGAGCAAAAAGCAGAGGACTATCGAGCGGAAGCGCTGTTGTTGTCGAGTGGCTGGCTTGCGGCACCGAAGGCGTGAGCATCACTCTTAGGTATTGCATGGGTTCTGCTGGAGGCCCGGCTATCCGCGGCGAGCAAGAGAGCGCCTTTCCTGAGTGAGCAGCAAGGAAGTAGCCGCGGGAGGTTTTTAGTGCTGCAGCCCCCTCCCCCTCAAGCTCTGGCTTGGCAATTAGTTGCGGGGGTCGGCGGCCGAATCACTTGCCGAGTATTATTCGCCGTGCCGGTTCTTGTTGGGTGGTTATTTGCCATGGTGGATATCATCCCCTGGGCGACCCTAAAGGATACCGCTGGTTGTGTTCGAGGAGCGCTCTTCGGCGGCGAGCATGAGCGCCAATTCTGAGCGCAAAAGTTTGGAAGAGTCGAGCAGCAGCGCCGCTGTTGTAGGGGGGGGCGCTCACGGCACCGAGGCGAGATCGCCAGTCCTGTCAAGACCACGGAAGTATCGAGCGGGAGCGCTGGTTCTGTTGGACGGCCAGTCTTCGGCGGCGAGCACGGGCACCGATCTGAAGTGCAACGTGAGGAGGTATCGAAGGGGGGAGCGTTGTTGTTGTTGGGGGCGGGGGCGTCCAGACGCCCCCCCGCGGCGCTCGGGCGTAAGCTTCCTTTTCAAAGGAAAGGCATTCGGCGCCGAGGTGATAGCGCGAAAGCGGATCAAGAGGGGCCCAAGATTTGAAATTGATTATTACCTGATACTCAATCATTTTAAGGTGGTTCGTTCTTCATTGCTCGCGTATCATTTAACACGTATTCCTCGACCCTTCGATGCCCGCCTTATTCGTCTTCGATCGTACACCCTTCGGGAGCAAATGTTTTGTTGCTTGCCACGTGGTAGTTGGCGCGGGGACGGGGAGAAGGAGGGAGAAGGAAAAGGGAGAGAGCGACGAAAGGAGGAGGAATCGAGAACGGAAGGGGACAAGAGGAAGGGAGGTGGAGATGAGGGCGAAGAAGATTTAGCAGAAGGCGAAGAAAGAGGAGCCACGCTTTGGGAAGCGGGCCCTCACGGGCGGGCCAGCCGTCACGGGCGGGGCGGGCGGGCGGACGTTGGTAGGCGTGTCGGGCGGGCGGGGCATCAATGCGGGCGGGCTGCAAGCACGCAAAGGCCAGACCCTGAAACCGCATGTCGGGCAGGCGGACCCAACAGGCGGGTCGGGCGGGCGGGCCTTCACGGACGCGGCGGGCGGGCGGACCTTGACGGGAGGGTCAGGTCATTGAAGCAGGCGGGTTTCCAAGCAGGCGACCGGGCGGACTTTAACGGGCGGGTCGGGCGGGCGGGGCATGGAAACGAGTTCGTAAATTGCGATGAAGCCTTTGGCCAGAGCGCGAGTCCAGAGAAAATTGCGAGGAGGTCTCGTGGGAAAGCGCGGTTCCTGAACGTCGAGAGCGCAGCGCCTTAGTAAAATGCAATGATTCTGGAGAAAACCATGAAGTATTAAGCGGGACCCGCTGTTCTTGTAATGCGGGGGCCAGGGGCAAAGTCTCAGGCCCAATGTTGCCTCATGAAAAACTGGGGTGCGAGCCCGGAGGGGGTGCTTAAATTGCAAGAATAGAGTGGGCAGTAGGCAGGGCGGATACAATAGATGCTTTCAAACGTAAGAATTCAGACAAGTTGGGCGCTTGGCTCGCGCGCTTGTGAGCTCACGGACGGCCCGCGCGGACGCATGCAAAACAGGTTGACCGTGGATAAACAGTTGCTGGGCTGGCTGGTGCTTCACAATCACCAAAGGCAAGATGTGTAAGCCGTCGCGATCGTGTCGCACGGAGTTCCCGCACGTTCCCGTTTCCGGAGGCCCGAGCTCGCCGGAAGCGAGTAGCGGAGCCGCGCTATTTTTCGCATAGGCAAGGTCCAGCCAAGGTTTTGGACTGGTGTGCGTGTGTGTGTGTGTTTTCACATGTGTTGGAGCTTGCGCGTTTGATAAATTGTTTTGACTTGTTGTCGCGGTCCGTTCTGCTGTCTAGGCGTATTCATTCCAATCCTCCTCGTCCTTGAAGACTGTGTAGGTGGCCCAGATAAGGCGCCAAGGAGCCCGCCACCCTGCCAGTTCCCTCTTCTTCCCAAAGTTCCGAGGGGCATACATCCCTCGCCCAGCGGCGGCATGCCAGGCGGCGTTCCTGCGCCCCCTGCGACGGCAGGCCTCTTGCGGGCCGTGCAGTACAACCCCATGGTTGCGAACAGACATTCGCCTATTAGATATCATTCGTGAGCTAGGCACAAGGGACATCATAGCCTTGACGGGAACGCAGTTGAAGTCGAGGGGTGGGCAGTGGGATGGGACCAGGAAGAGCGGAGGATGCAGCACGATTCAATACGGTTATTCGTAGGGGAGTTCCGACTTCGAAAGTATGCGGAGTTCAAAAGAATCTTACCAGTCCCAACATCCCCTCTGGGCCCGATGTCTCGGGCTTCTTCTTCGCCGAGAAGACGCGAAGTATGGAGCGCGTGCCGTTTGCTTTCCCCCGCGCGAAAGTACTCGAGCTGCCCGTCTCGTCGACGAACGTACCCTGGATCAAATGCGCAAGTGGCTCTGTGAAGCCGTTGCTTTTTTTTCGAGAGCGAGGAGCAATGTCATTTCTCATTGCAGACCTCAACGGCGGGGTGTCCCACTCTCCCCATAATGGCGCGGCTGGACGTTTCGGGAGTGGCAAGAATACGCCGAATACGGCATGATTGAGACCTTTCTTGCAGGTTGGGACATGACAAGCGCGAACACCCGCTGCGACCCCCCCCCCCACCAGCACCGCCACCAAGCACCCACCCACCCACCCACCCCACCCCACCCCCACCCCCCTTACCCCACCCCACCACACACCTTCACCTCAAACAAGGGTTCCGAGAGCTCCACCGACAACATCTTCATCCCCACGGCGATGCCTGGCACAGCTGACCGCGCCCAGGTTCTCACCAGCAGCGTTAATAGGCTTCAGTTTGCAATGCACCCCGACAGCCAAGATCACAAGCCCGTTGTGGTAGCGACGATCGCCAGGCCCGCTGTCGCCCATCGCACATTCCGAAGACCACGCCCCAACCGCGAGGCGCTCTACGAGTGTCCAGACGGGGCACATGCGCCTGGAGTGGAATCAAGAATCCAAGCGTTTGGCCAGACCGGGGAACCAGGGGACCTTGACAAGATGAATCAGACCTTCATGAAGGCGGTGAAGCAGGCCACCGTAAACATTTCCAGCGAGCCCCACAAGGAGCACCTGAGGACCGTCAAGAGCCTTCTGGTAAAGCGACGCAGCCCTGCGGAGCACGCTACGGACGACGACGAGCGCACCAGTGAGGTCAAAGCCGCGAGCGAACAGATCCGAGGGCGAAGTCAGCAACACTGCCATGCAATTCAGCGGCGCAGGTGCGCGGAGATACAGAAGGCCGCCCAGGAGCAGTACAATTTTTCAGCGCAGAAAATGACGCGCACCTCCTGGCGCGCAGGAAGCGAGGCCCTCGACAGCGTAGGTCTGCCGCCGCGCTGGGTTCATCGGCGTGCGTCGCTAGCTGGGCGCGCAAGATGCTGCTTGATCCACGATCAGGAGGTTGCGCAGTAGGGGCCAAGGCCCCCAGGCAAGTGCCCCTGGAGGCCCAGACAGAGAAGCGCCGGCAGATGGCGCATAGCGCGGCGCTCTGCTGGGCAGCCGAGGACTGGAACCAGCTCTCTGGAAGCGCACGGAGGCTCCGCTATTTGGCGGGCGCGGCCCTACTGCAGCACGCCACCAGAATGCCCGCGCTGAGTTTTGCATCCCCAAGTGGGTTGACGAGCGCAGACCCGCTCAACGGTGCAGTCTAGGACACGACGACGACAACTCCAAGACCACAGCGACGAGAGGCACGGTCTGCGGGGCCACGGGCGCCCTCAGACAGCACGACAGACGCCCAGCCGCCGGGCACAGCGCACAAGCAGCGCGCGCATTAAGGCACAACAGCAAGTTGGACACGGGGAGCGAGAGACGCATCACGTCCACGCGCGCGCTCGGGTCAGCTGGGACCCGCCCGACTGGGCCCACGGAGGAGACGGAGGAGACGGGGGGGAACCGCGACGGGGCCCAGATGGCGGGGGGGCACAGGGCGCAGGCGGCAGGGGTCTCGCACGCGCAGCGGCACCACGACGCCGCGAGCGCATACTACACAGCACGACAGCAGCCCTTGAATGCGTCGACTCAATCTATGCTCTGCGGGACAAGACATTCATGCGAGACCGAATCGTTCACGACGCTTCACTTCTTGAAGACGCGAACGGTCTCTTTCCGGCCGCAAGACAAGCGCGGTCTGTTCCTTCAGGGCACAGCAGGGGCGCAGCTCCGTTGTAGAACAGATTCAGCGCTCGCCCGCGGGCGCTTATCCATCCCGACGGCGATCGAGAATTGCCCCCCCCTCGAAACAGCTCATCCGCGGGGCGCGGAGTGGACGGAGCAGTTCTCCATGACTGCCCACGTCGCCGGCATTGCTAGCGAGGCGATCGAGGACGGGGGTGGGGCGACAGAGGAGACGGTCAGCAGAGCTAGCAGATTGGAGGGCGACGCCAAGGGGTCGAGGGCGATCGAAGGGGGGTCGAATCGTCAGCAAGCAAAAGAAAAGATGTTATTTCAGATGCCGCTCAGCCCATCAGACGCAGCGCAGGCCTTGCAGCGGCGCGGTCGAGAACGTTGCAGGGCGCGCCCTTGACCGCTGCCGATATCTAGTTGGCTTTCAGGCATCGACGCTCACCTCTGGGGCCCGAGCTACGCAAGAGGCTCAGCGCCGCCAACGCAGCTTGCCACAGCGTGGGACGGCGCGGCACACAGACACGAACATTAGTGAGCGGGACCCTGGTCAACACGGCCTCATCGGCGATGGAGGCAGTAGCCCATGGGTCCGGTGTCGTTTCGGCAAACGACGTTAGGCACCTTCAGGGGCTACTCATCAAGAAGTTTAGAGCCACCCTCCAGCGCACTTCACTAGGGCCCCAAGGCCCGACATCAGCGCTCCATTCATCATCGCGACGTATTCCGACGACCTGAATCGTTTTTTTCATATGAAGCTACGCGCACTCGCAGACTTAAGTCGATTCAGGAAATGTTCCCACATCGACGCGATAACACACAATGTCAAGCGACGGTTTTTAGACACCAGAAGTTTAACGAGCCAATTTCGGATGGCGAAGACCAGGTTACCGAGACCAAGAACCAGCGGGCACGTCAGGCATACGCTGACCTCGACAGCCCGCAAGAGCTCGGGGCTGGTGCAGCGTTATATCCCACGCAGACCCCATCGAGCTTTTACTCCGGAAGCCCGCGGACTTCTGCAGAATAGACGTCGGAGAGTCTCGAGCCCGCTCCCTCTTTCAGGATACAGAGGCTCGCGAGGCCGCTGAGCAGGCGGTCGTCGGCGCGCACCATTGCTTGGGAGTTCGGGGCGATGCGATCGCACGCACACCGCTCTGGCCATCAAATGGCAGCTCCGCATGCGCATTGCATCGGCGGTTGGAGGGTCGCACGGGAGGGCGAACATAGCGACGGTCGCCACGAATGCGAATGACGGCGTTTCATGCGAGTCGACGTTTCGAGATACCGCCACGGCACATTGCAAGCAGTCTTCTTCGCAGCTATTGCCCGACAGCCCGACCTAGATTCGCTGCGCCAGTGAACAAACCAAAGCTCGGATGTGCACGCCTGGCCACCATTGGGTCCGCAGCTGATATTCAAGCACGGACGAGAGCACATGGAACCTCACTGATTTCCGTCTTTAACGTTCGAGGGCCCCCAGCTGAAGCAGATGGCGCGCGAGGGCCAGAAGAGACAGGGCTGACTGGCAGCAGCGCGCCCTCGTTGTCAATACACTCCCCGGGCCTAGAAGCAAGGAAGCAAGAACGGAAGGATGGAGATGCAGAGGACGAGGGCGTGGGCACCGACAGCACGCCATAGATAAGGCAGTCGCTGATCGCGCAGCTCGAACGGCGAGTTCGAACGCTGGAAACCCAAACACACGCCACGATGCTCCATCCACCAGAAGTGCCAGGTCGCACGCCAGATGAGTGCCTGCTCCCATGGGCACCTCAAGATGGGGAAACAAGCACCCGACACAGGTCGCCCCCCCCCCCCCCCCTGCGTCCCCACTGCGTTTCAGTGGCCCCCGTAGCTTTGCTGACCTTCGAGCACAGGGATGCCTCGACCAGGTCTCGGTCGATGCTCGCGGGGCCGCAGCGGAGTCGGGATGGGGCAGACAACGCTCGCCTGCGGGTCATTGAGATGAGCGCGCCGTCCACCCGCCAGATGCCAGAAAAGAACCCACGGCGCGCATATTGCGCAGTTGCCGCGGAGAGCTCGTACTGCCGAGGTCCATGGAGGACCGCGGCAGTTTGATCCAAACAGTAAAGAGTCAGCGGGCGAACTCCACCAAGACACGCTCACGGTGACCCCGACCCTGCACGCGCAGATCAAGGGAACGAGGGCCCCAGCCGAAACCACGCTGCCCGAGACACCGCGCAGCACAGGACGCCAGATCACGAGCGGCCGCGCCCCACGCGGCAATCTAGCGAGACAGCTTGACCGCGGCGAAAGTTCTAAGAAGCGGAGCGCGATCGCCCGCGATGGTGTCCAGCGACAGATTGAGACGCATCGCGGCTTCTATTTCGACGGCGATGGTGTCTAACGTCAAAGTGAGACCTTCGCCCGTACCGCTTCTCATTGCCACCCCCGCCAAGGCCCTGGGTTGTCTTTGGCCAGGACGCCTTGAACAGAACTGACAGCGCTGCGCCTGGCCAACTTAACTTCTGCCGAATCCGCGTTCTAGACCGGGCCGTGCCAGTCTTGAATTCAATTACAGGCTTGTGAAACACCTAAGAGTTTCCAGCGCCTTGCTGTATTTTGGATGCCGCATTGCGTGATGCTGAGATGGAATGGAAGCCCTTCCCGAACTCAGCTCAATTGTTTTCATGTTCGAGCGTGTTCCGCCCTTTGGTGGGCCACCGACATGCTGAGCCTTCAGGGCCCTGACTCGCCTACGATGTGGAGTGATTATTGCTTCCACTTTGGCCGCGCCCCCATGTTGGCGCCCTTTGAGAGCGCATCAGCCTTGCTGGCACGCTGCAGGAATTGACTAAGGATGGGGGAAGCTAAGCATTTCTGACCCCCACTCAGAGTTACTTGCCAAAAAACAGGTGTCTTGGATCTGGTTTGAACTGTAAGCGGAAGAGAGACAGAAATAAATAGGGAGAGCGAGAGAGAGACAGAGAGAGAGAAAGAGAAAAAAAAAAAACAAAACAAAAAAAAAACATTGTATTGGTTTCGGTCCCCCATGCTACCTGCGCCCGCCCTGGCCTGCTTATCATTCCGCTTTTTCGCAATACCGTCTTGCCTCGTGCCCGCGCGGCACGGTTTTTTTTTTCAAACGCTCGGCGCCACTGCACCACGGCTCCGTCCCTTGGGAGGACCACGCCCAAGCGCATGTGCGGAAGTCCGTCCGTCCGTCGTCCGCATCCTTTCCTCTTCCCCCCGTCGTCGTCGTCGTCGTCGTCGTCGTCGTCGTCGCTGCCGCCGTCGTCGTCGTCGTCGTCGTCGTCATCCTCGCCTTGTCGTCGTCGTCGTCGCCGCCGCCGTCGTCGTCGTGTTCGTCGCCGTCGTCGTGGTCCCGCGGGTCTTGGAAGCTTTCGCCGATGTCGCCATTTGGGCGCCCCCCCGTTTCCCTTTTTGTTTCGGGTCCTGATTCGGGGCGGAGGGACGACGACATCCTGGGGAGCGCCGTCGCCATTCCACCCGGCTTTCGGCTGGTTCCGGACGAGGAGACCCGCCGCTACGGCAACAGGAAGGGGGGAGGAGAAGCAGAAGAAGAAGGAGGTGGTGGAGGAGGAGGAGGAGGGGGAGGAAGAAGTGAGAGGAGAGGAGGGGGAGAAGAGGAGGAGGACGAAGAGGAGGAAGAGGAAAAGCGGGAAGAAGTGGGAGGAGGGGATGAGGGGAGGATGAGACGGACAAGCACGCGGACGAGAAGTTGGTGTGGGGACGGGGAGGCAGGAGAGAGTGAACTTGTCGCGCGACGGCCTGTCGGCTGCCGAAGAGCGAAATCAAGGTTAAAGCAAATCCCGCCGCAGACGCCTGTTTCTGTTGACTATGTACCCCGTGTGCAGGACGAGCGCGACCCTAAAAGGCGCGGGCGCGGTAGAGCAAGGACGAACACGGCGAGGACATGCACGCGCGCATAGACTTGGTGACGCGAAGGACCTTCGTTGAGACCCACAGAGATCACTACCTGTTCCTTTTTCATCTGGCCCGCCAGCCAAACGATTCGGAGAGCGAGATGCGTGCAACGAGATTTGTTCACCCCAGGCTACCCAACACGCCCGCGACTTGAAATGGGTTCGCGCAGGTTGTAGCCATTCATGCAATATGTGAAAAATGTGTATACATATACACACACATGCGTACATACATACATACATGCATACATACATACACACAGACAGACACAGACAGACACAGACAGACAGACCGACAGACAGACAGACAGGCACACACACATACACCTTTAAATATACATATACAAATACGTATACATATACATACACATACACAGATACACGTACATATGCATACACACGTACATAAACATGTGGATACACCTACACTTGTGCATGTACATAAACATGCAGCATACAAACACACGTACGTACGTACATATGTATATGTATACACATGCAGATATACATTAAAAAAGGCATGCATGCATGCATGCATACATGCATACATGCATACATACATGCGCGTTTGCATGCATGCATGTATACATGCATACAGTCGTGCATACATACATACATACATACATACATACATACATACATACATACATACATACATACATGCATACATACATACATACATACCTACATACATACATGCATATATATACACATGCATGCATACATACATACGTTTACATGCATGCATGTATACATACATACGTGCATGCATACCTGCATACATGCATGCATGCATGTATACATACGTGCATGCGTAGTTGTTTGCACCATGTTATGCATACATACATACGTACACTCATACGCACGCATTAACATATATGCATGCATGCATGCATGTATACATGCATACACACATGTATGCATGCATGCATTCATGAATATATTCATACATGCGTACATCCATACATACATACATATATACATACATGCATGCATACAGATATACATACTTATATATATATATATATCTACGTACATACATACATGCATGCATGCATACATGCATGCATGCATACGTGCATACGTGCATACATACAGACGGACAGACAGACAGACAAACAGACAGACAAACATATACATACATGAGGCCTCTTCGGCGCCTCTTCGGCGCCTCTCGGGGCCTCCTGAAGCATCTTGGGGCGCAAGGCTCGGATTTTCGGTTCGTGTTCCCTCTCTTGGGCCCCTTTTGGGGCTGTCTTGGGGCCCTCTTCGGCCGTCTTGGGCCGCTCTTAGGCCGTCCTGGGGGAAAGGGAAAGGAATCGGCCACGCGCATAGGGGGGTAGGGGGAGGGGGGGAAGGCGTCTCAGAAGCACCCCTGCTTCCTAGAAGGCGCGGGCCTTGTCTGTAGGTGAAGGGCCGGCGCCTTCTAAGAAGCAGCCTCCTTCTAAGAAGCTTTCCCCCCTCCCCTACCCCCTCTGCGCGCCGCCATGAGAAGACACCTTCCGCTCCCAACCTCGCCTTTGCCATTTCGCCCAGCGTTGCTGCCTGCTGCTCCACTGCCGCATCCGCCTCCCCAGTCCTTCTCGCCTGTCCTCCTTGTCCTCCTGCTGATTCGCTTGCTTACGTCGCACGGCCGACCCCGAGGGAGCCCTGGGTGCACCTCTTCCAGGGAGCGGTATCGTAGAAGCGTCTTGGCGCCGTGCGTCCAACCGGGACACCCATCGCTGTACTCCAAACGGTCCTTGTTGGGTCGTTTTGGGGCTTCTCGGGGGCTTCCTGCTGGGGGCCTCTTGATTTGGGACCTCTGGGGGCTTTCTTGGTGGCATATTGGGGGTCTGGGGGGCCATCTTGTGGGGAGGGCCCCTGGAGCCCGTTCGAGGGGGTCTCGTGGGCATTATTGGGAGCCTTTGTGGGGCCCTCTTGGGGGCCGTCTTGGGGCGATGTTTGGGGCCCCTTGGATTGCCTCAGGCACCCTGAAGATCGAAAAGGCGAGTACGTCAAAAACGCCCACACGCCTTTAGAAAGTCAGCGATATTAGCATACTGACGCCCTCTGGGGGGTCCTCCTGGGGCTCTCTTGGGCCTCCTGGGGCTGTGTGGAGGCCATCTGGGGCCCTCTTGGACCTACCTTGGTATCCCAGAGCACTTGCTTGTAGACCGCCACGAAACTGTCTTGGACAGCTTCGGCGCGCTTGGGAGCTCTTCTGGGCTTTGTGAGTCCGCCGGCAACTCCGCGCCCCCTTTCCAAACCGGTCGATCCTGGCTCCCAAGGGAAGGGAAGGTTTACGGTGGGGATGTTGGTTAAGGAGTGTGTCCAGGGCTTTCAGACCCTTAGAGAGTCCTTATTTGATGAGGGCGGCGGTGATATCTTGACCACTCCACGATTGGAGCTCCACCGGCTTCCAGACCCTGGGTTCCTTACCCAACTGTTCCTTATCCAATGCCCTCACCGTATCCCACACGCCGAGAAAACTCCAAGGTGTCAGCGAGTTCTGCTCCTCTCATAGCTCCTCCGTGTAGTCATATGTCTTCACCTGATCTCCAGCCCACTTCTATTCCTCCTTCTCTGTCATTTCGAGGCGCCTGCGGGAGACTAGCTGGCGCCTCCTGGCTTGTTCTCCTCCTCCTCAGTCTCACCATCGTTCCTTTCATTTTCCTCAACCTCACCACCCTCCCCCTCCTGTTCCCCCCAGCCTCCCTACCCCAGGAGAGGCGCGAGACGCTGGGGGAGCTGAGGCAGAGGATGCGCGAGCTCGACGAGAGGTACGCGCGGCTCCCCCTGAAGATCGAGACGGAGCGACGCCGTGGGACAACAAACGCAGACCACCGACGTCTTGTTGTTCCGTTCCTCCGACGTTGCTTGTTCCTTTGTCACATCCCATGAGTACATGCTGACTCGGTTAGATCGCGCGCGTGTCGTCCGCATAACGAGCCAAACGAACAGAGACCACGACGCAGAAGAAGTGACTCGCCGTAAGTTGTCTGCAACCCCTCAGGTGGACACATCCTGCCCCCCAACAGGAGCACGAACACTTGTCACGGACTCGGTGCCTTGGGCGTTTTTGTCCGCCATTGCTTAGGAGAACACGCTCCCAACAAAGTGTGGCTCTCTTCCCGCCGAGGGGGGCTCAAAAAGGCGAAAGGAGGAGGAGGACGAAGAGGACGAGGGGAGAGTGGGCAGTGTGGTTGCCAGAAACGGCTGTCACGCACATCGGCAGCGTGAATTTTGGCTCATGCCAGAAGTAAAGAAGCATTGGCCACAGGAGGAAGCGAAGGAGGAGGAGGAGGAGGAGGAGGAAGAGGAGGAGGAGGAGGAGGAAGAGGAGGAAGAGGAGGAGGAGGAAGAGGAGGAGGAAAAGGAGGCGGACGAGGAGGAGGAGGAGGAGGAGGAGGAGGAGGAGGAGGAGGAGAGAGGAGCAGGGGCACACGTGCGCGTAGTCATACACTAGCAAGCTGGTTTGCACACTCGCGCGTGCGTAGGCCGACCTGGGTAGGTGGCACTCGCACGAGATCCCACGCGAGCACGAGCGAAGAAGAGAGAGAGGAAGGAGGGAGGGGAGAACGGCGGCGAAGAGACGACAGTCCGCGGATGGGCTGGCATCCCCTGGACAGCTTGAGGCGAGGCGAAACGGCGAATGACACTACCTGCAGTGCCGCACAGGGCCGAAGCGGGCGCGAAATCTGAACCGAGCAACATGAGTGAAAGAGAGGAGGAGGAGAGGACCCATCGGCGCACGCTGCACGATGCCAGCGGCGCACGGGTTTCCGTGCACCGCTCCAAGAGCGAGGCCGCGAGAAGCCCCTGGGCCCCGCAGAGCGCGCGAGGCCTGCGCGGACGGCCCCGTGCGTGCGCGCGAGCGCGCGAGCTGCGCATGCGCTCGGTGCGGCTCGTTCGTCCGGCGTCGTGTGGCGGTTCACGGACTCGACAGGGACGAGCCCGACGAATTTCGCCAAGGCGTTCTTTGGCGCTGATTGGCGTAGACCGAAACGTTGCCGGGAGAGGCGATGGACCGCGAGTGGTGTTCAATAGTGTCCGTTGCGCCGCAGTCCAGGCAACAGCGTCCCTTCCCTTGAGAGCGGCGGCCAGTGACCCGGCCATTGAAAACACTCCGGGCTCTTGCAGCAGGGATTTTGGGAGCCAGCAGCTTGGAGAGGTTGCTAGCGAGACGCAGCCAAGAGTCGACCCAGCGGCCAGGCAGCACAAACACTTGCCTTCGATCGAGGCGCCGCCAGATGTGAGCGCGGTCCGTTCATGGGATCCGTTGATCTGCTTGGCACACGCCGCTTGACGGCCTTCGCGCTGGTACCCGCGGCTTCCAGGATGGAGGAGCGGGCTGTCCGCGCCGATCCTCCTCTGCACCGCCGAATGGGCGGAGTCCAAGTTCAAGAAGAAGGGGTTGCGAGCCCAGTGACCGTACAAGATCTGCTTCTGAACGCTGTCCGCTTGATTCAGCATGTTGGTCAAGTAGCGCGCCCCGCCCGCCCGCCGCCCGCCCGACCACCGCCCACCCCCCGCCGCCCGCCCGCCGTGCTTCCGCGATCAACAGAATTCCCAGCACTCAACAGTGTCCGTCTCCAATACAACACCCACCAGTACTCAACAGCATCCCGCTACAAGAGAGAGTCCTGAGGAGTTCTGTTCAAATCCCGATCCGCCCGCCGTCCGCCCGTGCCTTCGCTTCAGTTGCAGCGGCTTCGATATCCATGAATCCATCTGGCATGCCAGTGAGGTGCATCGCCGTCACGGACGGGGGGGTCGATCCAAAGATAAGTTTCTGTAAACAAAGCACAGATAGCCGCTGACTCGCGGTCGGGAAAGTCCAGCGGCAACGTGTCTAGCTGCGCGCAGAACATGATGACAGATGTTGCGAAAATGTTGTGGGTTTCCATGAAATGAAGAAACCCCCGCCCAGTTTACCCCGGATCGTGGCCCGCGCCAAATACTTGGTCATGGCATAGCACGACGTGGCACTTAAGCACTGCATATCACAGCTTCAGCTGAAGGCATGGCTTCGCGCAGCGGAGCGCAACCTAGCATTGCATTGCATGCCGTGGCATGGCACGGGAAATGACGCCAGCGCTGCAGCGGGAGCACGATTCGGAACGAGCGGAAGCACGGAAATGAGGCCAGCGCTGCAGCGGGAGCACGATTCGGAACGAGCGGAAGCACGGAAAGGAGGCCAGCGCTGCAGCGGGAGCACGATTCGGAACGAGCGGGGCCCGAAAATGAGGCCGGCGCCTCAGCGAGAGCAGCATTTTGAAAACAAATGCATGCGAAAACCCAACTCCGGGGAATCCTGTGTGTAAAAAACAGTACGCGGGGGAGGGTGGCGAACACTCCCAACCCGTCATCAGGGGAAGGAGGAAAGTAGTATTCATGTTGAGTAATTGTGTGGAGGAGGAGGAGGAGGAAGAGGAGGAGGAGGAGGAGGAGGAGGGAGAGGGGGAGGGGGAGGGGGAGAGGAGGAGGAAGAAGGGGGGGGAGGAGGAGGAGGAGGAGGAGGAGGAGGAGAGGAGGAGGAGGAGGGAGGGAAGGGAGAGGGGAGTAGGAGGAGCAAGAAGAGGAGGGCGCGCGGCGCAGCGGAAAGGAAACGAAGACCGGGAGCAGGAGGGGGAGGGGTCGGGCCCTTGTTTGCGATGGATGGGAGGAGGAGGAGAGAGGAGGAGGAGGAGGAGGAGGAGGAAGGAGGGGAGGAGGAAGGAGGAGGAGAGGAGGAGGAGGAGGAGGAGGAGGAGGAGGGGGAGGAGGCAGAGGAGGAGAAGAGGCAGAGGAGGCAGCGCGCGGGCAACGGGGCAGGAGGACGAGGAAGAGGAGGAGGAGCAGGCAGAGGAGGGCGTGGCAGTTGCTTGAGGTCTAGGGAAGGGTCTTTCGTTGGGCTCGGTTTGGGGCCTGCCCCCAGGCGGCGCGCCCTCATTAGATGTTCCATGCAGACATTGCAGCAAGGGCTTCCAAGACGGCTCCAGGACTCCCACGGAGTCCTCCAGTCGATTGACTTCCCAAGAGGTCCCAGATGGGGTCCCGGAGAGCCAACATAGCAGAAAGCATGCCCAGTTGTTTGCGGCAAACCCCGCCACCGCGTTTGTGCAACAGCGCAGCAGGAAGGAGATTGAGTGCAGGAACAGCGCAATTCCGACGACTGGTCTGACCTGGGACGGGTCGTGAACTCGACTTTGTCATCGTCCACGCGGTAGGGGGGAGGTCGAGTCCACGCCACGCTGCAGCTCAGCGAGCGGTCTGAACTGAGGCGGGACGTGAACTCGACCTCATCTTCTTCCGCGCGGGAGAAGGGAGAAGGAGGAGGAGGAGGACGAGAAGGAGGAAGAGGAGAAGGAGGAGGAGGGGAGGCAGAGAATGAAGGAGGTAGGAGGGTCGAGGAGTAAGAGGTCGACAATTCGGGATAGGGGTGAGAGCACGGCCATATGCACCTAAGTGCACTTGTACAAAAGATCGTGGTTGTCTGGGCCAAAAATTAAGCCGCCATTGAGGCGAGAGCACGACTCCTGAATAAGTTGTGAGGAAGTCTCGGGCGACAGGCTTGCCGGACCAAACGATCTCGGTCTCCACGTCCTTTTTGTGGGACTCTTCTGCGGTCGTTTCATCATGTATTAAGACCCTTGCTAGCGAAACGCTATGAGGGGCAAATTGTCTCTGGGGAAGGATCTGGACCACCTCGACGCTGCGCACATACAAAAAAACACATCGTCGGACGTCTGGGTGTGCGTCGTGGCTCTGGTTTTGTCGTGGCTGCCCTGGGGACCAGGCACGGCCACCGCGCCTGGGCTGAAAACCAAGCCGCCAGAGACATGAGCGTCCTCCTCCTCCTCCTCCTCCTCCTCCTCCTCCTCCTCCTCCTCCTCCTCCTCCTCCTCCTCCTCCTCCTCATGATCATCCTCACGCCCCCCCCTCCTCCTTCTCCCCTGCTTCCTCATCCGCCGTTGCGCACCGCGGGTCCCTTTGCCGCGGGCGCACTGTAATCGGGAGCCAACGCAACCCCCCCGCCCCAGGCACGAGCTACCGCTCGGCGGTGGCCGCTCCCAGAGAGGAGGGGGTGCACCAGACGGGGCCTCCAGAATCCGTTAATAGGGACCACCAGGGCGCCAACGTCCCGAAGCTTGCCCAGTCCCATATCGTCAGCGTCCCGAGCTTTTCACCGCCTCCCGCCCCGCGGAGCGGAGCAGCGCCAGGGCCGCAGCCGCGACACGCCAGGCCGAAAATAGCCGCGGTTCGCGCAGCGCGGCTCGGGCTGGAGAGCGTTGGATCAGGCGATCGCAAACATGGATCAAGGGGGCGTGGATTAGCGACGGGTCCCGTTTTCGGAGCAAATACCGGATTTCCGCCGTCGACCGAACGAGGCGGCACCAGCCGCATTTTGGAGAGGGCACCTCCCTTGGTCCATGGATTTGGCGACCGCGCACCAAATCCATGGATCGCTAATCCATGTTTGCGCGGCCCCGAGTTGGAGAGAGGCACCATCTCCAGGGTGGCCCCTGAGATCTTGGTGCCCCATTATTTTCTCGAGGCGGGCGACTACGCCTGGCTGCGGGCCCTGGGACCCTCGCAGATCGATCCGCCGCAGACGATGTAGCGGGCGAAGAACAGTGCAAAATTACGCTACCGAGGAGTCCCACATATTTATTTTATGCTACGCGTGTTCACATACCATGTCACGTCCTGCCTCGCCATCCTCCAGTTGGGGGCTTGGGAGCCGATTCCTGGTGAAGAACCTGCCAGGCAATATTCGCCACACGTGGCCCCCAACAGGCGAAGAACGGTATAACCTGAACTTTTCCGTCACCGGGGGCGCTGCCCCAAGGCGGCTGGAAAGTTTATACCTTGACGTGCCACCGTGAGGGTACAGACTTCCCGGCCGCCCGACAGCGAAGAAGTGTATCTCATATTGCTTCTAAGTGCCGCGACGGGATGGGGCCTGTGGCCCCGCCCGCGAGCTGTCGCGATTGCTGCCCTTGCTCCGCGTCGGAGCTCCGGGGGGGCGCGGCGGCCCGAGGGCGCGAAGGTGACCTCAAGTCGGACCTGTCCCTCCACAGGAGGACTGTTCAAAAATAGTCCAACAAATAGTCTGGGGACGCTTTGGGGCATTTCTTGACCATTCTTGAGTATCTGTTGACTCTTTTTTATTATTCGTCCAAAATACCCCTTCAGGGAGCACACGTCCGACCTGAAGGCAACCGCGCGTTTCGCACACGGCGAGGCGCGGTGCGCAGAGCGGGGGTGCCCAGGCCGCGTGCCTCGGCCGCGGCCGCGCCCGCGCGCCGGCTCGAGGGCGGAGGCCTGCTGCCCAGGGAGCCGGCCCAGCGCCCCGGGGCAAGGCGCCGTGCCGATGGGCTGCCTGGCGTCCTCCTCCCCAGCAGCGTCATTCAGCCGACCCCCCTGGTGCCCATGCCCATCTCGGATGCTCGTGTTTGGGGGACCTTCCTGGGGCCCACCTGCCGAATCTGTTCGACTCAGGTTCGACTCAGGATCGACTCAAGGTCGACTCAAATCGACGGACGTTCGACGCAGCTTCGACGCACGAGTGGAGCGAGTGTCTCCAGGAAGGTTCCCAGAATGAGCATCCAACCCATCCAGATCCCCATCATCTCAGCGCCCCAGTTGGGGACATACCGTTTCGAAGCCCGCAGGGAACGGCCTACATCTTCACCTACGGGGGGTAAGTTGGCCAGTGGGACCCAGGCCACGCCCATGGGGATAGGGGTCGGTTGAACGATGCTCACCCCAGACCCCCTCGCGTGGTGAACGAAAGATCACGGGTGAGGGTCGCTAGTTCTCATGGGAAGAAGAGACACCGATAATACTGATCTTCCCTGGTCGCCACGGCCGGATTCGCCTTGAGATGCGGGTCAGAGCGCACCCTAGGAAAGGTGGGTGGTATCAGTATTAGGCCGCTGGGGGCCCTTGCCGGGCCTCAGGATTGTCAAAAAATAGTTCACGATGAAAACCCGCCCTTCAGAAGGTGTCCAGACCTCTGGGAGTCCACGCTGTGAAAAAGAACACGACCTCGGCGGGGGCAGGGGCAATGATCGGGTAGGTTCATGCGGCGTTGGCGCGCCGGCGACGCAGGCGAAGGCGTTCAAGGTTGAATTCGACGCGGAAGAATCTAGGAACGCAGTAACGCCATTGGACTCGACAGAATCCAAACCTTGAATCATCGGGGCCGCGATCGGTTCAAGGTCGAACGATCGGCGCAGTGTCAAAAACCTCTGCGCGCGCCGACGCCGCACGAGCCCACCGTATTGGGGTACAGGTTCAGGAGGAGACGCGTCGGCCCCCTTTGAGCCTCCTCCTCCTTTTCCTCCTCCTCCTCCCCCTCCTCCTCCTCCTCCGCCTTCGCCTCCTTCTCCTCCTCCTCCTCCTCCTCCGCCTCCTCCCCCTCCTCCCCTTCCTCCTCCTCCTGCTCCTCCTCCTCCTCCTCATCCTCCTCCTCCTCCTCCTCCTCCTCATCATCATCATCATCATCCTCATCCTCATCCTCATCCTCCGCTTCCACCTCCTCCT
>CAUYUJ010001514.1:7500-20407 GCA_963575745.1 Prorocentrum cordatum | reverse complement strand
ATCATCATCATCATCATCATCATCATCATCATCATCATCATCATCATCATCATCGTCATCATCATCATCATCATCATCATCATCATCCACCTCCTCCTGCGCCTATGCCTCCTCCTCCTCCTCCGCCTCCTCCTCCTCCTGCTACTCCTCCTCCTCCTCCCCCTCCTGCTCCTCCTACTCCTCCTCCTCATCATTCTCCTCCCCTCCTCCTCCTCCGCCTCCTCCCCTCCACCTCCTCCTCACGCCACCTCCTCCTCCGGCCTCCTCCCCTTCCTCCTTCGCCTCCGCCTCCACCTCCTCCTCCTCCTCCTCCTCCATCCTCCTCCTCCTCCTCCACCTCCTCCACCCTCCTCCGTCCTCCTCCTCCTCCTCCTCCTCCTCCCCACCTCCCTCCTGCCACCACCACCACCTCCTCCCCCCCCATCCTCGTCCTCCTCCTCCTGCTCCTTCTCCTCCTCCTCCTCCTCCCCTCCACCTCCTCCTCCTCCTCCCCCCCTCCTCCTCCTCCTCCTCCTCCGCCTCTCCCCTCCTCCTCTTCCGCCCCCAACCTCCTCCACCTCCTCCTGCTCCTCCTCCTCCTCCTCCTACCTCCTCCACCTCCTTCCTACTCCACCTCCTTCCTCCTCCTCCCTCTCCGCCTCCTCCTCCTTCTCCTCCCCCTCCACCTCCTCCGCCTCCTCACTCACTGCCACCTCTCCTCCTCCTCCTCCTCCTCCTCCCCCTCCTCCTCCCTCCTCCTCCTCCTCCTCCGCCTCCTCCTCCTCCTCCTCATCCCCCCCTTCCTTTCGCTCCTCCTCCCCTCCTCCTCCTACCTCCTCCTCCTCCTCCTCCTCCTCCTCCTCCTCCTCCCTCCTCCTCCTCCTCCTCCCCCCTCCTCCTCCCGCCTAGCCGCCGTCCCGTCCGCCCTCCCGGCCTCCTCCTCATCCCCCCCCTCCTCCTCCTGATCCTCCTCCTCCTACCTCCTCCTCCACCTCCTCCTCCTCCTTCTCCTTCCTCCTTCCTCATCCGCCTTCCTCCGGCCTCCTTCCTCCTTCCACCTTCGCCTCCTTCCTCCTTCCATCCTTCCCACCTTCCTCCTTCCTCCTTCCCTCCTTCCTTCCTTTCCACCTTCCTCCTTCCTCCTCCTCCTCCTCCTGCTCCTCCCCTCCTCCTCCTCCCTCCTTCCTCCCTCCTCCTCCTCCGCCTCCTCCTCCTCCTCCTCCGCCTCCTCCTCCTCCTCCTCCTCCTCCTCCTCCTCCTCCTCCTCCTCCTCCTCCCCCCCCATCCATTGCCGACAGGGGCACGTGCGGCCTCGCCGGCGGGGGGGGGCGTCTCGCCAAGCTGTCGACGATGGGTTGGCTGAGCCTACGCTAGCGCTTCGCCACTGGAGCCGGTCCTCCTGCCACGAGCGAGGGGGGGGAGAGTTCGAGGTTCAAACTTCGAGGTTCGAGGGTTTCGGGCGCTTTCGTCGGTTCTTCGCGGTTTTCCAGCCTCGGGATGCTTTCCAGCAGCTGCGCCTCGCCGAGGGCGTTCCGGGGGTGCCCAGATGGTCCCAAACGGCCGCCGGAGACCCGAGTTGTGACCCAAAAACCATATTCGGCGGCGCGCGATGGGTGGGGAAACGCGAAGGAGGAGGCCTTCTCAGAGGGCGGAGGCGGTGCGGCTTCTCAGAAGCCCTCGCGCATCCTCAGAGGTTTTAGAGAAGGTTTTTTTTCTGCGTCTTCGGAGAAGGCGAAGAGAAACTTCTCAGAAGGCCGCGGGGCATCCGAGCCTTCTGAGAAGGCCTTCTCTTTCTCGTTTCCCTCCCTCGGCCGAAGACAAACGACGTCGGGATTGTCTCTTCATGGCGTGGACTCTCCGAGATCTGGACCCCTTCCCTGGGGCCGGTTTTCCCGCCCCGAGTCGTCTTCTGACGGCCCCGAGGCCTGGCAGGGGGCCCCGGAGGCCGAAAGTGTGGAAAAGTTGTCCGTCGTGATTCCGCTCGCGCCTCTCCTCAGAGCTGGCTGTGCAGAAGAGTTACAGCATCGCAAAAGAGTCACCACCACAGCCTTGGACCCCATCTCTCGCGCCACTCTTCGAGCCGGATCGACCTGCGAGGTTCCCAGGGCCCAATGTTGTGCAAAAAAGGAGGAGGAGCAAGAGGAGGAGGAGGAGGAGAAGGAGGAAGAGGAGGAGCAGGTGGAGGAGGAGGAAGAAGGAGCCGTGAAAAACATGCGACGAAAAGGATCTCAGGGTTGCTTCCGCTCGCGTCTCGAGGGGGCCTGGGACCTCCTCCTCCGGCGGCCCCGGCACCTCCGCGGAGCACGAGGCTGAGCAGGGGCCGACCGTCTCGGCATCCGTATAGGCCTACCACGATAAGTATGTTCTCGAGCGAGCGAATGTTCTTACTATGGGGGCGTTGATTAAGGAATGTGCCCAAGAGGCGTCAGACCCTGGAGGATTCCGTATCTCATGAGAGCGGCGGGGATCTCGATAGCCAATCCACGATTGGAGTTCCACTGGCTTCCAGACCCTGGTTGCCTTATCCAATGGTTCCTTCGTCAACGCCGTCACCGTATTACAACAGCAGCATCACCTTAAACCGATGTACTAAAACAAGACGGTCTCGGCCAGAAGTGCTCGAAGGCCATCTCATGCAAGCCGCAAGAGGGTTTTATCGGACAAGAACAGATGTCATAAACACATTCTTTCGGAGCTCCGCGCGGATGTCTTGCATCGGCGCTGGGAGGCCCGGGCGGCGCCTCTGGCGCCGCCACTGGCATGCTCCTCGCGCCAGAGAAGGCGGCCCTGCGCAGATCCAAGACATCCGCGCGGAGCTCCGCAAGGTTGTGCTTGTAACGTTTGCCTTCTTCTCCCAGTCTCGTGCCAACCACAACAAGGCTTTCAGAACATGCTTTCGATTACGCCTATAAGCACGCCAGGACGCCTCGCCACCGCTCGGTGGTTCAAAGATGGGGTCCTGAGGGATGGGGGCCTGAGGATAGGAAGGAATCCAGGGGTGGATGTTCCCAGATAGCTCTCTGAGAGCTCAGAGGGTTTCAGATTAGGAGCTGGCAGCGCAGGGTAGCACCTGATCTATTTCCGGCGCCAGTCCAGACACCCCGTAGCAAATTACTCGAAGTTGCAGTTTGTCCCGGCAGAACGTTCTCCTACATTTTCGCAATACGTTTGTTGGAATGTGTTTAGCAGCTCCTTCGAAGCTCTTTCTGGGATCTTGCGAAGCTCTTTGCTCTAGCTTGTAAGCTTCCCAAATATCCTTTCAAGCGTCCTTGCAAGCGCCTCCCAAAGGCGTTTCGCGCGCTTCGGACCGCCCCGCTATGCAGGCACCTCTTCCCAAGGTCCCCGTCCCTCCCTGAGATCCGACGTTGCGAAGACATTGCATCACCATGAAAAAAACGCGACCAGAACCCCGGACCCAATCTTTCTGTGTCATTTTTCGAGCCCGATCGCTCCGTGAGGGTCCCAGGACCCGAGGTGGAGCGAAAACGCCCGCTGGGAGGAAATCGCAACGCCAGGATCTCAGGGCCCAGGGCCCCATCTTTGAGCCACCGAGCCGCTCGACGAGGCGAAGCAGCCGAGGCCCGGCGCGGCGCAGGCCCCGCCGGCCGCGGGGCCGCGCGCGGGGGCCGAGCCGGGGCCGCTGCTGCGAGAAGCGCGCCCAGGGTCCGCCGGTGCCGCCGCCGCGGCCACGATGGGCGGCGCGCACCCGAAGGGGGGCGGCCTTCTCGAGGGTTGAGTCGGGCCTGTCCCTCCACCGGAGGAAGATTCGCAAATGGTCAAAAAAAATGCTTTGGTGTCCATTTTCTGACTATTTGGGTGCATTTTTTGATTATTGTTCGAGTCTGTTTTATTTTTCTTCCGTGGGAAGACATGCCTGGCCTAATTCTAGGGGAACGAAGAATGACATAAACATAGAAATTCGGAGGCCCGCGCAAATTTCCCGGATCGGCGCTGGACCCCCTCCCGGGCGCGCGGAGCGCGCCAGGGGCGGCGCCTGAGGCGCCGCCAGGGGGGTCAAGCGCGGATCCGAGAAGTCCGCGCGGACCTCGGAGTTTTCATGTTTCTGTCATAATACTTAGGGGGGGGGGGGGGGGGGCGTTTCCACCGATTCCTCTCGAGGACACGCTCTTGCGTGTGGGACCAGCGCAGCAGAGCGACCTTTCCAATCCTGGGGGGGGTGCCTCCTTCCTCCTCCTCCTCCTCCTCTTCTCCTCCTCCTCCTCCTCCTCCTCCTCCTCCTCCTGCCTTCCCCTTCCTCCGCCTTTCCTCCGTCCCCTCCTCTCCCTCCTCTCTCCTCCTCCTTCGCCCTCCTCCTCCTACTCCTCCCTCCGCGCCTCCTCCTCCTCTTCCTCCTCCCTCCTCCTCCTCCTCCTCCTCCTCCTCCTCCTCCTCCTCTCCTCCTCCTCCTTCCCCTCCTCCTCCTCCTCCTCCTCCTCCTCCTCCTCCTCCTCTTCCTCCTCCTCCTCCTCCTCGTCCTTTTCCTCCTCCTCCTCCTCCTCCTCCTCCTCCTCCTCTGAAAGCAAAGGAGGGGACTGAGGCGGGCCAGCAAGCAAAAGCAGGGGGCGAGGCCGCTTCGTCCTGAACAGCTCGACAGCACTTCGTGGCGCCCAGCGTCCAAGGCAGGTCTCTTGTTATGACCGCTTTGGTGCCACGGGGCAAGCGAAGGCATCCGGAGGAAGGGGAAGAGGAGGAAGGAGGAGGAGGAGGAGGAGGAGGAGGAGGAGGAGGAGGAGGAACAGGAAGAGAGCCGGAAGGCGGAGGGGACGGACGCGCGGCCGGGGAACCTGCGCCACGGACCCCCCCCGTTAGGCGCGCACGCGTCCGTCCGAGGCAAGGAGCGGGGGAGGAGAGGGGAAGGAGTGGGGAAGGCGAGGGAGCAGACAGACGCGGGGCGATCCGTGCCGAACTTCGTGACTACAGGGCCGGCGGGGGGAGCAAGGCAGGAGGGGGGGCAGCGCGGCGCCACAGCCAAAACGACAGCGGAGGAGGGAGGAGGGAAGGAGATAAGGACGCGGCGGAGGATGAGGGGAAAGAGAGAGAAGAGGTTACTAAGTAGTAAACTAGATGCGGCGTCGACGCCTCATTGCGCCCGTCGCCAGGGCCGGGCAGGACGTCCGCCACGGCCGCGGCTGGGCTCCCGCGCTGCCCAGCAGCATGGCGGCCACGCCCCGCTGCAGCGCTGTGGCCAGCCGCTGGCGGACATCTGCCAGGCTGGCAGCGCGCCGCTCGTCCGTGGGCGCCTGCGCCCGCAGGAACGCCCAGAACTCGCGGCCCAACCGGCCGCCGGTTTCCAGCGCGGCCGCAACCAGGCCTGGCCCTGGGTAACGGCGGTGCTTCTCCTGCTCGCGCTCGCGCGCCGTTGCCCCGTCGGCCCGCGCCCGTGCCCGCGCTGTGGCGTTGTCGGCAGAAGGTGCCTCAGCGACGCTAACATCCACAGCCACGCGCCCAGAATTGGGGATCAGAATGACGTCTAGGACGGCTTGTTCAATGCCCTGTCGCGTCATCCGGTCCCACCCTGGGACGTGCTGCTCTGTCAGCACAGAGTCTCCGTCGCCAACCTCCCGCAGCCACGCTGCGAGGACGTCCCGGCACCCGTTGTGGCGGCGCACAAAGCCCCGGCCTGTGCGGCAGCACACGGCGTGGACGCCATAGCGCCTCTGGGACACGCATCCACAGAGCGCACTCGTGGTCGTCGTTCGGTGCGCGCACGGCGCTCCGCCGCTCGCCGCGGGGTCTGCGACCAGGAGGCGGCGCCGGAGGCTGACGATGAAATCGTCGTCGCCGAGCAGGTGTTCCGTCCTGCGCGGTGGCCACAGCCAGGCGCCGCCCTCTCCGCCGGCGCTGCGGACCAGGGCTGCCCCGTCGTTGTCGCCCTGGCTTGTCAAGCGTCGCAGCAGGTCGTGGTAAACTCGCCGGGTCGCTGGCTGCAGCACTTCTTTCTGGGTGCTCGCAAAGGCCGCCGCGCCAGCGGCGCCGAGGCGGGCCCGTGTTGTCGCCAGCGTTGCAGTGAGTCGGGGCGTCTCTGCGCGGGGGGCGGCCTCGGTCGGCAGGCCCTGGTCGGCCCTCACGGCGTCCTCCACCGCGGCCCAGGATGCCACCCAAGCACCGTCGGCCCGCAGCGCCGCGCTCTGGAAGCCCGCGCCCCCGAGCTTCAGTGGGAGGAAGAGCAGCACTTTGCTGTCGTCCGCGAGCGGCGCGCCGAGCAAGCTCGACATCGCGGCTGCGACGGCCTTGTAGCACTGCCAAGCCCCCGCAGCTGCGACGCGAGCGCGTTGGAAGTGAGTGACAGCTCCGTTCACATAGCAGCGCAAGAGCGTGACTACGTGTTGCGCTTCCAGCCCGGTCGCCAGAAGGTGAAAGAGCTTGCCCGCGTAGGTGCGCAGCCGCTCCGTGGCCAGCCCCGGCGCCTCTGCATCCTCCACGCCAGCGGGCACGTCTCGCCCGTTCTCCTCGTCGCGTTGCTCCTCTGGCCGTGGGCGCACGAAGGAGACGCGACTCCCAAGGCAGGGGAGCTCTCTCACCACGTACTGGGCCAGGTCTGCGGGCAGGTCGGCCGGCGGGCCTGCGGGGAACCACAAGCATGTCTTCGGCTCCCGCAGGTGCAACCCGAGCTCGCTAAAGAGGCGCCGCGCCTCAGCCAGGACGCTTCGCAGGTGCAGGCGCGGGACGACCAAGTAGACGTCGTCCAAGTAAGCGTACACCCAGGAGTCCGCAGAGCATTGCCGTGCAAAGTCTCGGAGGCCCTCCAGCGCCGGTGCCACAGCGATGGCAAAGAGGGCCGGACTGAGCGGACAGCCTTGGTCTAAGCCATGCAGCTGCTGCACTAACTTGGCTGCGTTCCCGCCTCCGCTGGCCACGTGGGTAGCTGGCCTGTCATACCACTGGCGGGCCAAAAGCTCCATATCTGGGCACCTCGCCCAGAGTGCCCGGAAGACGCTGCGCCTCCGGATGCAGCGGAACGCGTTCGCCATGTCCAGGGAGACGTACGCATGATCCGGAAACTGCTCCGCCTTCGCGCTCAGCGTCTTGTGCAAAATTTCTGTGCCAGATGACTGCCCCACCCCGTACTGGCAGTCGCCGACTGCGTCTGCGATGGCGGCCCGTCTCGCCTTGCACACTGCGCGGCCGACCAATCGGCGCGGGACAGACCCGCAGGCAAGCACCCGGGTGCCGTCGTCTTTCTTGGCCAGGCCCAACAGCCTCTTTGCCAGCGCCAGCGTCAGCACCTCCATGGGCGCGTCTCCCCCAGCGAGCGTGGCCAGCACACGCGCCGTGGCCTCTCCTCGCCCGGCCGCGCGAGCCAGCGGCTGCCAGTGTTCGAACCGGTCGCCCTGTGGACCGGCGCCCGCCCCCTGGGGCACCTTTCGCCAGTGACCTCGCAGGCATTCCTCCACGTCTCGGCGCAATTGGTGCGCAGACTCGGCGTCAGCAGGTCCGTCCACGTCGTGGCCATCAGGCTCCTGCGGGCCCTGCTGCACGAAGGCTTCTGCGGTTTCGGCGGGAGTGCGCATCGCTGCTGCCCCCCAGGCGGCTGCGGCAGCCCGGCCAAGCTCACCCTTCATCAGCAAACTTCGCACACGATGCACTGCACGGTCTTTCATGTCTAGCGCCCCCCCGTCGCGAGAGGTGATCGCAGTATCGCATAACAGGGTCTGCCAACGTCCAGCCCAAAAATCCTGCAGCCGCTCGGACACTGGTGTCTGCATCGCTCCCGCGGCCCGCATGGAGCTCACCGAACAGCATGCGGCCCATGCACAGCAAGCACCGCCAGCCCCCGAGAGCCCCGGTTTCAGAAGTGGTTTGCAGGATGTATGTGGAGACGGCCTCACGCGCCTCGCCAATAGCAAGAGCCAGAGAATTCGGAACTCCGTCCAGCGTCGAGGCGAGGTTCGTGAGCAGGGAGTCGATGCTGGTGAACGCCTCCCCCATGGCTGACGCACCCGGGGCCGACCACCAAGACATGTGATGCAGAACCCCAGGCTCCGGCAACACCGCGGCGCTGGGACATCACCTCGATGTCCGGCGAGTGCATGTTGCCCTCGACCGCGTCCTGCTCGGCTGAGCCTCCCACACTCGCATCCGCAGGGGGAGGGCCGGCCAGCGGCGCCTCCAGCCATGGCGCAACCTCCTCCTGCAGGGTCGCAGGTTGTGAGCCCTTCAACCTGCGCAGCCCGGCCGAGAACTCGCCCCAGGCAGGAGACGTGGTAGTACTTGGGATGATGAACGCGCGTCGTTGAGCACACCCGGAGTGCGCCCGCCTCCATGCGCACGTGGCACGCGCTGCACTTCGCGTTGGCACCCCCCCGCGATGGCTGCACCGAAACTCTCCAGACCCGCTCTGTCTCCCTGATCTGCCCTTCAGCTGCTCGCCCAGCGGCGTGGGGCATGTCCACGTCGAACGTCAAGCGTCGCATCTGTTCGACTGGTACATCGTGTCGTGGCCGCTGCCGGCGGGCAGGAACAGAGTCTGCTCTACCAATTCCTTCAAGATCCTCATATGGTGGACGTCGGTGCGGCGGAGAGGAGGTTCCCCGTCCCGGGCTGCGGTTCCAGCTCCGCGGCCTCCCCGGAGGCCTCGCAGGGCGGGCGGGCGAGCCCGGCGGCGGCGTGCTGCCTCGCGAAAGCATCATGGAACACACGCTGCGCCCGCGCAACCCCTGGCGCGCGCAGCCCGGCCCATCGCCCCCGCCCCCCCCCAGCAGTGACCGCACTTGACCCTCCTCCTCCTCCTCCTCCTCCTCCTCCTCCTCCTCCTCCTCTTCCTCCTCCTCCTCCTCCTCATCATCATCATCATCCTCCTCTTCCTTTTCCTCCTCCTCGTCCTCCTCCTCCTCCTCCTCCTCCTCCTCGCTGGCTGCGGGGGCCGTGGAGGAGCGCCGATGATCTGATTTCTATTCGGTCCTGTAGCGCGCTTCCTCGGCCTCGGCCCCCTGGGAGGAGACACGACGGGCGGGTCCCCGGGAGGCATCCACGGACGCATCCCCGGCGGCAGGCTGCCCCCCGTTGGGGCCTTCTTGTGGCCGCGCGTTGGAACTCAACACACACCCAAAAAAACAACAATAATTTTAAGCTTGTTCGCTAATCAATACGTATATCCCAAACCCTCGGTTCCCGCCCTCGTCGTCTTCGATCGTACCCCCTTTGGGGGTATATCTTCCTTACTTGCCACACGTATTCAGTGCAGCCCCTAAAACAAGGGGACGAGAGGACGGGTGGAAGGGGGAGAGAGAATAATGGAGCACGAGAGAACTTAGCAGGAGGGGGGCAAGGATCAAAAAACAGGTGGTAGAACCAGACGGACAGATCTGGTGGGCAGACCATTAGCGGACAGGTCGGGAAGGCGGGCCCAGGCGACGGGGTCGAGCAGGCGGGTTGTTGAAGCGTGGGTCCTGCATGAATCGCGCGGAAGTCTCGAGCGATAACGCGATTCTTAAGAAACTCGCGAGAAAAGCCAGCGTGGGCCACGAAGGGCATAAAATCCGAGGCCATAGAGGGCAGCGACGGGGCCACGAGGCCGACGGCGGGGCCACGAAGGGCATAGGTATGGGGCCACGACGGGCGCGAGCGAACGGGGGCCACGAAGGGCATTCGTATACGGGGCCACAGAGGGCGACAGCGGGGCCACTGAGGGCAGCAAAGGGGCCACGAAGGGCAGCGAGGGGGCCACGAAGGGCGACAACGGGGCTACGAAGGACATGCGTATGGGGCCACGACGGGCGCGTGCGAGCGGGCGCCACGAAGGGCATATAATGCGGGGCCACAAAGGGCAGCGACGGAGCCACTGAGGGCAGCAACGTGGCCACGAAGGGCAGCGAGCGAAGGCGACCGCGGAACCAGTACGGGCAGCAAGGGGCATCGAAGGCGGGCGAAGGGCAGCGAGCGACGACTGCAGTCATTAACGGGCTGGTTGGGCGGGCAGGCCCCGACGGGCGGGTCGAGCGGGCGGGTCGTTGAAGCGTGAGTCCTGCTTGAACCGCCAGGCAATATGTAGCGGGAACGCGATTCCTGAGTGTCGAGGACCGGCATCTGAATAAATTGTGAAGAAATATCAAGCGAAGCGTTTCGGTGGTAAGTTGCGAGGAAGTCCCAAGCGAGCACGCGATTTTGCAATAAGTTGTTAAGAAGTATCAAGCGGGAGCGGCGATTCGGTGGTAAATTGCCAGGAAGCTCAAAGCGAGAGCGCGATTCTTTAACAAATTGTGAGGATGTATCAGGCGGGAGCCGTTGTTGTTGTAAACCTGGGGCCAACGACACAGGTTGAGCCTCAAGACCTCCTTTGAAAACAAACAGGGTGCGAGCCCCGGGAGGGGCACTTCAATCGAAAAAATACCGTGTGCACCAGGCGGGCGGGATCAACAACCATTATTCTTCAGAACTGAGAATTCTACAACAACAACAACAAAAACAACAATTACTAGCACGTGGGGACACTCCGTTCTCACCAGCGCCAGGGTTTTCATACGACGCCCGCCAATACCCCCACTTTGTGGGGGGGCCGGTTCAAGCTCTACCACATTTCCAAACGACTCTTCGTTCCGCCCCACCCACAAGCCAGGCTTCCCGCCCTATGACCGTGGGACACTCTCACTTCGTTGGCCTGCGGACGACCGTGGCTACCTACGCTGGCGCGTGGCTACTAACATTGGCGGATTGGTGGGACCCTGCAGGGCGACGCGAAGCACCGTTGAAAATAGCTGCGAAAGTAGCTCGACGCGAGCTCATGTCACATAAATGTTTGAAAAACCCATTGGTTTTTTAAGGATTCGGGACAGCGACCGCGGAGGCACGACTTAAAGCTATCCCGTGGCACACACAAGTGTTTTTTTCTTTGCAGGTTTTTTTCGAGGCCCTACGGTGCGATTCGGGCGATTTTATGATACGCGGTGCTGAAATTCTTAAGAACCCAATGGGTGTTGGAAGATTTCGGCGTGCGCGCGGGAGGCGAAGAAAAAAACGAATGTGTCCCCGCATGGTAATTATTTGACAGGGAAATGAATGGCCCTGGCAGGGGCGCGCAACCGTTGTTGCAGAAGTTCGGAGCACGTGAAACAATTGCTCGCAAGAGCCCGTTTGACAGAAATGTTGAAAAAGTATTGGGTTTCCTAAGAAATCCGCAAGAGCGCGCGGGATGAATTTTTGAAACTTTTTTTTTCAACAACCATTGGGTTTTCATGTTTTTATGTTAAAATCGCTACGAAAACTAAGGTTTTGGAAGGATTTCATCTTGCGCGCGCGAGTGTGCACTTCGTGTCATTTTTTGCAAAAGGATTCTTGAAGTTTGGCTATGTTAGAACAAGACATGTCATTTTATCTTTTTTTCAGAGAAGGAAAGGCGGGCGCAAAAACGGACGGATATCCGGACTCCCCCGTTTCGCCTGAGACTTTCCTCAGAATTTGAAATGAAAATGTGGCTTGGCTGCGGCCTAGGCCGGCGCGGGGGCGTGCACCAGTGGCCCAACAATAATTATTCTTTCGAAGTAATAATATTCACAATTCAACTGTTACTAGCACGTGGGGACCAACTCCCGTTCCTCCACCAGTGGGCTCAGGGTTTTCATGACGACGCCCGCCAACCCCCCACTTTGTGGGGGGGCCGGTTCACGCTCTACCAAGTTTCCACACGACTCTTCGCCACCACCCACACCCAGCTTCCCGCCCTATGACGTTCGGACACTTCACTTCGCGGCCTGCGGACGACCTTGGCTACTACACTGGCGCATGGGTACAGTGACTTGTTGTGGTAACATTTTGTGGAAGCTAGCTTAGTATCCGACTTTTCCCCCTGTTCCAACACTGGACACCTGTACTGGTTTTTGGTGGTAACGTGTTCGTGACGCTAGAATAGGAAACCACGGTAAACCAGTACGACGCCGGTACTGTCTGTAGGTCCTACTATGATATGGACTGCTTTGGCTGGTGAGGAGGGTGCAAAAAAAGGCGCTGGCGTCTGATACGACGTTTTTTTGCCGTTTTCTGTACCACACAAGCGAAGACACTTATTTTGAGTGGTACCACGTGCGTGGCGCCAGCATACCACAGGACTTGTTTCCGTTGTTGCGAGACGATACATGCTCATTCTTGTTCCGTGGTTGTCGTTCCGGCCTCAATGTGCAATACTGGCTCATTCGTCTACGAAATACACGTGACTAGCTCTCTCTGGTTGGAGGTCATGATGGTTGTGGTTGTCCCGATGGTTGTCGCGATGATTGTCCCGATGATTGTCCCGATTGTTGTTGCGATGGTTCTCCCGATGGTTGTCCCGATGGTTGTCCCGGTCGTTGTCCCGATGGTTGTCCCGATGGTTGTCCCGATGGTTGTCCTGATGGTTGTGGTTGTCCCGATCGTTGTCCCGATGGTTGTCCCCATGGTTGTCCCGATGGTTGTTCCGATGGTGGTCCCGATGGTTGTCCCGATGGTTGTCAGCGATGCCGGATGACAGGGATGATGGCCCTGGCAAGGTGCGCAACTATTTGTTTTGTGGAGAGAAGTGTTGTCTCGGCTTCTCAGTTTGCTCGCAAAAGCCCGTTTGACAGAAATGTTTTAAAAAGTGTTGGGTTTCCTACGAATCCGCAAGAGCGCGCGGGATGAGATTTTGACAATTTTTTGTTGAAAAACCATTGGTTTTTTTTGATGTTTTTATGTTAAAATCGCTGCGAACACTAAGGTTTTGGAAGGATTTCGTCTTGCGCGCGCGAATGTCCACTTTACCTTATTTTTTGCAAGGGATTCTTGAAATTTGATTATGTTAGAACAAGAAATGTCCACTTTGCCTTATTTTTTGCAAGGGAAAACCGCCCGTAACAAAACAACCGGATCCGGACCAACCCGTTTTGCCGGAGACTTCCTCACGAAAATGATGAAAACATGGCTGCGGCCTAGGCGCGGCGAAGGGGCCGTGCACCAGGGGCCCCAACAATAATTATTCTTT
>CAUYUJ010001514.1:0-2500 GCA_963575745.1 Prorocentrum cordatum | reverse complement strand
CCCCAAAATCTAGGAAAGGGCCTCCCGAAAGAACCATCGGAAGTGATTACACATTCATTCGGTGTCGATTCGCCGATTTCTTGGGCCGCGTAAAAGCCCCGCCCCCCCCACACACACCCCCATTTGGGGGCGTCGCCACGCCATTCTATGTCATGCTACGCGTTGATATTCAACATCATGCTATGCCATGTAATGCTATGCCATGCTACAACACCCGATTGTGCCAATAGAAGGGAGACCTACGCAATGTTAAGAGATGGGAGAGAGGGGCAGGACGTCAGATATGACGCGAGCGCACCTAGCTTGTCCTCCTCCTCCTCCCCCTCCCCTCCTCCTCCTCCTCCTCCTCCTCCTCCTCCTCCTCCTCCTCCTCCTCCTCCTCCTGGCTTCGAAAGCTTCTCAGGAGGCCGAGTGTTCCCCGAAGAGTTTCCAGAGCGGCTGGGGAAAACGCAGTCCGATAGCGTGGCCAAGCTCTCGCCACAAAAGTTCGGCCACAGGGGCGCTTCCAAAAAAGGCAGGGGGCGGCGGCGATTCGCCGTGGCCATCCTCGATCCGCCTCCCCCCTTGTTGGCTTGCCACAGGGGTTCACGGCGTGCTGGATTTTTTGTCGTCCCCCCGAGCAGTCCGGGGCGGTCTCAACACCTTGGCGCCGCTGGGCCCCAGGGTTGGGGTGTTGAGAGAGACCGCCCTGGGCTACTCGAGGGGCCTGCTGAGGCCAGCTCTCACTGCTCGGAGGGACCTGTTGAGGCCAGCCGGGACTAACCGGTGGCGCCGGCAAGAGGGCGACTGATCAAGGCTGCGCCACGCCATGTCGTGCATGCGCCGTGGGGCGGTGCAAGGGCTCCGCCGATGAGGGGTGACACTTGCATACGTCGCCACCTTGCGCGTACGACCCCTCTTGTGGCCAACGGGTGCCTGCGCAAGCTTGATGGAAAACGATTTTCCCGAAGAAGAAGCAACGGCATGAACATAAACGCTCGCAGGTTGGCGCTGATTTCTTGCATCTGCGCCGGGCCACCCTCCCCTGCGCCAGGCGTTTGTTCGTGTCGTTGTGTTGTTCCTCCACTTCAGGAAGTGCCCTCCGGGAGGTTCAGCTCTCGCTCCAGGAGGCGCCGGTGCAGGCAGCAGAAGACGTCTCTTCCGTTGGGTTGCAGCCCCAGGCGGTCCGGGCGCCCCTCCCCCGCAAGCAGCGCGCTTCGCCGGGGGTGGCCGCTGGCTCCCCGCTGCCCTGACGGACCCTCGCTGCCAGCTCTGTGTGCCCGATTCTGCCGAGCCGCACTGGTGCGGCACCACCAGCGCCAGAGTGGCCGCCTCTCCAGCGGGTGGCGGGGACGCATGCGAACACCGCCAATGAGGCCGTCGGGTCCACGAAACGTGTGAGGGGTGGAGGTCCACGATGCCGTGCCAAGCTGGAGGCCAGAGATGTCCTGAGCGGCGAAGGGAGAGACCACACCAGTAGGAGAGCCTCCCTTGGCTCCTCGCGCTGGTGGTGGTGTCGTTTTCGCCTTGTGTGTGGGAAACCACCGTCGTGATTTCTGTTATTCCTGGAGGTCGTGGCGACGCCTCCTTCGTCGGCGGCAAGTTGGCCTGCGTCCACGGCCTTGAGGGCGACTTCTTCCAGTTGCTTTCCTTCTACATTGCTTCCTGCTCTTACGGCACCGTGCCGTGAGTAGGCGGCGCCAGGGCGTAGTCCGTCGCGCGCCCGCGTGCGCGGCGGGAGACCTTCCTGAGGCGCTGCGTTCCTCCTCCTCCCTCCTCCTCCTACTGCCAATCGAAGCATGACGCGAAAGTTCCCCCCGTCCTCCGTGACCTACCTCCCCCCCCCCTCCTCCCCCTCATCATCATCATCATCATCATCATCATCATCATCATCATCATCATCATCATTCTCTGCACCCCTCCAGGGCAAGGGCGAGTTCGGAAGAGAAAAGGTTCACGGCCCCCATCTGTCCATGGCCCCGCAGGCAAGACGTCCACCGCCCGCACAACCCATCTCTCCCTCCTCCGCATCTTCCTCCCCGGCTCATCCTCCCTGAATCCTCCCTTCTCCCCCCATCCTCCCTTCTCCGTCCCTCATCACCCCATCCCCCCATCCAATCACTATAGATACGATTACGACCACCGCCACGACAAGTATTTCCAGTACTATCACTGCTACACCTACTACACACAGTATCACTACCACTACTACTACTACTACTACTACTACTACTACTACTACTACTACTACTACTACTACTACTACGATTACGAATACGAATACTACTGCTACTACTACGACTACTACTACTACTACTACTACTACTACTACTACTACTACTACTACTACTACTACTGCAGCCACTACTACAGCCACTACTACTACTACTACTACTACTACTACTACTACTACTACTACTACTACTACTACTACTACTACTACTACTACCACTAATACTACGACTACTACTACGACAACTACTATTATTACGACTACGACTACGACTACGACTACGATTAC
>CAUYUJ010001513.1:53287-100385 GCA_963575745.1 Prorocentrum cordatum | reverse complement strand
CCGTTTTCGGTTCTCGAGAGGGCGCCGTGGCCGTTATTTTTCAGGCTTGCGCCCGCCAGGTTTGGGCCTCGGGTCGTTTTTGCATTAAACCGCGTTTTGCTAAAGGGGGGCTTTGTCCATCCCCGAACGGAGGCCTCGGCTACCCGCGCGCCCCAGCAGACTTCTTCCCTGGGGCCGCGCGGGGGGCGCGGAGGCCGTCGCGGCGCGCCCGGAGGGCTGCGCGGGGCGGGGGGGGGGCCCTGCGGGCCTTCGGCCTGGCGCTCGAGGCACGCGGGGGCCCCTCTGCCACAGGGAAGGGCACCCCTCGGGCGATCGCAAACACGGATCAAGGGGGCGTGGATTGGCGACGGGTCCCTGTCTGCGCGCCCCCGAAAGGGGGCATCTCCCCCCTCTCCCTTCTCCCTCGGCCCCTCCTGCGTCGCCTCCCCCGTGCTCCCGTCCCCGTCCGGTGCGCGCTGCGTGCTTGCGCCACCCGACGTGGCCCCTTGGGCCCCCAGGTGTCTCCAGCGGCCTCCAGGGGCCTCCAGAGGCCTCCCCCCAGGTCTCCGACGGCCCTCTGGAAGCTCTCCGAGGCGCTTGCAGGAGGCCCCCTCTGGAGGTCTCCGAGAGTCTCCGGGGGCCCTTCGGAGGCCCTCGCAGGGCGGCGGCGGCTGCGGCGGCGGATTCCGCACCCGCCCTGGGCTCGGCCCGCGCTGCCCGACCCTCCTGAGGCGCCCGGGCGGACGACCTCCAGGCCGCGCGGGGGGGGCCACCGCCGCACTGCGCCTCTCTCTGTCTCTCTGTCTTTCTCTCTCTCTCTCTCTTTTTCTCTCTCTCTCTCTCTCTCTCTCTCTCTATCTCTCTCTCTCTCTCCCTCCCTCCCTCCCTCCCTCCCTCCCTCCCTCCCTCCCTCTCTCCCTTTTTTTGTTTTTTTCTCTCTCTCTCTCTCTCTCTCTCTCTTTCTTGTCTCTCTCTCTCTCTCTCTCTTTCGTTGTCTCTCCATTTCTCTCCACCTCTCTCTCTCTCTCTCTCTCCTTTTCCTTGCCGTTCCTCCCTTTTGTCTCCTCCTGCTCGCCCGCCGCCTCCTCCTTCCCCGCCTTCTCGTCCGACTCTTCCTCCTCCTTCTCCTCTTCCTCCTCCTCCTCCCTCACCCAAATCCTACATTCTCTTCTCCTATTCCGCCTGTTCCCCCTTCTCTCTTGTTCCCTTGTTCCTGGTCCTAATTTTCCTCTTCCCCATTGTCACACTGTGTATTATGTCTTCTCCTTATCATCATAAACCTACTCATCAGTTCCCTATTTTCTGAGAGCATCTTGGACGGTGTTGCACTGTTCAGAGGTTGGGGGATGCTTTCGGGGGCTTGGGGATAAACGGATGTGGTCGGATGCTGTGTAGAATGTTCTGGCAGATTGTAGTTGCAGGGGCATGTCATGAGGTTTTCGGGGGGGTCGGATGTGCTTGGATGTTTTCGTCGTCACGGCTGAACGCGGCTCGTAACATTGGTCAGGATGGTGTGCGAGAGAGCACCGACCAGTCGTTTTGAGTTGATGTTGGCAGGGTGGAAGGGAAGAAGAGGACTCTGTCATTTGGGATTCGCGAGGCAACCCCGAACGTGTATCTTAGATTCCGTTCGGGTCCATAGACCGTCACATGTCGAAACGATTCGACAACATCCGCTTAAAGGTGAGGGACCGAGAATTCCAGTCGTAATTGTTCACGACGCCGCATTTGCTCCACAGCGTCGGGTGTCGGAGTTCGACTGGAAGGAAGACGAGGACGTCGCCTGGATTTCCCTCCATGGCGCCACGCGCGCGCAACCTATTCTGATCCTGCGGAGTGCCAGTACTCCGATCGCACCTCCAGCGGCACATCTGTGCAGCTCGGCTTGGGCATGTCACCCCTACCTGCGGGGAGCTCCCGCAGCACGCTGCCCACCGCGCGGGACGGCAGCGCTCCGACCACGCGAGGCCCACCAGACGGGGCAGCAGCGCTGTGTCCCCGACGCGGGGCAGCAACGCCCTGACCATGGCAGGGCAGCAGCGCTCTGACCGCCGCCTCAGAGCGAAGGTGCCTCTCCTGCGCCGCGGTCCATCCGCAGGCCGCCGATCTCCTGCGCTCTCTACGGCGCCGCCCAGACCCCTGGCCCAGCGGCGCGGCGAGCACCTCGACGGCGGCCTCTCGCCGAGCGCGTTCCACTTCTCGCAAAGTGTCTGTTCGGAACGTGCCTGTGCGCAAACGTCCGAGAAACGCATGGCTTCTCCGATGCCATTTGTCACGAGTCCCCCGCGGCGGATCCAGGCCACTTGCGAGCAGTCGCTTGGCGAGCCGTGGAGGGCGCTTGCCTTGCCTCCCGGGGCCCGTGCCGCGGCCGCCAGCTGCGTCTTGGCGCCCAGGGCTCGCCGCTGCACTCGAGAAGCAGCAGGTGGGTCCCTGGCATCGCTCGGACGTGTGCATTTTTCCTTCGGCGAGGACCCTCGAGGAGCATCCTTGATCATTTGGCGGAAGAACCACGCACGAAACCGAAACAAAAACACAGGGAATGGACGTCCGAGCGATGGCCAGGGTCTGGTGGGGGTCCTGGCGGCCGTCGTCTCCCGCCGGCTGCACCGCCGCCTGCTGCGGCAGAGATTGCGCCGCGTCGTCCGGGCCCCTCCTCCGACCTCCTCTTCCAGGCGGGCAATTCCTTCACCTCCCCACGGGTGTGCACTAGCCACGTTTCTCTCTGTCAGTCGGGCTCCGCCCGAGTCCGTTGGCGTTGTCATCACCGCCCACTCCAAGCGGGCTGTTCCTTCCCCTCCCGATTGCGCTGGCGCATGTGCCCTAGCCACATTTCTTTCTGTCAGTCGGGCTCCGCCCGAGTCCGCTGGCGTCCGCAAGGGATTCTTCACGGAGGACCAGCTTTTTCACCACATCGATGGTGTACGAGCATTTCCAGGAGCTGGAAATAAGTATGCGGACAGCGGCGATAGACTTCAACCAGGCGTTCGGTTGCGTACACCATCCTTGCGTCTGGGAAGCGCTACGCAATCTGGGTGCGCCAGCACCCCACATCACACGGCCCCAGAAGTACTCCAGCGGGCAGACTGGGACGGTAGTCGAGGGCCCTCGGCAGCAACAGGGGAGTGAGTCATTGCTGACGCTCCCCTCGCCTGGTTGAAGCCGCCGTGCCCATCCCCTTTCCACAGAGGGTTGTCAGGGACAGGGACGGACCCGAGAGTACCCGCAGCGGATTGCTTCCTCGAGGCAACAAAGTGCGCGCGCGGCCTCGCCTCCCCTCGGCCGCCCGGCGCACACGCACACATACACATTGCCTACAGTGCCGTTTTTAATACCTGATCCGCGTGCGGATCATGTATTCAAATAAACGGTTTAGTATTAAACACAACGATGAGTTCATGCATGAATTTATTCATGCATTGATCATGTATTCAAGAATCCTATATTTAAAACAAATCCCATGTACTAAAAACTGCCCTGTACAGTAAGCCTGCTTACCGGGCATGGAAGCCATGGGCCATGAGGTCTTCGGTTCGCCGGGACCTAGCAGCCTCCCTTGAGCAGACGAGCGCGAAGAGAAGTGCAATAACATCAGGAACCGGGCAACCCAACAAGAACCTTTGAACAATCGATCGGTATATCGGCAAACCACGGATGCAGCATTGAGCGAGGCGACAAACGGGGCAATTGTCTCAGCTATTATTCAAACGGTGCGCCGTTGAAGCACGTGCTCCGGAAATTCTAGCCAACGTGGACACGAAAGGATTCTGCTATGACATTGGGACGTGCCACGTCTAGATGTCTTACCAACTTGCGCTTAAGCGACGGCGTCCTTCTACTCGCACCTAGCCTGAAACAATTGTTGTGTATTTTCCTCGACTTGATGCTGGCTTGAGCGGCACTTTAATAAGACCAGAACTCTTACGTATGTGAGTCGGCGACAGGGGCGAACAACGTCTTATTTGGACATTGGCGATGCGCAGAGCACGAAGTACTTTGGCTGGAAACGTACGCTCCACCACTGCCACCATATCGAGCTCGCCATCATAATCGTATTTGGATGTCGCAAATTCAACTGATTGCGCCACGAATTAACGAGCAAACGCCGGCTGCTCCAGAGCAGACTCTGGCTTCTCAGCGGCGCAGCGATACCGATATTCATTTTCGGTTGCACTTAATGGGCTCTACTCGAAGACGTGCTCCCTACGACGTGCGCAGCGACGCATGGTACGACTCATTCTGAACACCCCGAGGCACCCGCAGAGCACCCAACAGAGTGCAGCAGCCGACACCGAGCAGACGTCCACTCCAACCTGGCACGAACCGAGCGCAGCGCCAGCGACAACATGATCGACGCCCGAAGGCATCTTGATGTCGACGACGCCGGAAACGATTGGGACGCGATCCGTAAGAGGAGTTCAGTCGCAGAGCTACACATTCGGTTGCAGATTGCTCCGCCTGTTTCCACGTGGGTGAGTGGACGACGCTACACTACAAACGAAAATGGCGTTAGGCAAAGTGAGCGGCAACAGACTTACACCACAGATGGAAAAGTTTCGTGGCAGCGTGGGAACCGGAACTGCCACGACGCCCGACCAGCATGGCACACGTGGTGGACAGTCTTAACGTTGCTGGGACGACACGTGCGCGCCGCCATGCGAACGTCCCGCGCGCCGTCATTGGTTTCGTCGTCGATATAGTCATTATCGCCACCATCACCCCTACTATTATCATCATCGGTGCCGCCGTTGTCGATGTCATCCTGATACCGCGCCTGCCCTAGCCATTTGGCCCGTATTGAAGTGCCCGCGCGCCATCGCGGCCTTCGGCATGCATTGGGACGTTGCCATCGTCAAGCGCAATCGCGACCGCATCGGCTGTGTCATACCAACAGCTGGCCGCTCTGCGCGAGAGCTTACGCACGCCAGCGCGGCCGCAGAGATGCGCCAACCGTGGCCATGCAGTCATCGCGCTCGCCGCCGCATGGGTTTAGCATACCAAGTAGCGGGTGGGAGGGCGGGGTGATTGCGTGAGCAGTGGAATTGACAGTTCCTGAGTTGGGACAGATGATCAATTGCACCACCTAGGTTGCACCGCGTAGTTGGCACGAAATTACTGTTTGGCGTCCACGGTGGTTAACATGACATTACAGATTCATAAAGAAGAATATGGCTGAGGGAATCTTCGAACATTTGTTGGATTATGCGTGAGGTCAGTTCGTATGGAACGGTTGGGAACACGCCTCATTCCACCACGTGCAACGAACGGGGCCAAGCCCACCAGCATTGCTCCTCAGGGGCCCGCAGGCCAGCTGGCCGGCGGAATCGGCGCTCACCGCTCCGGCCCGTTTTCTTCAGTTGCTGCCGCTCGTCTTCCGGCGCTCCGTCGCCTGGCTGTCCCGCGATATGTCTGACCAGTGTCTCGCCTCGCTTCTCCTCTTGCCCCCTCCTCGTCTAGGCTGGCTGGATGCTGGAGATGGGCCTCTGGCATGTCGGGCTCCGTTGCAGGCCGCCTCAGGGGGTTCGGGCGGCCCCCCCTCAATTGAGAAGCACGGTGTGCGGCTCGAGCCCCTGCGGCTTGCACTCTCAAGATCTCCGCGCCACCTCCCGAGATCAAACTACATCAAAGGGTGTGAATTCCAGCCAGGCGGTCCAGTGCTTTAGCGGCCCGCCCGCTGACGCCTTAAGAAGGGGTTGGCTTGCAAACGGGTCTGCCAGGGGACATCAACTTTCCACCTGCACCGATCGAGGCCAAGATCGGGGGGCTGAGTAGTTGACATCCCTCGAGCCCAGACCCCGACGCCCGCTTTCCTTTTGCCCCCCACCCCTGGGACTACGCCTACTTCCGCGTTGCCTTGGTGCATGGGGCGGGAGGCCTGAACCAGTCCTGGGGAGGTCTGCTCCATGATCTCCTTCGGAAGCGACGATGGGGCGAATGCGCCAGGGGGGGCCAGCGGGGCGATGATGATGATGATGACGACGATGATGATGATGCTGATGCTGATGTTGATGCTGATGTTGATGGCAGTTATGGTGATGATGCTGATGGTGATGATGTGGGCAGTGGTGGTGATAAGGAGGTGATGATGATGATGGTGATTGTGTTGGTGATGATGGTGATGGTGATGGTGATGATGATGATTGCGATAGTGATGATGATGGTGGTGGTGATGATGATGATGGTGGTGGTGATGATGATGATGAGGATGAGGATCATGCTGATGATACTGATGCTGATGCTGATGATTATGATGATGATGGTGATCGTGATTGTGATCGTGATGGTGATGGTGATGATGGTGGTGATGATGATGACGGGTGTGATGATGATGGTGGTGATCATAATGTTGATGATGGTCGTGATGGTGTTGGTGATGGTGATGATGATGTTGATGTTGATACTGATGCTGATGATGATGCTGCATAGGATGATGATGCTGATGATGATTGTGATGTTGATGATGGTGATGATGATGATGATGCTGATGCTGATGATGATGATGATGATGATGATGATGATGATGATGATGATGATGATGATGATGATGATGATGATGGGGAAGGTGATGGTGATGGTGGTGGAGATGATGATATGTTGGTGACGATGATGATGTTGATGAGTGTGATGCTGCTGCTGATGATGCTCATGCTGGTGTTGTTGATGATGATGTTGCTGCTGATGATGCTGATGATGATGATGATGATGATGACGAGGATGCTGAGGATGAGGATGAGGATGAGGATGATGAGGATGTTCACGATGGTTGATGATGATGTTGATGATGATGATGATGATGATGATGATGATGATGCTGGTGCTGGTGCTGGTGCTGATGATGGTGATGGGGTGATGATGGTGGTGATGGTATCACACGTGTTCGCCTGGAGACATCATCCAACGGATGTGCGATCGGTCCCCTGAGCTATCTGCCTTGCCGCGGCCCCCAAATTTGTGGCTGAGCCTGGGTAGCTCGTGGCCCTCGATGATGCCAGCGGCCGTCGCGAAGATCCCGCACCCCCTCGTTCTCCTCCTTTCGGTTTCTTGCTCATGCGCTTCCCTTTTCGGACGGAGCTGTCCCCTTCCCATGGCCCCTCTCCATGCTTGATTGCTTCACGCGCACTGGTGAGGATGCCGGTGTTGGGTTTGGTTTGGCTGGGCTTGTGGCGATCGTGTGATTTGGAGGGAGTCCGATGGGGACCGTTGCCAGGGCCGTTTGTGTCCGATGGATCGGTCTGTTGTAGTACAGGGCGGCGAACGGGGCGTGTGGGCTGAGCGGATAGGCCCCTCTGGCTATCACCCGCGCAGCCCGCTGCTTCGCCCTCGGCGGCTCAACTGGGACCGTCGGCGGAGACGGGTCTCTTGGCAGGGAGCGGGTCGGGCGGCACTCCGTGGTTGGAGGCAGGCCCACTATTTGCTCCCTCGCTGCTTCGGTCCTCGGAGAAGGCAAGGCGGCATAAACATCAACTTTTGGCGCTCCAGCCTCGAACGCAACGTCCGTGCCCCCCCTCTCCCTCTGGCCTCTGCCTCGCCCCCTCCTTGCCATGTCCAGCCCCGTGCCAGACGCGTCAGCCTCCCCCAGGCGCTGAGGGCCAAGCTGGCCGCGCCTTGGAAGCCGCAGGATCGCGTGAAGGCCCTGGACAACCGGGTCAAGGACGCGCTCCTCCTCCCCCGGATCTTGATCATCCCCCTCCTCTTCAGCCTCCTTTTTCATGTTTCTCGCGATCCACCTCCCCCCCCCTCTCTCCTCATCCCTCGCTTGCCTCCTGAACCCAAGTCGTAATCCGAGCACACTGACCCTAGCACCCTAGCTACCCATGGCAACTTCATGTTGAGCCTTTAACGCTCTATCATCGTAACACCGAAAGCCCACACCCTAACCCTGACCATAGCATCCTGACCCCATCACCCGAGCCCTCACACCATACTACAAATCAACCTAACACTGACCCTGACACCCTCAGACTCCAGCCCTGACACCCCAACACTAACACCCTAACCGTGAGGCTAACCCCCTAACCCTACGACGAGCATGCCAACTCTTACAGCCTATCCCGAAGCGAAGACGCCAATCCTACCATCTACTCCTGACACCCCAACCTGGACACCCACACACGAACACCCTGATCCTAAGGCCCTACCCCTAACACCACCATGCGCCAGAGCGCGGCCCCCGCTGTCTCACCGCGAAGGGGGGGTTCTACCCCCCTTTACTCCACTCCTCTCCTCTCTGGCGCAAAGGGGCGGTGTAGAAAGCACCCCACTGAAGGGGGGAAGGTGGGGAGGGAGGGGGTGGTCGTCAGGACCCCCTCCGTTTCTTCTTATGGGTCTACCAACGTCGCTCTGTCCCACTTTGGGCGTCTCTTTGGGGCTTCCTTGGGCTTCTAGAGGCTCCTTGGAGACATGTTGGAGCTGTTGGGGAGGTCATTGGACCTTCTTAGGCTGGTTGTGGGACATTTCGCAGCCATCTTGGATTGATATCTCGCCGTCTTGGAGGCTTCGGGAGGCCGAACAGGGCGCTGGCGAGCAAAACAACGGGGCCGCTTTTCAATGATGATTACGTCGAATGGGGTAGGGATTCGGCCCTTGAAAAACGAGTGAACACCAGCCAGACATCGAACTCGAGCGCTCTGCTGTAGTGCAGTCGCGGTGGCGGATCTTCACCGTCAGTACAATTTGCGCCCCAGGAGTATGAGTACAAGCACGGCAACTTGTCCCGCCGACTTCAGGGAGGCCCAGTCCAAGGCGTTCCGTTCATTGCTTGCTCTCTGTAACACGGAGGACAGGAGACGAGGACAAGACGGATGAGGAGAAGGGAGGGGAGGGGGAGAGGGGAGGAGGCGGGAGGGGGAGAAGGAAGAGGGGAACGATGAAGATGCGGACGAGGAAGGAGATGTTGGTGACAACGATGAGGCGGAGACGAGCAGGATGACGAGGAGACGAGATAGCAGGATGAAGATGAGGGGGGAGGATGACGGAGGAGTGGTAGAAGAAGGAGTGAGGATGGTGAGGAAAAGGACGAGGAGGAAAACGAGGAGGAGGAGGACGAGAAAGAGGATGCGCAGGAAGATGAACATGCTGAGGAGCAACAAAAGGGGAGAGGATGATGAGCAGCAGCAGGAGCAGGAACATGATCAGGATGGCACTGAGTATGAGCAGGATGCTGCGGAGGAGGAGGAGGGCCAAACCAGCTAGCATTTGGAGGAACACGAGCAAGGGGATCGGAACGTAGATGCCAAAGATGATTATGCGGATTGCTTTGAGAACGCGGTTGCATATGAAGAGGATGAGGAACATGGGGATGCGAATGATGAGATGAGAGGGGAGGGGAATGGGGTATAGGGGATGGGTTGCAGTGGAGAGGGAGAGGGAGAGATGAGACTCTAGAGAAACGGTGGATGTGGTGAAGGAGGAAACGATGGTGGCGAGAGTCGATGGGCTGACTGGCAGAGTGGGTGGAGGTAGAGGAAGATGAGGAGGAGGAAGATGCGGAATCTGATAAGGGAGGGAGGAGGATGAGTAGGAGGACAAGGAAGACGACTAGGAAACATGAGGTGGTGGTGGTGGAGGAGAGGGAAGAGGCAGAGGAGGATGAGCATGAGGAGGCAGATTAAGCAATAAACCTCGGGGAATCCGCGAACGGATTACTGTCAAAACTAAGTGGCATACGTACCGTGGCGTTTGCAGGAGGGAACGGTTGGCGCCAGCAGGAGTGGCAGTTGTCGGAGCACCCACATCCCACCACCTCATCGAGTGTGATGGGTGAGCGGTCACGCCCCATTTGCAGGGCCCCATCTCACGGGGGGTTCTGGCAGCATGGTCGATGATATGGTGTGGACGACAGGTTGCTCGGAGCCACTTCGCTTAGACTTTGCCGTGGGCTCCATTCCACACGTACGATCTCGCCATTGACGACGTGCATGTATTACTCTTTTCTCTGGATTCCCAACGCAGATGCGCAGTACGGGCACAGCCCATTGGGAGAACCAATTTTACCACGAGTTTCGCTCAGCGTCGGAGCGGCCATCATGTATGGTGGTAGCAAAACTCTTCAGCCTTTTACGGATGGACTTCGTTTCGGGTTCGAGTTGATACATTACTTCGGTAGCTTTTGGCGCCAGTTGGGCGCTAAGGGAAATCAGTCTGCCAACTCGTCGGCCGTGTCGTCTACGCGGTAGAGGCCCTGAAGCTCTGGGGAGGCTTGCTGGAACTCCTCTTCCGTCGCATTGAGGGGAAGGGACACAGATGTCTGCGTGAACTCCACTGGCGCACGCCTATGTGGAAACGAATGACATAGGCGGGAGAGGAGGACGAGGAAGCATGAGGAGGGGGAGGCTGAGGATGAGGAGGAGGAGGACGAGGAGGAGGACGCGAAAGAAGAAGAGGAGGAATGGGAGGAGGAGGAGGAGGAGGCTGAGGCTGAGGAGGAGGAGGGCGAGGAGGCAGTGGCCAGACCCAGGGCGGGGACCGCCAAGAAGGCTGAGGGAGAGGAGAAGCCGGAAAAGGCCGAGGAGGTTGAGGTGACGGAAGCCTGCCCCGGGGCGGACGGCGGAGGAGGATGAGGAGGCAGCCAGCGAGGAGGGTCCAGAAGAGGCTGCAGAGCCGGAAGAAGCCGCGGAGGGAGAGAAGAGCCCTCCGCCGGGCAGGGGGGGCCGAGACGGATGAGGAGGCAGAGGGCGAGGAGGAGCAGCGGAGGAGGAGAGGAGGAGGAGGAGAGGGAGGAGGAGGAGGAGGAGGAGGAGGAGGAGGAGGAGGAGGAGGACAAGTAGGCGGCGGCGGTGGGTGGGCCGGACGCGGCCGCGGCGGTAGTGGGGCCGAGCGCGGCGGCGGCGGCGCGCGGCCGGCGCGGACTTCCTCATAGTGGTTCCTGGTCCCGGTGGCACACGCTCCAAAGTTGGGCGGGTGCCGGGGCCGCGGCAGGCAGGCAGGCAGGCAGGCAGGCAGGCAGGCAGGCAGGCAGGCAGGCAGGCAGGCAGGCAGCAGCAGCAGCAGCAGCAGCGGCAGCAGCGGGAGGAGGGAGCGGCCGGGGCAGCGTGGGTACAGCCCGAGGGCCAGGTTCGGGCAGGTGGCACACCGGGGGGCGCAGCGCAAAGGGCGGCGGCACTGGGCGGCGCGTCGATCGCCAGGCGACGCGGAGCTTGCCATCCTCAATAAGGCCGTGCAGGAGCGCACCAGACGCGGAGGAGGAGAAGGAGGAGGAGGAGGAGGAGGACGGGCCTTTTGGGAATTCCTGGTAAAGGATCTTTTTACCTTTGGAGGCCGTCTCAGGACCCTCTCTGTGCAGTCGTGGGTCCCTCTTTGAGCGCTTTAGGGCCGTCTTGGAGGTTTCTCGGGCCGTCTTGAGGCCGTCTTGGAGGAATTTTGGGCCGTCCTGGGGCCCTCTTGGGCCGTCTTGCGGGCCTCTGGGGGACTTCCGGGCCGTTGGGGGGCGATTTGGGGGGCTTACAGGGGCCGTCTTCAGCCCGAAAAGGCGAGACCGCGAACATCATGGAAAGTCACACAGGACATCTATGAGTTTGGCCTGGAGGTTCTCGCGGAGCCCTCTTGTGGCGACTTGGGGGCCCTTTGGAACGACTGGAGGATATCTTGGGCCGTCTTGGGTGCATCGTAGGTCGACGTGCAGACATCCTGGCCCCCTCTTAGGCTCTCTTGGAGCCATCTTGGCATCCTTGAAGGCATCTGGCAGTCCGTATTTGGCGATCAGGGCCATCTTTGAGGCGATTTGGGCAATGAGCCCCTTATTTTATCGCTTGCTCATTCCGCTGGTCCAGACTACGTATTCCATCGCGGGCGTTTGCCCGCTTCTTCGTTACCACTGCGGCGCTGATGCGTGGTCGTAGTCTCCTCGAAGTGTTGCGTGAGCAGTCAGGGGCGTCCCGGGGCAAAGGGCTCGAAATGGCTGTTCGTGTCGGCCCCTCTTGGACTCCCCTTGAGGCCATCTTGGGCCGTCTGGGGAGCCTCTTTTGGGCTCGTTGTAGCATCGTCGGCGCTTGCTTGCTTGCTCGCGGGGGTATTTCTAGGGTCTCGTGGGGCCTTTGGGGGGCATCTTAGGGCCTCTTGGGGGGATCTTGGATGCCTCTGGAAGGCCTCTCGGAGGCCTCTTGGAGGTCTCTTGGGGGCTTTTTGGGCGGTGTGTGGGTGGGGGGGGGAGTCTCGATTTCGCCCCGCGAGGCCCGTCGCCGCACTGTCGCACCGTCGCGGCCACACCCCAGTAAAGCCGTCCTGGGGGCCTCTTGGCCTGAATTGTGGCACCCTTGGGGGCTGAATGGGCCGTTTTGGGCGGTCGGACAGCGAAGCCGCGGTAACGCCAACATCTCTCAACAACCTGAGCAAAATCAATAACTGGTTGCCTCTTGGGGGGATCTTGGGGCCGTATTTGACCATTTAGAAGCTATCTTGAAGCTTTTTGGGAGTATCTGGAGGCCATCGCGGAACCTGCCACTCATGGATCCCGACTCGAATGACTTTTTGGAGCTCCCTTGGTGTCCCTCGGGGCGCTCTTGGAGCGCTCTTGGGGGCCCTGAAGACCGCCCCTGAGAATTCTGGCATCTGTGACCCCGACCGCCCGGGGACCGCCCAGGGACCCGCGGACCCCGGGGGTGGGACCCCCAGGGGCCGCCACGCGCGCGCGAACTCGAAACATCAAAACTTGTTACCAGAGATTTTAGCACGCCTCTGGCCCGTGGGGCCAGCAAATTTTCCGGGTGTGCCTGGGTTGTAGGTCAGAGGCCTTTTGGATGCCCGTGGGGATATTTTTGGAGGCACTTCGGAAGCCTCTTGGAGGCGGTTTTGAAGTCTCGTGGGTCTTTGGGAGGCCTCCTGGGTCTGATGACGGGCCTCGTGGGAGCAAACTGGCGGTCTCGGGGGCAATTGTTATGCAGAGTGCTCTGAATGTCAGTTCGAGTTCCTCTTGGGGCCGTCTTGGGCAGTCTTGGGGGCCTTACAGGTCGTCATGGGCCTTCGTGTGGCGTCTGGTGGCATTTTTGGTGGCCTTTTGGGCCGTCTTTGGGCGATCTTGGGGGCCCCTTGGGGCGTTTGGAAGCCCAGACAGGCGAGCGCGCAAACATGTGTCAAAAAACCTAAGGAGCATCAGTCATGTCGGCTTCTCGGGGCTCTCTTGAGGGGTCCCGTGGAGCCCTCTTGGGGCGTCTTGGGGCCTCTGGGCCGTCTGGAGGCGATTTTGGGTGTCTTTGAGCGAACTTCGGGCGGCTCGGAGCCCTCTGGGACCGTCTTGGGAAGCTGCTGTGGTCCCATCGGTTGCGTCTGTTGCGTTGTTGGGCCCCCGGAGCTCGGCGGTGAGCGCCGACGCGCTCCCGGAGCGCCCCAAGAATCACTCCTGCGCACGGGGGACTGGCCCCCCTCGGAAACCGACTGGCCAGTCCTGGAGGCCGCCAGCGAGACGACGGCCCCTCTCGTCTACACACAAGTGCAAGGGCGTGCTGACACGGTGGCGGATCTACCCACCGATCCCGCTGCCCACGTGCCAACCGATGTTCCGATCTCTCGATCTCCCTATCTCTCGGTCGATCGACCTCACTATCTGTCTACCGTGTACCGGTTCCACTAGCGAATGGCCTTCGGCCCTTTCCGCCACCGTGCTTAGGTTGTGGGTCAGACTTCTCAGGGACGTTTCTCGGGGTCTCTTCGGAGCGCTCTCGGGGGCCTCTCGGGGGCACTCTGGGGCCTCTTGGTAGCCTCTTGGGGGCCTCTTGGGGGCCTCTTGGGGGCCTCTTGGGGCCCTCTTGGGGCCTCCCGGGGGCCCTCGAGGCCGAGGGCTCAAACTGTCCGCTCGGGTTTCCCATCTTGGCTCCCTCTTGGAGCCGCCTTTGGGGCCTCTTGGGCCCTCTTGGGCCGTTTAGGGGCTCTCTTGGAGGCCTCTTGGGGCGATCTTGGGGACCTCTAGTGCCGTTTACGAGCGTCGGGGAGCCCAAGAGGCGAGAATGCCAACATCCTTCCAACATGTTTGGAAAATCAGTGATTTTGGCATCATGGGGCCCTCTTGGGAGGCCTCCAGGGGCGTCTTGGAGGCCTCTGAGGCCGTCTTGGGGCCATCTTGGGCGTCTTGGGGCTGGGGGCCTCGTGGGACCCTCTTGGCCTGTCCTGAGGACCTCTTGGACCCGAAACAATCATGCGAGAAGATGCCAGGAACCCCAGGAGCCACGCGAGAAGCCCAAGAAGATTTGGCAATGTGGGGTCCAGGCCCCTAAGGATTCCTCAGGAGTGAGGACTGAGGCTCAGTAGGCAAAGGACCCGTGCCCAGAGGCACGGTGGCGGATCTGTGTATACGCGGGGCAACCACGGGACACGCACGCGACAACCACGGGACAACCACGCGACAACCACATGACAATCACGGGACAACCACGAGACAACCACAGAACAACCGTGGGATGGCCTTTGGACAACCGCGGGACAACGACGGGGCAACCGCGGGACAACCGCGCGCGTGTCACAGAACAACCACGGGACAATTGCGGGAAAGCTTTTGTGCACGCCCAGGAGGCCAGTCCGCGACTCATTCTGGCGTCTGGCGTGGCTTGGGCCAGTGCAGGAACCCGCGCTGTTTCGCCGCGCCCGCACGCGCGACGTGAGCAGAATCCAAAACCGATGTCCCGGTCGGGCGACTCCGCGCCCAACTCACGGTGCACATTTGGGCGCGTGGGTCTTTTCTGGTCCGTCTGTCTCCCCTCCTTCTCCCCCTCCTCGGTCTGCCCCGCTTCTCTTCTGGTCTTCCCCGTCCTCCTCCCCTCTACTTTTCTCCCCGTTTGGCTTCCACCTCCTCTTGCCCCTCCCCATCCGTCTGTCCTCTCCCTTCTCCCCGCCCTTCCCCCCTTCTCCCTTCCAGCACGGGCAAGAGTACACACTGGGTCGGATGTTCAGCCACTGGGTTCTTCACAGGCATCCTGAGTCTGGGCATCGAGTGGTCTCGCAGACCCAGGGTTTCGACTGGGTCTCTTCTCATTGGCCGGTGTGGCTTTATCCGGGCCTTGAGAGTTTCAGGGCCAACACGAGGTCTGGCAGAGGCAGAGCGCTTTGCTGGCCCGTATCGGCTGGACGTCTCCTCGAGGTCCCCATGGTGCCAGGGAAACGAACGTGCATTGGGAGTTGACTTCAAATCGTTCTGGATTGGTGAGCATCAGAGCACTAAGATATGACCACGTTTGGTGCTGGTGCAAGTCAGTTTCCAGCCACCCGCCACCCCAGTGTCGCCTCATCCTCCTCACCATTGGCACAAGCCATTTGGCTTCAAGTCGAGCATCGGCGCGCTTGGGCTCCCCGTCACCCTCCGCTTCACCCCTCCCCCGAGCCCCGTCGGAGGGAAGATACGCTACATCACCACCAGCGGGCCACCTCCACCGAGGAGGTCTGCCATGCCTCCCCGCGAGCTGGAGATCGGGGTTGCCTCCACAGAACAGGGAGACCACGCCATTGAGAAGGGTTTTGTTCCCGGCTGCTCTCGATAGTGGTGGTGGTCGTGGTGCCGATCTTCTAGGCCTCCTAGATGGGGTCTGAGTAGATGGGGTCGGATGATCGCGTCACGTCGCCGATGCATCGCCGATGCATCGCCACGCCGACGTCGCCGATGCATCGCCGACGTCGCCGATGGGGATACATTGGCGATGCATTGGCGATGCGGCGCGATCCCTCGACCCCACCTACTCGGACCCCATCTGGAAGGCCTCACAGATCTCCCCCGCCCCACACCCCGCTCCCCTCCACATGCTCTGCCCGCCGCGCGGGCCGGCCCCGCCTCCAGCGGAGCGGCTCCTGCTGCTCGCCGCGCTGCTGGCGGCCGCGACGGGGGGGCCGTCCAAGGCGCGGCTGCTGCCGCCCGAGGACGCGCCGCTGCGCACGGAGGGCCGCTACATCGTGAGCGCGGCTGGCGAGCGCGTGAAGTGGGCGTGCCTGAACTGGTGTTCTGGGCACGAGCGGAACTCAGGGGCAGCGATAGGGGCATAGGCCCCCATCGCCCATCGATCGTCGATAGGGGCCCGACAGCCCCTAACCTGCCCAGGAAGATGTGGAGTCACCATCGGGGGCCCATCGCCGATCTGTCGGCGATGTATCGAGGATTCTAGGTCGATGCTTCTCCCCCTATGCCAGTCCCCCCCCCATCGTGGCCCCCCAGAAATGGGTACGGGAAGAGTGGGTACAATGCCCAGGAGCAGTTCCTGTCCATTTTGGACAGGACGCGCTGTCCGCGCCGCCGCGGCCTGTGTCCATCTGGGGCAGAAGGTCGCCTGCCCAAGAGCGGCCGCTGTTGGTTTGGGACAGCATTTGTTTGGCATTGTACTGTTAATTCAAGCTGTGCGCGGCCCGCTTAGCTTCGACCGGAAGAGGTGCGCTCTCGAGCCGCGAATCAAAAAAAGTGTGGCATTGTACCCATGTTTGCCATACCCACCATTTCGGGCGTCCAAATGATGGGGGGGGGCGCGAGTCGGGGTCTGAGAGGGCGGGGACGACGAACACAGCGGCGGCTCCTGTCCATCTTGCGCAGGACTCGCTGTCGGCGTCGCCACGGTCACTGCCTCTTCGTTGCAGGAGCCGCCTGCCCAGCAGCGGCAGCTGTCGGTTTTGGACGGCATTCCAACTCTTCACCATCGTCCTCATTGTTTTCGTCCCCACGTTGGACGCGCCAAGGTACGGGGCTTATTTCGAAGAGCGAAGAGATACGTGAGCATACGTTTTCGGAGGTCCACCGCGGAAATCCTGGATCGGCGCTGGGCGACGCCTCCTGTGCTGCCACTGGCGAGCTCTGCGCTCCAGTGATGGGGTTCCGGCGCCAGCCCAAGAAATCCGCGCGGACCTCCGAGCAGTTTATGCCCATGGAGCTCTTTGTTGTTCTGCCATTCCATCAAGCACGTGGTGGGCGGTCTTGAGGTGAGGAATATATCCGATATCGTGGCTCGAACGAAGGAGCTGGGGTTCAATTGCATCCGTCTATGCTACAGTACGCAGGCTTACGTCGAGGATCCCCTCATCGAGGACGAGGCTGTGTCCGCGAATCCAGCTTTTCAAGGGGGCAAGACGTTTCTTGAGGTGTTCGACAGCACTGTTGAGGTAATCACCGCTCACGGACTGATGGTCATCATCAACAATCATAACCACAAGTCTGGATGGTGCTGCCACTACTCCCAGGAAGAGGGCCTCTGGTACACAGACGAGTACCCCGAGTCTGAGTGGATCCGTAGTCTTGTTGGCATGGCGGAGCGGTACAGGAATAACCCGCTGGTGGTGGCGATCGACCTTCGGAATGAGGTCCACGACTATCAGGACACCGTCCTCACGTGGGGCGACGGCGACCCGAAGACCGACTGGGCGGCAGCGGCAACTCGCGCCGGAAACGCCGTCCTGGCAGCAAATCCCGACGTGCTCATCGTCGTGATGGCGCTGTGCTTCGGCATGGACCTCCGACCGGCGCGGGAGCACCCCGTGAGTCTCTCGGTCAGCAACCGGGTGGTGTACCAGACGCACAATTACTTGGAGTTCCAGGTCTGGCTGGCAATCTCCCAGGGCTTTGCCTCCTGGGACTCCATTAGGGCGCCACATACCTACCCCTACCCCCCACGATTTCTGAGGGGAAGGGTGGGGTTCACGTCGCTGGGGAGCTCCCGAACGAAGTGAATCCCACCCTCCCCCTCAGAAATCGTGGGGGGTAGGGGCAGGGTTCGCATGTGGCCCCCTATCCATACGCGCCGCGAGCTTCTGGGGAGTCGCACTCAGCGCCGCCTGCGGCGGCCTGCTGGCGAGGGCCTGGTGGGCGGTCGGGCGGCCGCGCCCGAAGTGGAGCACCGCGCTCGTGGTCGCGGGCTCGTGGTGGACTGCGCTGTGCCTCGTGACCTTCGGCATCTGCCTCGCCCTCTACACCGTCTGCGCGAGGTACTGCGGCTACTGGGCGAACCGCGACATCCGGCCCGCATACATCGCCGCCCTCTGCGCCGCGCCCCTCGGCGTGGCGGCGGCCGGCTGGGGCTGCGCCCGCGAGCACCGGTGCGGCGGTGCCGCGGGGCCGGCGCCGGAGGGGGGCAAGTCCGAGGCAACGGCGGCGCACCCGGTCACGCTGGGCTCGCAGAGCGGCGAGGCGGAGGACGGCGGGGCGGAGGAGCGGACGTCGCTGACGCCTCAGGGGGCCTCGCTCGGCCAGGTTCGGGACCGCCTGGCGCTGGCCGCGTTGGGGGAGCGGCCGCGCGGCCTGTGCGCCCCGGGGTGGGCCTCCTGCGGGCGCGCGTGGGGGCAGCTGCGCAGCAGGCGGAGTGTCCCGAAGAGCGAGGCCTGCGGGGCAGAGCCGGTGCCGTGGGACGTCGGCCTCTGCTGCGGCCTCCAGTGCTTCATCCTGTGCGCAGTCTTGGTCCTCGCGCTGACGGGGCTCTGGATATTCTCCGTGATGGCGCCCACCTATTGGTTGATGTCCACGCACTTCGACAACAGCTGGGGCTTCGCGCTCCAGGAGGGCTACAGCTACACGGCCCCCGTGTGGATGGGGGAGTTCGGAAACACGAGGCGAGGCGAGTACTGGATCAACTTCATGCGCTATCTGTCGGAGCGCGACCTGGACTTCGCCTACTGGGCCCTGAACGGGAAGAAGTGGACCGAGGGTCACATCAACGTGCAGAGCGGTGAGTGGATACCGTACGAGGTGCACAGCTGGAATAGCGAGGTGTACGGTATCTTCCGTGATGACTACGACACCGTCCGGGCGGCGTGGAGGGTGCAGGACCTTCAGAGTTTGATGGACCCCCCCATGTGGTGGCCTGGGATCAGGCCCTGCGACCGGGACGTGATGGGCTCGCAGTGTGGCGGCTGAGAGGCGCGGGAGTCCTTCTTCTCTCTCCTCCTAGTGTCGCGGCGCGCTGTCACTGATTGTCTTGCCGAGTGGACATGGCGCGTGCAGTCGCGACCGACGGGCAGGTCCTCCAAAATCAAGGGTACCCTCATGCCATCTCGGTAGTTTAATGCTTATGTCAGGTGCCTTCGCAGTTGTTTGTGCCATGCTCTTGGAAGAATCACGGCCATCTCGGATGTCTTGTGTCTTCGGTCGTGAATGCAGCATTGTAATCCATCTTCCTTCCCCTGCTCGTCTTGCTTGTCGTTGTCGTCGTCCTCCTCTCTTTGTCCCCTCTCTACGTGCCCCTCCTCTCTCCTCCATCCCCCTCCTTCCCCTCTCCCTCCCCCCCTTGCACCTGTCCCTTTCCCTCGACCTTTTCACCCCGCCCTCTCTCCTCTGGGTCATCGCGCCCTCACCTACGTCAGAAGACCTAAACAGCACATTAAGCCGATAAGCATAGCATTGTGTTGTGCTCTGCGTATCTTGAAGACATCTGGAGACCATACAAGAGACCAGACAGGGACCATATGGGGGACCAGAAGGGAGACCATACGCAAGACAATGCGGGATACCGTACGGGAGGTATCGTTCTAGACGCTTCGCGTAATTAACCACACCAGCCCATCCAGAAGCGATGTCCAGGCGGCATGTGGGGGCGCACGCAGTGGACTACAGGCTGGGAAGCCGTCATACCCCAAGAGGGGGAGGATGGAGGAGGAACCGGAGGAGGAAGGGGGAGGAGGAGGGGGAGGGGGAGGATGGAGGAGGGAGGAGGGGGGATGCGGAGAAGGAAACGGAGGAGGAGGAGGAGGAGGAGGAGGAGGAGGAGAAGGGCGGGCAGAAAAGGCCAGAGGCCTCTTGGATGCCTCTCGGAGTTTCTTCGGATGTCGATTCCGAGCTTCTTGTAGGCCTCATGGGGCCTCTTGGGGGCCTCTTGGGGGCCTCGTGGCGGTCTTGGGGGCCTCTTGACTCTTGACGCGTCTTGGGGGGCTCGGGGGAGCCTCTTTAGGCCTCTCGGGGGTCTCTCTTGGGGGAATTTAAAGGGCATTTCGGGGGCTTCTTGGGGCCTCCTGGGCGTCTCTTCGAGCTCTCTTGGGGCACTCATGGGAGCCTCGGGGTCCATCTGGGGGCCATCTTGGGGGACGATCAAGAGAGGGGCCGTAGTAAGTTAGCCCTTCTCCCAGGAGGTCAACATGTGTCCAAAGCCGTCGTGCAATCAGTGGTTTGGGCTTTCTCGCTGGGGCCTCTTGGGGCGTAGTGGGTACTTTCGGGGGGCCTCTTGGGGGTCTTTGGGGGTTTTTGGTGGCCTTTTGGGGCCTCCTGGGCGCCTTCGGGAACTGTCTTCGGGCACTCTTCTGTGACTCCGGCCAGGCTTCGCCTTAGGCGCTTCTTGACTGGTTCCTTCCCCACCCCAGACTTTTTTCTCGGCTTCTGGCCGAGGGCGTCAAGGCTCCGTGACGCTTGTCGCCATCATCCGCAAAAGAGGCCTCGGGGGCCATCTTGGGGCCATCTTGGAGGAGATCGATCAAAGAGGGGGGGGTCCTTGATTAGGGTCGCCCCCCCCAGGAGGCCAGAGTGCGAGCTTCTCGCCAAGGCCTCTTGGGGCGTCTTGGGTGCCTCGGGGCCTCCTGGGGGTATCTTGAGAGCCTCCTGAGAGCGCCTTTTCCTTTCGGGGCACTCGTGGGGCACTCTTGGGGGCCTCGGGGGCCATCTTGGAGGTGATCGATCAAAGAAGGGGGGGGTCCAATTAGAGCCCTCCCCTCCCCCGCGGAAACCAAAATGTGACCACTGCCGTGGGAAAATCAATAAGTTTGGCGTTTTCGCCGAAGCCATGTTGGACGCTGCAACGACCCGCGACCTTTCCCCCTCCAGATCCAGGGGAAGGGAGCAGGGGGAGGTGTCAAGACACCCTCCTAGATAGCAAGCCGTTTAGCTCATTCCCGCCCGCCCTCCCGTCACATAAGTAACACCCGAGCCTCAGCATGTTCAGCGCTCATCTTTGGATGGGCAGCTACTGGGAACCAAAACCGATCCCATGTGCGCGATGCTGGGGCCCGAGCGTGCCAGGCACGTCTGGTGCACCAGATGCGCCACGTGCTCCGCGTTCGCCAGGTGTGCTGCACACTCCAGCCTCGCCAGGTGCAGGCAGAAGGCGAATAAGCGGAACAGGCAAAACCCCTGGAGCCCGCTCCTCGCGATTTTCCTTCCCCAGAAACGAGAGATTTAGGGATTATGAAAATCGCCACGGACGCCGGCCTCCCTGTGAGTTCGGCTGGTGCCCTCGCGCGAGACGAAGTGCAAGCGGCAGACGCGCTGCCAGGTGGGTATCCTGGGACGTTCTCCACACCCCAATTCACGAGGAGACGCATCTGCAGTCGCGTCTATCGCAATCCTGGACCCCGAAACCCCGACCCACGGGGAGACGGCGGCACGCGGCAGCAGGCCATGACAAACCAAATCGTGCCTCACTTTTTGCCACAGTGCCCGATGCACGCGATCGTCTGTCAAGGCTCTGCCGCGCTGCTCGACCCAGAACGGTCTATTGCAACCACTCCGCGGCCGTCGTTGCCCCGCGGCCCTGGGCGCTAGCGTGACCGAGGGCTGCTATCCCCTGCCAGCCGCCGCTGAAGAAGAGAACCGTCGGCCCGCCGGCACGCAGCGCTGCGTCTGCGAAGCCGCGGCGGAAAGCGTGGGTTCCCCACGCCTCCGGCGCGCGGAAGCCAAGCGCAGCGGCGCCCATTTTTAGCGCAGCCAGCGCTTCGGGATATTGCACGTCCTCAAACAGGCCTAGCGCGCTCCCGCGCTAAACCAGCCAGGGAGCACACTCCGCGCAACGTCCTGCCCTGGGGTGCGCAAATACATTGGCGGCTCGTGGGAGCATTTCTGGCGCAGGAAAACGACCTCGCATTCTGTGCGGTCACCCTGTGTGAATGAGAATACTACTGAATCGCTGCCTAACTGTAAGAGCTCACCGTATCGGAAACAGAATTGTCGGGCGACGACCAATGACTCAGCGAGCACTGGATATCGGGCCGCCTTCGTCCACTCGTGGAGCTGCCGCGTCTCCGCTCCAGTGGCCCAGATCTTCAAGCGCCTCGCAGTTGCAGGAGTAAGTTTCTCTGCGCCTCTCATCAATCTCTCCGCGTCTTCCAGGGCACCCACAGGGATGTCCAACAAGCGGCACACGTTCCTGATGTGCGTACCTTTGAAGGGAAGGTCCGTTGTCGAAACAAAACGGAGGAACACGTGGAGCACGGCGGTTGCCGGTGGCCAGCACGCTGCGCCAGCTGCGATCGTTGCTTCACCCCATAGACGGACTGCCGAGGCGGACTGCGGAGCACCTTTTCGCCATCGCGCGAATTCTACCCACAGTGCGTTTTGACCATGCCCGGCAGAAGATTGGCTTGTCATGTGGGCTCGCCCTGCTTCCGCTCGCGGCTTGTCGAGAGCCACGATCCCCGGGAAATAATCCAGCCGCCCCAGTGCACGGATTGCGGTTGCGAGGTCATGAGCTGCTGGGATCACTCGAGTATTCCGTGTTTCCCACAGCACTTGCAGCGCAAACGTGCCCGCGCGGCGTATGCCAGCGTCCACCGCCGGCAGACCTGCGCAGTTGTTCGCGCCAAGAGGAGACGATGCCCTGGAGATGAGTTGATCGCAGGGGGTTCTCCCTGACACCGGTGTTGTGCCGCCTGCCTGGCGCCGGGCAAAATTACGGTAATGCTCGAGCGGCTTATCCACATGCTCCAACGCGCAAGCGGCGAATCGGGGAAGCATACTCCGCGCCTCGCTCGCCGCCGAGCCGCCCACGTCACATGGCGAATCGAAGCCCGCTGCCGCAAGAGCCACAAGTAAGGCCAGCACGTCCGCGCCTGCAGTCCTCTGCGCAGCCACAGCGCGCACCACGGCGGCCAAAGGCGAAGGTGGATTGTCATTGCTGGCAGAGGTTTGCGAAAATCTCGCTTCCCGGCTATGGTTGATGAGCTCGGAGGCCATCGCTTTGGGCCAATTGTTCACGGATTGTCACGTTGCCTCTGTGTCAACGAGCAAAGTGACGATGGATGGCGCTCTTTTTTCCATGCGCGGACTGTCGATGCTGCCAGTGTTGTTGTTCCCCAAGCGCTCCTGGGCACGTCTTCCGGGAAAACCATGGCATTCCTTCAAAGCCACTCGCGGCTAACAGCTGCAACTGCTCTGCTTTGGCACGTGGCAGAGTGCGCGCGGCCGCCATGTTCAAATGTGATGGCACATGCCGCAAATGCAACAAATGCCCACTCTGCGCAGCGGGAAGCCAGAGCTCTCCGATCATTGCATTCCATTCAGCTTGCGGGGGCAGCCGCGCAAAAGAGACCCCAGAGCACTGGCGTTGTCCACGAATGCTACCATCTCCAAATCGTGTGGAAGATAGCTCATCTAAAACTTGAGGGCACAAGCTGTCGCCAAGAGTTCCCAAGAGCCTATTTGGTTCTTCCTGCAATGAGCCCAAGCTGCGGCTGCTGCTGGGACGTCGGCGGCTGCCCAGGCCTTCGAGCCGGGGGCGTTGCGCCCGCGCATAAGATACGCCCGTTGCGCCCGTTGCGCCCGCGCATAAGATACGCCGGGTCCGTTTGTATTTCATCACTGCCATGCTCCCCGGGAGTGGCTCCTGTAAGAATCGCAGCCGCCGCTGTAATGACAACTGCGTTATTCGGGACAATTTGCGTTGACTGCCCGTCCCGCGGTGAGAAATGGTGGCTAGGTGCATGCGGGCGCCTCGGCCAAAGACAGCTGTTGCGCCCCTGCTCAACTTGCCCGCCAGCTTCTGAGCCTGCGCAGGCGAAAGTGAGCGCCGCTGCAGCGCTTCTCGAAGTTCGGCGCACCATTTCTTTAGCCTCTCCGCCTCGAGAGTAGAAATGATGAGCTGTCTGGCGTCGTCAAACTGGACGCTGACTCCGAGAATCGCCGCAGTTGCCTCCTCAGTCGCCGCCTTCCCAGCGTCTAATTCCCAGCCGAGCAAGTCGGATATCACGATCTTTGCCAGACGCGCTGCGCCTCGAGGACTGACCAAATCGTCAGTTTCGCCTGGCGTAGACCCCACTCTGGGGTCGCCAGCGAACATGTCGTCGACAAATCGCAGGCACAGTAGACAGAACAGCCTTGCGAAGAAACGATCCCAGCCAGAAACCGAGGCGGAAGCCCCCAATGGCAAGCAACACCACTGCAACGCTTTACCGTTTTCTGTTGTCTCGTGCCACGCGGCAACAGCGAGCGGATGGTGACCGCTGAGAATGGGTGAAGTCATACAAGCGTTCTTAAATTTGTTTTTTCTCCATCGGATCGCAACGCTTTGTCTGCCTCGGGCCGTTTGGCGCACCAACGCCACTAGAGCGTCTAGAGTATCGGGCGAAGTTCTTTCGTCATGCACAGCCGCGCCGTTCGCTGGCGAGCCGGCGAAGTCGTCGATGCAACGGACTTTCGGCACCCAGACTTCAGCAGAGACTTGTCTCGCGCCTCGGGCTACCAGAAACCGCGCAGCCACGACGCATGAATTCACATTCAAACTACGAAGACGCGCCTTGCCGTCGTCGATCTCCTTAGCGCACGCTTGGAGAAAGTGCGCGCGGACACTGGCGTCGCCGACCAGTTGCGCGGCAATTTTGCCGAGTGTCGCCTGATTCCGCTCGCGTGGATAATTAAGGAGAGAGCGCATTGTCTCGGTTGGTTCTTGAGACGTGCTTGCGCTCTCGCGCGTGCCACTAGCAGGCAGCTCCCCTACGATAGGGAATCCTTGGTAAAGATTGTGAAACAGATGCTGGTCTGGCCAGCTGATTGCTTCCAGCGTCTCTTTAAGTGGCAGAAGATTCTTCTCTGGCCCGAGCACCGATTGACAGTGCGCAGGCGAACGTTTGGACGCGGCTTGCCAGTGAGGGCCGGTCCCCAGCTTCCGCCGTCTCCAAAAAGCCAGGGCAGAGCGACGAGTTGCTTGCAGCTCTGCGATCGACATTTCTGCTGATTGCTCTAAGGAACTGCTGGAACCATGGCATTGATGGATCAGGAGCAACGCTAGAGGGGGATAGGCTCGGGAGGGGATGCATCGGCCCCGAATCGCCCATTCATCGCCGATAGGGACCCGAGAGTCCACCCCGCTCAGGAACGTGCGGATTCGCTATCGGGGGCCCATCGCCAATCTATCGGCGATGTATCGCCGATCCCAAGTCAATGTTCCCCCCCCCTGAGCCAGCCCCCCCCCCGCCCCTTCCCGTCGTCGCCCCTCGGCGGACCTCCGAAACGCTTGCACACGTCTGCGCCAACGTCCGCTGGGCCTCCCACCCGACGCCCCCGCCCAGCCCCCCCCCCCCTGCTCTGGCAGGACGGCGAGGAGCAGCTGCAGATCCAGAGCTCGGAGGCGCCGCGGGCCGCGGCGGAGGGCCGCCGCTGCCGTCGCCGCCGTCGGCGGTCTCGGGGCCACGCTCCGGCCCCGTGCCCTCCTCGCCTCGTGCGCCCTCTCGTGCTGCCCGCTGCCCCTCTCGGTCGGATGGTTGTCCTCCTCGCCCCCCATCCGCCGATGCTGCGCCTCGTCCCGTGCTTCTCCTCATCGCCGTCGTCCTCCTCTTGCTGGTTTCCCTCCGCTTCCTCCCCCCGCTGCTCCCCCTCCTCGCCTTTCTCTGCTGTCGTTGCTCCTCCCCCTCCCCCCCTGCTGGTGGTCCTATACAGACTCTCCTCTTCTTCTTGCACCCCTCTAGCTTCTAAATCATGGCCGCAACACGGTAGAGCGTCGGGGCGTTTGGCGCGATCCCCCAATCACGACGGATGAGGTGCACATAGGGGGGCAGTTGGATTTCAACATGCGGCTCTCAACTGATATCTCAAACAACACGACCCTGGAATCTACACATCCAAGCAGGTACACCTGTTCCGTTTCGATATCGTGTCTTCTATGCAGAGATTTACGCACGTCATGAAGAGGTTTGGTCAGATTATTCGACAGCTACATGGTCACATGACGGGGTCTCTGTTTCACTGTTGTGTTCCCGTTTCGGTGTTGTGTGAACAGGTTTGCTTCCGTCACATATGACACCTTTCGTCTTCACTTCTTGAGGATCTCTCATGGAGTTCATTTGGGCAGTCTTGGGGCTTCTGTGGGGCAGTCTTGAGGGTTCCTTTGGGCCGTCTTGAGACCTTCTTGAGCCTTCTTCGATCCGTGTTAGGCCGTCTTGGGGCTTTTTTGGCCGCCTTGGGACCCTCTTGGCCGTACGGCTGGCCGTCTTGGCGTCGTCTTGGGCCGTCAAAGGGCCGTCCAGGGCCGTCTTGGAGGCCTCCCGTGGACAGGAGGACAATCAATACAGTAATCTTGGCGTATTCGGGCCCTGTTGGGTGTCCTCTTGTGACCCTCGTGGGCTTTCTTGGAGGCATCTTAGGCCGTCTTGAGGCCAGTCTGGGCCGCCCTGGGGTCATTCTTGGCCGTCGTGGATGCTCTGGTTGCTTGCGTGGGTAGTCTTGCACTCGGGAGCGCGGGCCCACTGCGTTTTGATCCGGGATCGTCACTTCGGGAGCGCGGGCGCATTGTTTAGTTATTAGGGATCGTGGCCTCGGGATGTGGGGGAAGCATGCCAGGAAGTGCGAGATGAAGGGGCGGAGCCCTCAGAAGATTGCAGAAATCCTACCAGACAGCCACTGGCATTCTGCCACGCCTCAGCATGCCCGGGGGCACGGTGGCAGGTAGGGGGAGGGTAGGTGATGGTGAGGAGGAGGGGGAGGAGGAGGAATGGAGGAGGTAGAGAGGTGAAGAAGGGAGGCCCTCCCTTGCCAGGAGGAGGAGGAGGAGGAGGAGGAGGAGGAGGAGGAGGAGGCCGACAAGCGCAGGCCCGCGCGACGTCATGCTCTGCCTGGAGGGGGTGAAGGGGGGAGAAGGAGGAGGACCGGAGCAGACCCAAGGTGCAGCAGCGATACCGCAATGCGCTCTCCCGTCCCGATCCTCCTCCTCCTCTCCTCCTCCTCCTCCTCCTCCTCCTCCTCCTCCTCCTCCTCCTCCTCCTCCTCCTCCTCCTCCTCCTCCTCCTCCTCCTCCTCCTCCTCCTCCTCCTCCTCCTCCTCCTCCTCCTCCTCCTCCTCCCTCTCCTGCAGTATTTCTCGCACTGCGCGGGGCGGCCCCCGTCGAGCGACGAGCGCCCCCCGGGACCCGCAGGACGGGCGGGAGCCTGCTTGCAGCGTGTGTGCTCTCTTTTTTTCTGTTTTCATGCAGCGTGGGGCGGCCTTTCGTCCTCGAGCCACCGGGAGTGCGACGACGTGGGGCCATAAAAGTTCAGAGCTTTCAGAAGTGGGTCGCCCCCCCTCCATGTGGCTGCTGCACAGTGGCAGATTCCTGAGCAAAGAGAAAGACTTACAGCCAAGACGCTAGAATAAGGAACAGTTCGGATTCGGGAGGGGCTCGATGTTCCTTACGTCCTTCCGTTGTTGTTTCAATAGAACTTCTCGTGCGCCCAGGCTTTTTTGAAGTCACAGAGGGGCTTCGTTCCTTATTTTGCGTTCCTTATTTCAGCAGCCCGACTGTATGATCATACAGTCTAAAGGGGACGTAAGCGAGGGTCCGATTCTGGAAAGGAGCCGTCCTCCATCCGCTTCACCGCGCAATTCTATGAGAGCGTGCTTGGTTCGGGTAAGCCCCAGGCGAGAACCCCGTGGTGAAGAGGAACCGACCTCCATCCGTGCAAGTGTGCGACGTTTCTGAAGCGAGTGTGCACGGCGCCAAGGCGAGAGCCCGCGCTGGAAGGCATGTCGGCCTCAACCCGTGTACGTAACTGTCAGATTCCGAGGCGGGCATCTATACATGATCACCGCCTGTTGGAGGATCAATTTTCGGGGGCATCCGCAGGCGATGGGTATGGACATATTCGGGCTCCTGGGGGCCAAGATATATCCATATCCACCGCCCGCTGGGGCACCAGGACGTCGGTTCCCAGGCGGTGGATATGGATAAATCCCCGCCTCGCACAGATGTGATGAACGCTAGCGTGCGCGGTGCCAAAGCGAGAGCTCCTCCTGAAAACGATGTGCCCTCCATCCGTATAGCGCTCTGGGCTTTCATCGTCGCGACCGCAAGCGGCGAGGAAGTCTCGGGCGGAGCGCCCGGCCGGCCCTCACGACACGTCTGGTGGTGCGACGGGGAGGAGTCGGCTAGGAGGCGTGGGGCCCTGGGGCTTCTCAGAATGGCGGCCCCGCTGCTCGGTGGCAAACGCTCTCGCGAGGCCTCGCCGCCGCTGCCGCGCTCCCGCGGCAGGGCGAGCGAAGCAGGCCACCTGCTCAGAGGCCCTGCCGGCCCGAGCACGGCGCCCACGGCAGGCGCAGCGTTGCGGTAGGCGGGCGCCAGCCGCACAGGTGCCCACCGTGGAGCTCATCAAGAGCGGCGCCCGGGACTTCATCGACTACGCGCTCACGGAGGTCGGCGGGCGTGGGGCGCGGAGGGTAGGCCGTCCAAGGGAGAGAGTGTTCGTTCAAGCGAAAAGCGGAAGCATTCCAGCGAGAACGCAGCCAGCGAAAATTGCGCAGGTAGACGCACAGAGACACGGACTGAGACAGGGGGACACAGAGGGGCACGGAGAAACACAGAGGGGCACTTCGTCGACTGCACGCTCGCGGAGGTCGGGCCGGCGTGGGGCGCGGCGGGCAAGAGAAGGTCGAGGGCCAAGGCTTGTTTTTCTGGACGCGCTCGTGGATTTCAAGGCCTCAGGGCGGCTTCTCGTCGCCACGGCCGGATCCGCCTCGAAAGCCTCGGCAGAACGCACCGCTGGAGAGGCCTGGGGCCCGATGTTTGAGGTGACCCCCCAGACCCGTGGCGGCCCGACGAGGCACGTCGGTGAGCAAGGTATTTGCAGAAGCGGTTACGCAGACACCATGCCTGGCCAGAGCTATCAAAACGATCCCCTGGCCCAGGATCCCCAGCTCTCTCGCGGCTTCAGAGATCGAGCCGCGCCTCACGCCTTTCGCGGCACCAGAGGCGCGGTATTGGATGAATCTGGAGAATTCGGGGCGGCCCCGAGAGATGATGAAAATGATGACGATGACGATGATGATTTTGATAATGATGATGATGATGATGATGATGAGGAGGAGGAGGAGGAGGAGGATGGTGATGGTGATGGTGATGGTGATGGTGATGGTGATTGTGATGGTGATGGTGATGGTGATGGTGATCATGAAGGTGATGATGATTATGATGCTGAAAATGATGTGTATGATGTCGATGATGATTATGACGATGATGATGATGATGATGATGATGATGATGATGATGATGATGGCGGTTATGATGCTGATGCTGACGATGCTGGTGATGATGATGGTGATGGCGACGATAATGGTGATGGTGATGGTTATGATGGTGATGGTGATGGTGATTGTAATGATGATGAGTATGCTGCTGATGAAATGATTATGGCGATGCTAATGATGAGGATGGTGAGGGTGATGGTGAGGGTGGTGGTGATGATGATGCTGATGCTGATGATGACGCTGACGTTTATGATGATGATCATTATCATGCTTATGATGGTGTCGATGAGGATGTGGATGATGATGCGGATGAGGATGCTGAGGATGTGGTTGCTGAAGCTGCTGCTGCTGCTGCTGATGGTGATAATGATGATGAGAGTGACAATTATAATGATAATGCTAATACTGATGGTGGTGATGATGATTAGATTGATGGTAAGGAGGATGATGATGACGATGCTGATGATGATAATGATGATGATGATGATAAGGATGGTGATGGCTACGATGGTGATAGTGATGGTGACGATGATGGTGATAGTGGTCGTGATGGTGATGGTGATCGTGATGATGGTGATGATGGTAAGTATGACGATGATGGGGCGGATGAAGAAGGTGATGATGATGATACTGATGATGGTGATGATGGTGATGGCGGTGCTGGTGTTGAAGATGCTGGTATTGTTGATGTCGCTGGTGGTGATGATTATGATGATGATGATGATTTTGATGCTGATGGCGATGTGGATGATGATGATGATGCTGGTGGCGGTGGTGGTGATGGTCATGATGGTGGTGACGGCGATGGGGATTGAGATGGAAGTGCAAATTCGTGGTGGTGATGGTAGTGATGACGACGACGATGATGATGCTGTTGCGATGATGATGGCGATGCTGATTATGATGATGCTGCTAGCGGTGACTGTGAGAATGATGCTGATGATATTGATGGTGCGGGTGATGATTGTGGTGGTGATGTTAATGACGATGATGGTGGTGATGACGTTGATGATGATGCTGATGACGATGGCGATGACGACGATGATGATGATGGTGATTATTATGATGATGATGATGATGATGATGATGATGATGATGATGGTGATGGTGATGGTGATGGTGGTGGTGGTGATGTTCATGGTGGTTTTGATGTTGATGTTGGTAATGATGCTGATGCTGCTGATGCTGATGCTGATGCGAGTGATGCTGCTTGAGATGTTGATGGTAATGGTACCGATGCTGATGCGGATGCTGATGCGGATAACGGTGGTGATGATGATCATGACGGTGTTGATGATGCGGATGCTTCTGTTGGTGACGTCGATATGATTTTGATGATGATTATGATGATGATGTTGATGAGGTTGATCACGATATTGTAATGATGATGCTGATGATACTGTTCGGGTTGGCGATGGAGGTGTTGATGATGATTTGGTGGTGACGGTGATGCGAATACTATATAGGTTGATGAATGTGATGGCGATGGTGAAGTTTGGGGCGGTGATGATGATAATGATGGTGATGATGGTGGTGGTGATGTTGATGCTGATGCTGATGTTGATGCTAATGCTGCTGATTATGCTGATGCTGGTGGTGATGTTGGCCTTGATGTTGGTTATGGTGATGTTGCTGACAATGGTGATGGCCATGGCGATGCTTATGTTGCTGCCGATACTAACGTAGAGGCTGACGCTGACGCTGATGCTGATCCCGATGATGATAACGATGGACATGCTGATGCCGATGCTGGTGCTGCTACTGATGCTGCTGCTGTCGCTGATGATGGTGATGCCGATGCTGCTGCTGGTGATGGTGATGGAGATTGTGATGGTGGTGGTGATGTTGGTGATGGTGGTGGTGATGGTGTTTCTAATGCTGATGATATGATGATGGTGGTTGTGGTTTAGGTGATTCCGATGCTGCTGATGATGATGACGATGATGATGCAGATGATGATACTGGCGATGCTGATGATGAGGATGGTGAGTATGATAGTGAGGGTGGTGGTGAGGGTGAGTATGGTGGCGATGGTGTTGGTGGTGATGATAGTGATGATTGCGATGATGGTGCTCGTGCGGGTGATTGAAATCTCGAGCATGATGATGCTGCTGATGCTGATGTTGATGATGCTGGTACTGGTGATGATGGTGGTTGTGACGATGACACTGGCGGTGACGATGATGATGACGATGATGCTGATGCTGATGCTCATGATGATGGTGGCTATGATGATGATGATGATGATGATGATGATGATGATGATGATGATGATGATGACGATAATGATGCTGATGCTGATGCTTATGCTGATAATCATGATGCTGATTGATGCTGGTGATGCTGCGTATGATGACGATGATGATGACGCCGATGCCGGTGCTGATGATGGTGATGGTGATGGTGATGGTGATGGTGATGGTGATTGACATGCGAATTCGTGGTGATGGTGACGATGTCGACGATGACGACGACGATGACGCTGCAACTGCTGACGACGACAATGATGATGATGATGATGATGAAGATGATGCTGATGATGATGATGATGATAACAATAATGATACTGCTGATGCAGATGCTTGTGCTGATGCTGGGGATGATGATGTTGCTGCTGATGATGGTGACGATGAGGAGGAGGAGTCGGATGATAAAATGCTATGATGATTAGGATGAGGATGATGATGGTGTTGATGGTGATGCTGACGATGATGCTCATGATGATGGTGGTGATGATGATGATGGCCATGGTGATCAAGATGATGATGCTAATAAGGAGTGTTGATGATGCTGATGGTGATGATGGTGATGATGATGATGATGATGATGATGGTTCTGCTGCTGTTGATGATGATGCTGATGATGCTGATGAGGAGGAGGAGGAGGAGGAGGAGGAAGACGAGGAGGAAGAGCAGGATTTTCCCGCGCTCACAGGATGGGCGAGGACTTCGCGGCCACCTGCGGTCACTCCCTCCAGGAGCTTTCCGCACCGCTGCCAGCGGCGGAGAGAGCAGAGGCAATAGCAGCGATGCCAATGGACTCGAGGAACGACAATTCAGCAGCCCTCGAGACCACCTCTCCAGGCAGCCTTTCGGGGTGCTTGCCCGCCAACAGACGGTTTCGGCGAGCCTTCGCACCGTGGCCTCTGGGGTCTTTCGGACACCCAGCGAGCAGACCATGCGCACGAGCACTAGTAAAGGCGCCGCAACGCAACGCACAAGCCATACGCCGTCCGGCGCGTGGGCGGGAAAACAAGCTCAGCACAGCCTGTATTGTAAGGGAGAGGAGGAGGAGGAGGAGAAGGAAGAGGAGGAGACAGAAAACAAACAAAGGCGCCACATTCCCCGCAAAGGTATAGTGGCCAACTCTGGACAGCTGGTGAGGCCGTGGCCCCTCCGCAGGAGACTCGTCGGCCCGAGCCATGCTCTTCCGCCGACAGCGGGTAGAAAAGCAATGTTCTGCAAGCATTGCTGGAGCACCCAGCCTTGGCCTCATCATCGTGGGCCCCTTTGGCACAGTTCACACGTTTCTAGGACACCTGATGCCACTCAAGAGCACTCCGAGACTCAGGGGGCAGGAGCACAGCATGACGCGGGCGTGGCCCGGGAGCCCGAGAAACCTTCTGCGCTCGGCCGGTGGTATCGTCACAATGGTGCCTATACTACAGGTCATCGCACCGACCAGGCCGAGCATGGAAGATACCTCGTTTGATGTAGCCACCCATGTGTCGGTAATAAGCTGAGGGATGGCGCACATCTTTGCGTCTTCCTTGGCCTGGAGGTCAGCCGCCTGATTGCCTAAATTGTGGCACCGCTCGAATCCCTCGAGGTCCTCTGCGTCCGACGTTTCGGAATGCGCTCTCACCTTGACGACAACGCGGTCCCCCCCACCCCCAGAAAAGGAACATTCGATCGCATTCCAACTCACATGCCACAGGTCGGCATCAGGGCGCCTGGCTTGGCGGCACCAGAGTGGGCCTCGTCGGAAGCCTCCGACCACGGTGATATTATCTGTTCCTACCTGAAGCGGCGTCGTGCCGTGGCGCAGCACACTCAAAGAAGCCGTGAAGCTCAGCCCTTCAAGCGTCTTGAGCGTGCCGAGCCCCGTGGACCGTGCCGCCGTGCATCGCTTTTCGGACACTGCCCTGGTCGTCCAGGAACGCAAAGCCCCAACCGAACGCCCTCAGCCCAGGGGCCCCGACTCCCGATCCGCCCGGACGTGCCAAGCCAGACAGGAGGGGGCCGTCCCCGAACTCGGGGCCGAGGGCCTCGGCACTGGGCGTGACGTCCTGGAAGGGGTCCACCAGAGGATGAGGAGCGGGAACCCTGGAGAGAGGCGAGAGGGGGGGTCAGAGGTAGCCGCACGGTGGACGATCTCGGGGAACTCCTCTCCAGCAGCAATCCGCTGTTCTTGTAACGCTGGGCACTTGCAGAAACAGTGGTGCTGGTCACCTATCTCGTGTCCGCATCTCTGACAGCTACGACCTTCTGAGTGGCCTGCCTTGCACTATCTTGGGTCCAACGGTCGCCGTCCAGGAAAGCCAGCATCGCGGACTGCTTCTGTCCTCGACCATTTTTCTTTGAGCGCACGGCAGCACGGCAGGGCTCGAGCAATGGTTTACAAAAGGACATGCCACGTAGCGTAGCCCACTCGGTGAGCCCCTGAGCCCCTAGGCGCAGGAAACTATGCTTGCGGATCGTGCTGGGCGCCGAACGGCGCATGCCAAACAGGTCACCTGTGTGTAGCCGATGTGTGTGCCAGCAGGGCCAAGGTCCGAGGTGGGAATGTATATACAGTGCCGTTTTTAATATATGCTCCGCGCGCGAATCATGCATTACAAATGCAGGGATTTAGTATTATAAACAACGATGAGTTCATGCATAAGTTCATTCATAACTGAATCATGTATTAAACATCCTATATTGTGAAACATCATATGTATTAAAAACTGCCCTGTATGACCACCGCCTGGAGGATCAATCTTCGGGGACCCTGGCAGGCGGTGAATATGGATACATTCTGACCCTCGGGGTCTCACATATATCCATATCCACCGCCCGCTGGATCACCAGGGCGTCGGTTCACGGGCGGTGGACATGAACACATCCCCGCCCCACACAAGTCCACCCCGAGCGCTGGAGCGTCAGACTGCAGGCTGAGGCTGGCCTTCGGACCTGACTCCAAGGGCGGTCGAGCGGGCGGCTACGTCATGGCCTCCCCTCGAGGCATCTCGCGCCACCAGGCCCTTGTCATATCTGATTAATGAGTGCCCTTCGGAGGAGGAGGAGGAGGAAGAGAAGGAGGAGGAGGGGGAGGAGGAGAAGGAGGAGGAGGTGGTGGTGGAGGAGGAGGAGGAGGAGTGGGAAGGAGCTGTCGGAAGGTGGTGGCGGAGGAGAAGTAAGATGCGTGGAGGGGTTGAGAAAGGACGAGCCGGAAGGAAGGACGCTGTGGATTAGCATCAAGCTCGTTGAGGGAGTGGCTGCTGAGCTCCACCATGCGGCGAAGTCGACAGGAGGGAGAGTCGTCGTCGGAGGAGAAGACTGAAGAGGAGGAGTAGGAGGGCGGCTGAAGAGGATTGGAGGCAGACGGAGGGTTAGTCGTCGTCGTCGTCGGCGGCATCGGCATCGCCATCGGCATCGGCATCAGTGTCGTAGTCGCCGACGTCGTCGTAAGGCGGAGGAGGAGGAGGCGGCGGAGGAGGAGGAGGAGGAGGTGGAGGAGGAGGAGGAGGAGGAGGAGGAGGAGGGGGAGGGGGAGGAGGAGGAGGAGGAGGAGGAGGAGGAGGAGGAGGAGGAGGAGCAGGAGGAGGAGGAGGAGGAGGAGGAGGAGGAGGAGGGAGGCGGAGGCCAAGCTGAATGGGGCGGGCGCCGGGGAGAGGGGAGGGGGGCGGCCGAGTCGGCCGCGGGGCTCGAGAGCTCCAGGTTGACCGCATCGTGAAGGTGGACAACGCCGGGTCGGTCACCTCGTTCGACTGGAAGTCGCAGGCGGGCCCCCGCCGCCGTCGTCGTCGCCGTCGATCGATCGATCGATCGGCATCTCCCCAGCAAGGGTGACAAAGCAGCCGTTCGCTTCTAGCAACTCTTCTGAGTTGAGGCCTCGCGGCACGTCGGTCTCGAGACCTGCGGGCGCGGCGGGGCGCGTCGTCGTCGTCGCTGCCATCGTCGTGGAACTCGTCGGCGTCGTCCACTGGCAAAGCTGCTCCGGCGTGGCCTGGCCGCCGTGGAGCGACCGCTCCCCAGGTGTTCGTGGTTGACTTGTCCATCCACTTTGGTAGCCACCGCGTGCGCTTGCCTTTGAAGATCGGGCCGGGCGAAAGGGGGGGATTGGGAAAAGGGGGGTTACGAAATCTGCTGCATGCAGCTGGTTTCGGCCCCACCGAGGGGCCCATTCCTCGATACATGGCCGCCTCTGGCGCCGGGAGGCGCCGGGAAAATCAGCTACGCGAGCTGATTCTCAACCCCCCCCTTTGCTATCCCCCCCTTTCGCCCGACCCGAGAAGAGGGCGGGCTTGGTGGAAGTAGGTGCATGCTTGCGCGCGTGCGCTCCACGGCAGATGGCTGGCCCGACAGGAGGCCAGCAGGGCGGCGCCAGTTGCCGGGGGCCGTCCGTGTGCAGGAAGCGGCCTTTCTCCTCGAGTCTGTTTCTCCCTGCCTTGAGTTATCCTCCTGGGAGTGCCGCTTACCGCTTACCGCATGAGGAGGGGGCTCCACCCCGCTGTGATGAAGTTGTGTGGGCTGGTGGGTTGGGGGGCGGGCGACTCTGTCGATCGTATGTTTTACCCGTTCCAAGACTTTGGCACTCTCCGCACCTCTCTCTTGCCGCGCCCTCCTCTCGTTGAGCACTTATTTGCTGCATGCGTGCGAGCCAGCTGAAAGTTAAGCTCCAGCAAGCAACGATACTTGGCACGAGCCCAAATTAGGAGTCGTCTTTCTTCCAGAGCCGCTCAAAGCAGATCTTAGCAGTGCAAAGCAGCGCAGTGCAACACATTGCTTGGCATTGCTTCGCATTGCTTGGTGGCATTGCTTGGAGTTACTTGGCATTGCTTGGAATCGTCGCTTTGCATTGCTTGTCATTGGTCGGCAGTTCTCTGCGTTGTTTTGCATTGCTTGGCATTGCTTGGCGCTTGGCATTTTGTGGAATCGGTATTTGGCATTGCTTGGCGTTGCTTGGTATTGCTTGGCATTGTTTTGCATGGCGTGGGACTTAGTGGGCCTTGGAAACGACAGGGCCGTTTTTTTACCGTTTTCGTTTTGCCGTTTTTGTCGTTTCCGGCGCCGTTTTTTTGTCGTTTCCGTCGCCGTTTCTTGTCGTTTCCGATTGCCGTTTTTTTACCGTTTCCGATTCCCGGGGTGGGCCCCTCTGCCAGATCACAGTTTTTTACCAGTTCCAAACCGGTTCCGAACCGGTTCCGTGCGTCGCCCTGATCTGCCCTCGCCAAATGCAGTTTTCCGTTGCCGTTTTTGAGCCGTTTTCGTTGCCGTTTTTTCCCGTTTCCGGTCGCCGTTTTTTTTTACCGTTTCCATGTTCAAGAGACACTTTCTCGAAAACGGTAAGAAGACGGCCCTGCCGTTTCCAAGGCCCTCTACGGCGTGGGATTGGTTTGTATTGTTTTGCAGTTGCTTTGCATTGCTTGGCGTTGCTTGGTTTTGCTTGGCATTGCTTGCGTTGCTTGGCATTCCTTGGTTTTGCTTGGCATTGTCTGGCATTGTTTGGCATTGCTTGAAACTCAGCTGTTTTTGCTTGGCATTGGCCTTACATTAGCTATGTTTTGGCTTTGCATTGCTTGGAGCTGCTCGGCATTGCTTGGCGTTGCGTTGCATTGCTTGGCATTGCGTTGCATTGGCTTGGCATTGCTTGGCATTGCGTTGCATGGGCTTGGCATTGCTTGGCGTCGTTTGGCGCTGCTTGGCACTGCCACCTGCAGCGCCGAGGCATCCCGAGGGACCCGGAGGAATTCTGGGCAGCGCCGAGGGCCGCCTTTGACGAAGGGCCGCACCCACAGGCTCTTTTCACACAGAAGAGAAGTCACTAGGGACTCAGAGGTGAAAAGGTACCCATACCTCTACCCTTATCTCGATTTTCCCTTTTTGGGCCTCCTCGGATGCCCTCGTCGCTACTCGCTACCGCTGGAATCGTCTCGACATTTTGGTCAGAACGCACCCTCGGAGAGGTCTGGGGAGTACCTGTATCGGTATTTGTTTGATTTCCCCAGGAACAACCAACTTCGAAAAATATGTTTTTGTCTTGGTGTCGGTTGCTTTATATCTGACGAGAGGACGCACGGCCTACGGACCGTTCCTATTCGCGAGGACGTTCAGGGTTTGCCCTCCACCCACGCAAGCTATGCGCACGGCCAACGCTGCAGTCACACAATCAAGCACCATCCCTCCTCCTTTTCTTCTTCTTCTTCTTCTCATTCTTTTTCCCCTCCTCGACATTCCTTCTCGTTTCCTGGGTGGAACCATATCCGTGTCCGCGGCCTTGAGGGCTGGGCCCTTGGGGCGCGACCCCGCAGATGCAAGGCGTTTTCTCACGGACGCCACGCGCGGAACGTATCCTTGCGACCGCATGTCCGCGGGATCGCGCCTCAGAATCCAGACCGCGAGGACGCGGGTACGCATGTGGTCGCCGTTCGTGATTGTTTTTTCCTCCCCCCGCACTCCTCCCCCTGCTTGCCTTCCATCCTCCGCCCTCGACATCCCTCATGGTGCCCCAGGGTCACTCCCAAGACGTCCCAGCCCTGCGGCGATCCCAGGCCCGTCCCGCCTGTTCTCTTGCCGCGCCCCGCCTTACAGACTGGAGGACAAGGAACACGACGAAGAGGAAAGAGAACGGGGAGGGGGGGAAGGAGGGGCAGGAGGAGGAGTAGGAGGAAGAGGAGGAGGAGGAGGAGGAGGAAGGCGATGTTGATGGATGATGAGGAGGAGAAAGAGGAAACGGAAAGAGAACGAACATGGTAAACGGAGGGTGATAGGGGGGGGGGTGGAGGATCAGGAGGAGGGTGCCGAAATGGGGCGGCGCTGGCATGAAAACTGCGCCATGGGGCCCTTAGGTGGACCTCCCTATGGGGCCACGAAGCGTGTGAGAGGAGAACCAAAATGGGGCAGCGCCGCCATGCGAACTGCGCCACTGGGACCTTAGATGGAGCTCCCTATGGGGCCACGAAGCGTGTGACGGGTGCGCCAAAATGGGGCGACGCCGCCATGCGGACTGCACCACTGGGACCTTAGATGGGGCTCCCTATGGGGCCACGAACCGTGTGAGGGGTGCGCCAAAATGGGGCGACGCCGCCATGCGGACTGCACCACTGGGACCTTAGATGGAGCTCCCTATGGGGCCACGAAGCGTGTGAGGGGTGCGCCAAAATAGGGCGGCGCCGCCATGCGAACTGCACCACTGGGACATTAGATGGAGCTCCCTGTGGGGCCACGAAGCGTGTGAGGGGTGTGCCAAAATGGGGCGGTGCCGCCATGCGAACTGCACCACTGTGACCTTAGCTGGAGTTCCCTATGGGGCCACGAACCGTGTGAGGGGTGCGCCAAAATAGGGCGGCGCCGCCATGCGAACTGCACCACTGGGACCTTAGGTGGAGCTTCCTATGGGGCCACGAAACGTGTGAGTGGTGCCTCCAAATTGAGGGTGACGAGAGGAGATAGGAAGGGGAAGGAGGAGGGAGAGCAGGAGGAGGGAGGAGAGGAGGAGGAGGAGTGAGACGCGGGGCGCCGTCTCTTCAAAACGAGGACCCAACACCACAGGATGGTTGGGAGAAACAGCGCGCACGAGCAGGGGACGCTCGAGTGCGCGGCCATATCGTTCACCTATGACTGAGAGCGGTCGGGCGCGATGACAGCCCAAAAAAGTTCCTCCGAGCGGCCAGGAAAAAAGAGCTGAGCGTTCACCCTAGAGCAACGAAAGGCCGCAGGCGAGTCCGTCCGCACGGATCACTCAGATAACGACACCCCCCCGGGTGCCGACCCAAGCCTCAACCGGCCTCTGCAGGTCGGGACCCTGGAACTCCCTCGGCCGCACAGTCGGGTCACCTTGCGCGAGACTTGAACCACCCCGCAGGTCCCCTTGCCCAAGGGGGACCAGGTGGCACGCATCCGTGAGCCTCCCCCGACCACTCTGTGGTGCGAGGTGACCCGAGTGCTGAGATTGGCCCTGGGGCGGACAGGACCCCAGGCGTTTAGCGAACAGCACCCACCACCCGCCGCCAGTGGGTGGTATTTCGCGGCAGGTGAGGCCGTGCCCTGAGGGTCACGCTGCCCCCCCTGGCCCGAGCGGCCAAGCGGGACATCCCGACACCCCAGGACCCGACCCTACCCGCCGCGGCGCCCCGAAGGACGACTGAGCGGGTTTTAGTTCCCCCGGGGCCCCGATGTGCCGCCCACACACCGAGGCACCCCTTCCGGGGGCGGAGGAGGGAGGAGGAGGGGGAAGAGGAGGAGAGGAGAGGAGAGAAGGAACGCGGGGACCGTCTCGTCAAAACGAGGACCCAACACCACAGGATGGTTAGGAAATAGTAGAACAAACAGAGGTTCAAGGAGGGAGGTACGCGAATTGGTACGTGCTCTGCTGCTGCATGCATCGTGGAGACGTGCGCGTGCAGAGGGATGGTTAATGTACGACAGTTGTTCTCGCCATGGGTGGGATCTGCATGAATACCCCTGTTTCGTCGTTTTGCGCGAATGTTATTGTATTGGAAGGGTGTACGTTATGTGCAATACGGTTGATTGATATTGATTCACGTACCAGCCTCAGAAGATTTGAGACCGACGTTATGGTCGCATTCACCTGCCAACGCCAGAGGCGCCTCAGGCTGTGCTGAACAACAGACGGGAGGTGGCCTGGAACACTTGGGCGCCGCAAGACAACGGAGTAGTCTTCACCAACGATCGTGCGCAAGCTGCCCGCACAGTGTCGCGCGTGAGCGCCCTCGTCTCCGGCGCAGCATGCCGCGCCAGCGACCCGCGGAAGCCACCTCGCAGGGTCGCTATGCCATGCTGTGAAAAAGGCCCGTGTCTTCTCGTCGCTCACCAGTCGGGCGCGGCCCCGCAGAGAGCCGCCCCCCGCGTGCGGCCAGGCCGAGCAGTGGGTCAGCCTGGAGGCCCCCCGCGTGGTCCTTGGGCGCGCGGCGGGCGGGCGGAGCGGAGGAGGGAGGGTTTGGGCGCGGCCGGTGCTGGGCGCCGCCGAGGCCGGGGTCGGGTGGCCACGGGGGGGGGGGTCTGGGAAGGGGTGGGGACTGCGAATATCGAAGAGGGGGGGGGGGTCGGGGAGGGGGAAGGGGGGGGGTCGGGGATGGGAAGGGGGGGGGGAGGTCGGGGAAGCGGTGGGGGGGGTCGGGGAGGGGGAGGGCCTGTGGCCGACACGCCCGGCCCCTTTGGGCACCAGACTTGAAACGGCTCTGGCGTCGGGGCCGCGGATGGTGGGACGGGGGCGTGTGGGGGGGATGTCGGGAAGAGGAGGAGAAGGAGGAGGAGGAGGAGGAAGGACGACGCGACGATGGAGTAGGAGGAGGAGGCGGAAGGACGACGCGAAGAGCTTCGCTCAATGTTTGCCACACGTATAAGGACGTGGAGGATGATGATGATGATGATGATGATGATGATGATGATGATGATGATGATGATGATGACGATGATGATGATGATGATGATGATGATGATGACGATGATGATGATGGTGATGGTGATGGTGATGTGATGTGATGGTGATGGTGATGGTGATGGTGATGATGATGATGATGATGGTGATGATGATGGTGATGATGATGATGATGATGCTGGTGGTGATGATGATGATGATGATCATGATCATGATCATGTTCATGATCATGATGATGATGATGATGATGAGTGGAGGAGGATGATGATGATGCTGATTATGATGCTGATGCTGCTGATGATGATGATGGTGGTGATGATGATGATGCTGATGATGATGCTGATGCTGATGCTGATGATGATAATGATCATGATGGTGATGATGATGATGGTGATGATGGTGATGATGATGATGACGAGGATGATGATGACGATGATGATGATGATGGTGATGGTGGTGGTGATGGTGATGATGCTGATAATGATGATGGTGGTGATGGTGATGATGCTGATAATGATGATGATGATGATGATGATGATGATGATGATGATGATGGTGGTGGTGGTGGCGATGATGATGATGATGGTGGTGGTGGTGATGATGATGATGATGATGATGATGGTGGTGATGATGATGATGATGATGATAATGATGTTGATGATGATGACGAGGAGGGGGAGGAGGAAGAGTAGGAGGAGGAGGAGGAATCGGAGGAGGAGGAGGACACCGAATTACAGCTGGTGCCGTCATGCCGATGATACTCTGGCGAGTTTTGTCTTGCCCTGCCTGCAGCCAGCTGTTGGCAGCACGGCACACGGGGCCAGGGTACAAAAGGAAGTGGAGCAGCGAGTGTACGACTAGGACGATGTCGAGGAGGGGGAGGAGGAATACATATATATATATATATATACATATATATATATATATATATATATATCGGAGTAGGGCCCCGGGGCGGTGCCTGTCATCTCCATGGGGTGTGCAGGGCGCCCCCGGGAGCGTCCGAAGCGTCCCGGAGGGCCCCTGGGACCGCCAGGAACAGTTCGAGACCGCCCAAGACGGCCCGCGAGCGCTCCAAGACGCGCATACATAGCCTCAGGAATTGCCAGGAAGGCCCGAAGACGTTCCAAGAGAGCTCCATGAGGCCCCGAAGGCATCCCAAGAGGCCTCCCAAGAGAGCCGCGACAAGCCAAAATCGTCGATTTTTATTGTTTTTGTTTCAGGTTTTTGGCCTTCTCGCTTTTTCGGAGTTCCGACGCTCCAAGACCGTCCAAGAGTCTCCCAAAACCGCTCCAAGACGGCCGAAGAGGCCCCCAAGACCGCCCCAAGACGGCCCAAGAGACCCCCAAAATCGTCCCAAGACGGCCCAGGAGAGCCCCAAGATGGCCCAGGAGCCGCCCAAGACGGTTCCAGGAGAGCCCCGACAGGGCTTCAAAACTGCCTAAGCGAGCCCAGCGGTCCCCAAGAGGGCCCCGCGAGGCCCCAAGAGGCCCCAAAGAGGCCCACAAGAGCCTCCCCAGAGGCCCCCAGAGGCCCCCAAGATGCCCAAAAATGGCCCTGAGCGCGCCCCAAGACGCCTCCAGGAGAGCCCAACAGGCCTCCGAGAGGCCCCCAAGAGGCCCACTGGAGGCCCTCAGGAGGTCGTCCCCATCATGTTCCCGGAAGGCGGTCCGGGAACATGATTCCGCGCCTTGGAGGAGTATTCTGCGCTTTCCGAGGCGCCTTCCGAGGCGCCCTGGACGACGTACGTATGTTTCTATTTGTTGTTCTCTGTGTACACACAATCCTATGTCTCTTACGTATTTTCTCTCTCTCTATCTATATATATATATATATATATTATATATATATGTATGTATGTATATATATATATACATGAATAGGTGTATATATTGATATGTGTATATATAGATATACCCCTCCCCAAGCCCTCTCGAGTCGTGCCACTACCTTCCTCGTATTTCAATTTCTTCCCTATACATACATACATATACGTATATACATAAATGTATATACACATATACATATATATACATAGATTTATGTATATATATATATATATATATAGACGCGCCCCAAGACGTCTCCAGGAGAGCCCAACAGGCCTCCGAGAGGCCCCCAAGAGGCCCGTTGGAGGCCCTCAGTTGGTCGTCCCCATCATGTTCCCGGAAGGCGGTCCGGGAACATGCTTCCGCGCCTTGGAGGAGTATTCTGCGCTTTCCGAGGCGCCTTCCGAGGCGCCTTGGACGACGTACGGATGTTTCTATAGTTTGTCGTTCTCCTGTGTACACAATCTTACATGTCTTACGTATGTTTCTATCTATCTATCTATCTATCTATCGATCTATCTATCTATATATATATACATACATATATATATATATATATAAGAGGCCCACTGGAGGCCCTCAGGAGGTCGTCAACATCATGTTCCCGGAAGGCGGTCCGGGAACATGATTCCGCGCCTTGGAAGAGTATTCTGCGCTTTCCGAGGCGCCTTCCGAGGCGCCTTGGACGACGTACGTATGTTTCTATAGATTGTCCTTTTCCTGTGTACACAATCCTACATGTCTTACGTATATTTCTATATATATATATATGTATATATATATATATATGAATATATATGTATATATGCACACACCCCTGCCCCAAGCCCTCCCGAGTCGTGCCACTTCCTTCCACGTATTTCAATTTCTTCCGTGTGTATATATATATGTATATATATATATATAGACATATGTATGTATATATACATATACATATATCTATATGTATGTATACGTATATATGTAGATATATGTATACATGTGTATATATGCATATATGTGTGTATATATACACATATATATATATAGAGAGAGAGGCCGTCCAAGAGTCCCCAAAACCGCTCCAAGACGGCCGAAGAGGCCCCCAAGACCGCCCCAAGACGGCCCAAGAGACCCCCAAAATCGTCCCACGACGGCCCAGAAGAGCCCCAAGATGGCCCAGGAGCCGCCCAAAACGGTTCCAGGAGAGCTCCGACAGGGCTTCAAAACTGCCTAGGCGGGCCCCAAGAGGGCCCCGCGAGGCCCCAAGAGGCCCCAAAGAGGCCCCCAAGAGCCTCCCTGGAGGCCTCCGAGAGGCCCCCAAGATGCCCAAAAATTGCCCTGAGCGCGCCCCAAGACGTTTCCAGGAGAGCCCCACAGGCCTCCGAGAGGCCCCCAAGAGGCCCAGTGGAGGCCCTCGGGAGGTCGTCCCCATCATGTTCCCGCAAGGTGGTCCGGGAACATGTTTCCGCGCCTTGGAGGAGTATTCTGCGCCTTCCGAGGCGCCTTCCGAGGCGCCTTGGACGACGTACGGATGTTTCTATAGTTTGTCGTTCTCCTGTGTACACAATTCGACATGTCTTACGTATGTTTCCACGTGTGTATATATATATATATATATATATATATATATATATATGCTAACCCCCCCCCCCCCCCCCCACATGATCATACACATTCTCCCATCATCCCTCCAGTCATCATAACCCGTTCCTTCCTCCTGTTTTTCTTCATGATGGTTTGCTACGTTGCAAACCGCAATTCCGTCGATTGCAATCCAAACACTTCAGCGCGAAGCGACTTCAGTCTTTCGCGGCGCATTGCAATCCAATCTCACCATCTCATGTTTATGATGCCCCTCCTCCTCCTCCTCCTCAGCATCCTACTCCTTCTCAACCTCAAGCTCCCCCTCCCTCTCTTTCTCTTTCTCATCTTTCTTCTTTGAAGCTTTCTCCACCTTCTCCTCATAATTGTCCTCTCCTCCTCGTCCTCCTCTTCCTCCTCCTCCTCGATACCAAACGCCTTGTCCTCCTCGTCCTCCTCCTCATTTTCCTCCTCTACCGTCTCCCAATCCTCCTCCACATCCTCTTCCTCCTTATGTTTGTCTTCTTCCCCCTCCGCTTCAAAATCAAATGCATTGGCCTCAACTCTTCTCTTCCTCCTCCTCTTCCTTCTCCTTCCCCTCGTCCTCCTCATTCTACGAATCCTCATCCACTTCTTCCTCATGGTTGTCCTCCTCATTCTCCTCCTCCTACCCCCTCTCACTTTCAAACTCCTTGTCCTCCTCCTCCTCCTCCTCCTTGTCCTCTTCATCTTCCTTCTCTGAATCCTCCTCCATCTCCTCTTCGGCATGTTGTCCTCCTCCTATTCCGATTCCGCAAATTTAAACTCATTGTCCTCCTCCTGCTTCTCTTCCCCTCCCCCTTCTTTAAATTATCCTCAAGCTCTCCCTCATGTTTGTCCTCCTCATCAGAATCCTCCTACTATTCTTCCTTCTCCTCCTTCTCTGAATCCTCATTCACCTCTTCCTCCTCCTCCTTCTCCTCCTCCTCCCAATGTTTGTCCTCCTGTTCATCGTCTCATCCTCCTCCCCCTCCACCATCTCCTCCTCCACCTTCTCCTCCAAACCATATTTGCCCTACTCCTCAAAATTGAGCCCCTTGTTCTCCTCCTCCTCCGCGTCATCTGGTGAATGCCGAGCTCCAGTGGCACCAGCCATAGTTGAGCAACATCCTCCCCCATTTTCCACCGCCTCTTCCTAGCTGTGGAGCGGCGTTCACAACAAGTTTTGTGAATAATGATTCGTAGCGGAAGGTTGCTCGCAAGGTTTGTTGTGGAGTTGCATTCGCAATTAGATTGGAGGGTAACGCCTCGAAGTGGAGAGGAGGGGGCTGAGTGATCAGGAGCCGTAGCAGCAGGAGGAGTAGGAGGAGGAAGAAGAGGAGGGTGAGGAGCATGACGAAGGTGAGGAGCAACACCTTACTCACAAAACTAGGTGTGGAGCGGCGTTCACAGCTAGTTTTGCGAGTAATGTTTCGTAGCAGGAGGCTGCTCGCAGAACTGATTGGGGAGCTGCGTTCACAACTAGATTTGCGAGTGACGCCACGAAGCGGAGAGGCGGGGGTAGAGTGAAGAAACGAAGGGGAGGAAGGGGGGAGGAGCAGGAGGAGTATGAGGAGGAAGAAGAGGAGGGCGAGGAGCATGACGAAGGTGAGGAGCAACACCTTACTCACAAAACTAGGTGTGGAGCGGCGTTCACATTTAGTTTTGCGAGTAATGTCTCTTATCAAGAGGCTGCTCGCAAAACTGGTTGCGGAGCTGCGTTCGCAACTAGATTTGCGAGTGACGCCATGAAGCGGAGAGGTGGGGTTGAGTGAAGAAAAGAAGGAGGAGGAAGGATGGGGAGGAGCAGGAGGAGTAGGAGGAGGAAGAAGAGGAGGGTGAGGAGCATGACGAGGGTGAGGAGGAAGACATCACTCACAAAACTAGGTGTGGAGCGGCGTTCACAGCTAGTTTTGCGAGTAATGTTTCGTAGCAGGAGGCTGCTCGCAGAACTGATTGGGGAGCTGCGTTCACAACTAGATTTGCGAGTGACGCCACGAAGCGGGGAGGTGGGGGTAAAGTGAAGAAAAGAAGGAGGAGGGGGGAGGAGCAGGAGGAGTAGGAGGAGGAAGAAGAGGAGGGTGAGGAGCATGACGAAGGTGAGGAGCAACACCTTACTCACAAAACTAGGTGTGGAGCGGCGTTCACAGCTAGTTTTGCGAGTAATGTTTCGTAGCAGGAGGCTGCTCGCAGAACTGATTGGGGAGCTGCGTTCACAACTAGATTTGCGAGTGACGCCACGAAGCGGGGAGGTGGGGGTAAAGTGAAGAAAAGAAGGAGGAGGGGGGGGAGCAGGAGGAGTAGGAGGAGGAAGAAGAGGAGGGTGAAGAGCATGACGAAGGTGAGGAGCAACACCTTACTCACAAAACTAGGTGTGGAGCGGCGTTCACAGCTAGTTTTGCGAGTAATGTTTCGTAGCAGGAGGCTGCTCACAAAACTGGTTGTGGAGCTGCGTTCACAACTAGATTTGCGAGTGACGCCACGAAGCGGAGAGGTGGGGGTAGAGTGAAGAAACGAAGGAGGAGGAAGGGGGGAGGAGCAGGAGGAGTAGGAGGAGGAAGAAGAGGAGGGCGAGGAGCATGACGGAGGTGAGGAGCAACACCTTACTCACAAAACTAGGTGTGGAGCGGCGTTCACATTTAGATTTGCGAGTAATGCATCTTATCAGGAGGCTGCTCGCAAAACTGGTTGCGGAGCTGCGTTCGCAACTAGATTCGTGAGTGACGCCACGAAGCGGAGAGGTGGGGTTGAGTGAAGCAAAGAAGGAGGAGGAAGGATGGGGAGGAGCAGGAGGAGTAGGAGGAGGAAGAAGAGGAGGGTGAGGAGCATGACGAGGGTGAGGAGGAAGACATCACTCACAAAACTAAGTGTGGAGCGGCGTTCACAGCTAGTTTTGCGAGTAATGTTTCGTAGCAGGAGGCTGCTCGCAGAACTGATTGGGGAGCTGCGTTCACAACTGACGGGGGGCAGCCGACGGCCAACGCTGCCCTGTTGAAGCTACACGATTTGATTATCATCCTCCTGCTCTTGAAAAAAA
>CAUYUJ010001513.1:0-50000 GCA_963575745.1 Prorocentrum cordatum | reverse complement strand
TTGTCGCTGCCGCATCCGCCGGGCGGAGGCGGGCTGGGAGCTCCTTGGAGCTGGTGTTGGAGCACCTTTGTGCGGCCCGCGAGAGCCCTCGTGGAGCCCGCCAGGCCCGTTTCGAGGGCTCCGGGGCCGTTTGGGGGTCTTGGTTCAGGTGGCTTCAAGGGGTCCCCCGACAGCAGCATCCAGAGAGCTTCCTCGGACGCCACTGTCGGAGGGCACTGTGGGCCCTTCTTGAGCTGGCGGCTCACTTGGCCGGGACTGCATTCGCGTCCCCTTCCCAGGGTGGGCAGCGGCCAGGTCGTGCCGCGGAGATTATGGTTCAAGCCTAGGGGCTTAATTACGCGCAAGTGCCAACAATGTTGTTTTAGTCACGTGCGCCACGCACTGTACTCTGCGGTTGGTTTCGCTTTACTTGTATGTCGCGGGATGATGTCGTGAATGTCACTGCTCCCCGTAGCTATCAGATTCGTTTCGTCATTTCTTTTCGTCGGATCCTTCTGCGGGGGTTGCGAGCGCCGACCCAGCTGAAAGTCCTATAGTCCTCATTGGGGAGCTTCCAGAGGCAAATCTATATGGAGACTACTAACATCAACATCTAGTGGACGAAAGCAAACATTCGGCATAGAGGTACTTGGAGTCGTATGAAGATCCAGCAACCTGAAGCGAGATGGGCAAGAAGCAACACTATTAATCCAAACATACATAAGGCCAACCACTATGACGCTCAATCAGCTGAGTGAAGCAGTTCGTATGTAAGGCCGTGAAGTGTGAGCCACCTTGCTTCACCGTTACTAGCCTTCCGTTGGAGGAAGATGTTACTGGAACTCAGCAGCTTTCTTCCGAGACGCCGCTGCACTTAGAGGACTCTGAAGTTGACGATGCCTTCCCCTTCTGCGGAGGTGGGGTAGCAAAGTAGGTGTCCGAGAAAGGATGGCGGGCCATGCATGGAGATAGATATGGAGGGATGGAGGTGAAGGGAGGGAGGGAGGCGGAGGGATGGAGGTGGAGGGAGGGAGCAGCGACGCGAGGGAGGATAGAGGGGGGGCTGTGGTAGCCAGCGGAGCAGCGACGCGAGGGAGGGCAGAGGGAGCAGCGACGCGAGGGAGGGCAGAGGGAGCAGCGACGCGAGGAAGGACATAGTTACGCGGATGTTTCTGGGGGTCGGCTTCGGGCCTCTTCCCGACGCCCCCCCCCGAGGCGCCGAGGAAGGGGTGTGCTGAGGGGGTCCGGCGCAGCTCCAGGAAGCTCGCGCTGCGGCCATCGAGCCGTCAAATGTCACGAAGACGCTGCTGCTCGGAGCGGGGTGGAGGGCTGGCGGAGAGAGGAAGGAGCGCGTGAGGTACAGTGAGCGGCTTGAATAAGGAACACTTACTTTTCAAAAGGGGCTCGGTCGTTCCTTAGGCTTGCATGCGTCATTTACAGTTCCTTATGCGTTATTTGTCATTTATCGTTCCTTCTGCGTTATTCCTTGGGATAAAAAGGGGCTTCGTTCCTTATTTATCGTTCCTTAGGTCAGCGCCCCGACTGTAGCATGCCGGGTGCAGCGGCGGCCGTGCGGCGCGCACCGCGGGCGCTCGGCGCCCTCGCGGGCGGCGCCAGGCGCCCCTGCACTGGGGCGAGGCCGCGGCGGAGCCGCTGACGAGGCCGCGGGCTCCGGCCTCGTCCGTGATCGGGACGGTCGAACTGGATAGTCAGAGCCCCGAATCCTCAGGGGTAACTCGGGTCAGGGATAACTCGGGTTCCTTTTTCGGGATTCCGAACCCGAGTTACCCCGGACCCGAGTTACCCCGGATATTTCGGGCGTCCAGGGCCCCGAATCATCAGGGGTAACTCGGGCGTCCAAGATAGGGAAGCGATGGGTGCAGAGTCTTTCAAGCAGTGGCGACGCGTCTTGGCTCGCCTATAGCCCTGCCAAACAATGTTCTGAGAACCTTTTGTGGCTTCCACGGAGTGTTCTTAGAACATTTCTGGTTGATATTGTTTTGTTTTAACACATCGGGTCTTTGTTCTAAGAACATGGTTTTTGTTCTCAGAACATGTTTGGGTTCTAAGAACATTTCGTGGTAGGACTATAGGAATGCCGGGACGGTCGGTCCCTGTTCGGGTCCTAATCGGGCGGAGGGCGATGGGGGGTCACCCACCTGCTTGGCATCGCTCGGACGTGTGCATGTTTCCTTCGGCGAGGACCATCGACGAGCACTCTTGATCACGTGGCGAACAATCAACGCACGAAACCGAAGAAAGCACAGGGAATGCACGTCCGAGCGATGGCCAGCCGGGGGGGGGGGGGGGGGGGCGAAAAGGGCCCCAAGGGGGCCGTGCAGGGAGCCCGCAGGGGCCCCAAAGGGGCCCCACTGGGCAGCCTGCAGGGCCCATCTCGTCACCCCCCCATGTCCTGGCATCGCTTGGACGTGTGCATTTTCTTTTCGGCGAGAACCATCTTGGACCATCTACGACCAACGACCAAAAATAACACGCACGAAACCGAAAAATGCACGGGAAATGGACGTCCGAGCGACGGCGAGATGTGGGCCACCCCGCATGAGCACCCGCCCGACCAACAGCAGTTCCTGTTCCTTCTGAACAGGGGGTTCGTTGTCGGCGTCGCCGCGGTCGTTAATTACCCATTTGAGACAGAAGGTCGCCTGCCCAACAGCGGCCGCCGTCTGTGTGGGACAGCATCTGTTGTTGTGCATCGTGCCAATGTGTTCTGTATCCATTTCGGGCGTCCAAAGATGAGGAGTCGATAGGACGGCGAGATCTATACATGTTCACTGCCCCAGGCTTCGCCCATCCTGGGCCCAGGATGGGCCAAGCCTGGGGCAGTGGATGGATATGGATAGATCAGGAGGGGGAATCAGCACAGACACAATTAATCGTCGACTCCCAGGAAAATATGGGAAGTGGGGGTGAAGACGAGAACCCAGAAAATATGTGAAAAACCAATGGGAATCCTGGGATTTGTGTGTATTGATTTGTATGTCCTTGGGCCCCTTGAATAGAGCTCGTCGACCTAGTCAAGTGCACGCGGGAGTGTCCCTGGGCCAGGGTGGTCTCTGTTGTGCGCCGTGCGGGCCCACCAGGGGTCCTCCGATCGTTAGAGGCGATGCTCAGGAGGGGAAACAACACACGCACACACACACAGATCATCGTCGATCCCCAGGACAGTAGGAGAAAATAGTGGAAGTGGGGGGAGAGACGAAACCCAGAAAATAGGATGTGTGTCCATTGATTTGTGTCTCCCTGGGCCCTTCAGATGCGACAGCAGCGGCTTGCACATGTGGGTCTGGCCTCTCCCCTCCCATGGCGTTCTGAAGCCGCGCACCAGAGGTCGTTCTTGCCTAGGGTCACTCTTCCTGCCTGTAGCCCATAGAGCAGAAGGATGAGGAGGATGGGGAGGCGATGGAGGCGCTGGAGGTCGAGGAGCAGGAGGAAGAGGAGGAGGGTGAGGAGAAGGGGGACGCTTCTTCGAGAGAACAGCCGCACCTGACGTCAGAGGGTGGGCTCACCCGCTACAGTCGGCCCGGATTAGTAGGTCGACCTTGCCAAATCAAGGGTACCCTTGTGTCCTGTGTCTCGCGACCCGTGCCTCCTGCATTCCTGCGGCAAAGTGGCCCTCGGAAGGGTCTTGTGTCCTCTCGCGTGCCCTGTCCACTAAAGTCTGACTGTACGCTTCCTCCCTCCCTCCCTCCCTCCCCCTTCACCTTTCCTGGAGTACAGTCGGGGCCCTGAAGAAGGAACCCTTTTCGTTGGGGAGGGGCTCCGCGTTCCTTAAGTGTTTCACAGCTTGCCTCAGGCTTCCCTTATGTTTCGACAGGAAATCGAAGGTTAACTTATGGAAAAAACGGGCCTCGTTCCTTATTTAGGGTTCCTTAGGTCAACGCCCCGACTCCATCGAAGACGGCCTGCGCACACTGTCTCGGAGACCTGCGGGGCATCTTCCTAGCTCGGCGGGTCGGCGCGGGAGGCGCCGCAAAAGTTGCAGCCGGCGCCGACCCGCGACGTCCGCGCAGGCCGTCGAGAGGCAGGCCCAGGGCGAGCATGCAGTCGAGACGCTGAAGTAAGGAGCAGTTTGGGTTCGGAAGGGGCTCGACGTTCCCCAGGTTCTTCCACTGCTGTCCCTCTCGCCCTCCTCGGGCACGGAGGCGCTTTTAGGGGTCAAAACAGGGGCTCCGTTCCTGATCTAGCGTTCCTTCTTTCAGGGGCCCGACTGTACACCTTTCCAGGGCTGTCCAGAAGCCTCTCAGATCGTTGTGGAACGCTCTGAGTCAGCGATGGCACCCGATGCCCGTGAAGCTCGAGGCTTCTCTGGCCGGGCCGAGTCGTCTGTCTCGCCTCGTCGTAGTTCCATCTCCTCCTCCTCAAGATGAGGAGGAGGAGGTGGAGAGGGATAACACAAAAGGAGTAGGTAAAGGAGGACAAGTTCGGGAACATGAGCGTGTGGAGAAGAGGGAGGAGGATGAGGAGGAGGAGGAGGCTAGCAGGAGGGGTAGGGAAAAGGGTTATGATGATGACGAGGGTGGTGGTGAGGATACGGTTGGTATTGATGACACTGATGATGATGACGATGTTAGTGATGATGATGATGATGATGATGATGATGATGATGAGAAAGAGCGTGTTCTGCCGCTGCTGGCGGAAAACCGGGGGGGGTCACTACCGGTTCGAAACCCTCCCCCCCCCCCCTCCGGAAAACCGGGGGGGGTCACTACCGGTTCGAACCCCTCCCCCCCCCCCCCAGTTCATCATGAAAAGGGGGGGGGGTCACTACCGGTTCGAACCCCCCTCCCCCCCCACCCCTCGAAAACCGAGTGGGGGTGCGGACAGTGGTGGGGACGGTGTTGGTGGGGACAGTGGTGAGGGGACAGCGGGACAGTGGTGGGGACAGTGGGACAGTGGGACAGTGGTGGGGACGGTAGTGGTGGGGACAGTGGTGGGGACAATGGTGGGAACAGGGGGGGACAGTGGACAGTGGTGGTGACGGTGGTGGTGGGGACAGTGGTGTGGGGACAGTGGGAATGAGGTGGAAACAGTGGGACAGTGGAGGGTACAATGGTGGTGGGGACAGTGGTAAAGGTGGTGGCGAGGACGGCGGTGGGACAAGGGGACAGAGGTACAGTGGGGACAGTGGTGGGGACAGTGGGGACAGTGGTGGGAACAGTTGGATTTTCAGTGGGACAGCGGAGGAGTCAGTGGGACAGTGGGGACAGTGGGAATAGGCAGTGGTTGGGTCCGTGGAGACAGTGGGGAGAGTGGAACCGTGGTGGGAGCAGTGGTGGGAACAGTGGGGACAGTGCGACAGTGGTGGGGGCACTGGTGGGGACAATAGGGACGGTAGTGGAACCAGTGGGGACAGTGGTGGTGAGGACAGTGGTGCTGGGAACAACAGTGGGGGATGTGATGCGAGCGGTGGTAGGGACCGGGAGTCGTTTGCTGGCGGTGCGTGGGGGGGGGGGGGGTCGAACCGGTAGTGACCCCCCCCGGTTTTCGAAGGGGGGGGGGGAGGGGGGTTCCAACGGTAGTGACCCCACGGTTTTCCGGTCCGGGGGGGGGGGGGAGGAGGGGTTCGAACCGGTAGTGACACCCCCCCGGTTTTCGAGGGGGAGGGGGGGGGGGGGGTTAGGGGTAGGGGGGGGTTTTGCGGGGAGGGAAAGCGGGGGGGGGGTCCAGCAGGGGGGGGGGGGATTTTCGGAGAGGGGGGTTGGGGAGACCCCCGGGTTCGGGAAGAAAAGGTTGGCAATTTTCCACAGTAAGCGGCGGTGGAATCACGTTCTCTCATTCATGATGATGATTTGATGATGATGATGATGATGATGTGATGATGATGAGGATGATGATGATGATGATGGATGATGATGGATGATGCTGATGTGCTGCTGATGCTGATGCTGATGAGTGATGATGATGATGATGATGATGATGATGTGGTTGGTGGTGGTGGTGGTGGTGGTGGTGGTGGTGGTGGTGGTGGTGGTGATGATGATGATGATGATGATGATGATGGTGATGGTGATGGTGATGGTGATGGTGATGGTGATGGTGATGGTGATGAGGAGGAGGATGAGGATGAGGATGATGATGATGAGGATGATGATAGTGATGATAGTGATGATGATGATGCTGATCATGATGATGATGATGATGATGATGATGATGATGATGATGATGATGATGGTGATGGTGGTGGTGGTGGTGATGATAGTGATGATGGTGTTGTTGATTATGCTGATGATGCTGCTGATGATGATGGTGATACTGATGATGAGTATGATGGTGGTGGTGACGATGATGATGGTGAAGATGGATATGGTAATGGTGATGGTGACGACGACGATGACGACGATAGCGACGATGACGACGAGTATGACGATGCTTTTGCTTTTGCTTATGATTATGATGATGATCATCATCATCATCATCATGCTCGTGTTTGTGATCATGGTGATCATGCTGGTGGTGATCGTGATGATGATGATCATGATGCTTATCCTGATAAGGGTGATCATGATGACGGCGGTGCTCTCGTTGCTAATGCTGCTGATGGTGGTGATGGTAACGATGAGGATTGTGACGAGTTGGCAATGCTGGTGATTATGATCTCCATGGGGAGGAGGAGGAGGAGGAGGAGGAGGAGGAGGAGGAGGAGGAGGAGAAGGAGGAGGGAGAGAAGGAGGATTAGCGAAGGAGGATGAGGCAGGAGGGGGAGGGATAGAGAGGAGAGGGAGGAGACGGAGGTCTAGCAGTCCGGAGGTGAAGGGAGGAGCAGGGGGGCAGGAGGAGGAGCAGGATGAGGAGGAGGGAGGAGGAGGAGGAGGAGGAGGAGGAGGAGGAGAAGAAGGCGGGGGGGGGCGAACCAGTGGCGTGAGGAGGGGGGGCAGGGAGAGGAGAGAGTGGGAACAAGAATCGTAGGAGGGGTATGCAGAGGTGGATGGGGGGAGCGGGAGCGAGGTGGAAGAGAAGGAGGGGGACAGGATGATAATGGGGAGGAGGAGGAGGAATAGAAGGAGGACGAGGAGAGGCAAAAGGATGAGGTAGGAGGGGTGGAATAGTAGCAAGAGGCAGAGGAGTAAGTGGAGCAGTAGGCCGAGGAAAACAAGATGGAGATGGAACAGAAGGGTGTAGAGAAGGATAAAAGGGGGAGCAGGATGAGGAGAGAGGGGGGAGAAGGATAAGAGGAGGGATAGGTAGAGGTGAAGGGGGAGGAGGGGGAAGAGGACTGGGGGGGGAGTAGTGGAAGTGTAGCAAGAGGAGGAAGAAGAGGAACTGGAGAGAGAGGAGGCGAGGGGGAGAGGATGCTGATCATGAGGGTGCCCCGCTCCGTTTGGGGCTCAGCTTGCAATAGCTGCCAGGGTGGTGATCGATGTGTGCATCCTCAGGGGCGGCAGCCGACGCAGCAACTCGCTCACCAACCAAGAAAGACCAAGACGGTCACGATTGGCCGCATGCATATGTTATCTTGTTCGTCATCGGTTGAGGCCTGATTGGTCGCCCGTGTCATGCATGTTTGGGGATGACGATTCCACATTCCCGCTCCGCCCCCTTCATCTGCAGGTACAGCATTGTATGACCCGAAGGGCAGCTGAAGCTCGTGAGTGGCTCCACCAATTTGTTTCACCTCTAGCCTATTCCTCTTATAAGTGCCCTGGCGCAGCCAGCATTCAACGTGATCGTTAGTACACAGGTGTATGAGGGATGCGCAAGCGATCCAGTTTCAGTGTTTCGTCTCCGCGAAGCCCTCCATCGCCCTCCCGGCGTGCCACCTTGCGAAGCCTGTGGACCCACTCGCTTCTGGAGCAGGTTGTCTGAAGGGCTTCGCCCTCTGCCGCATGGCCGTGCTCGGTTGGTCATTGCTTGGTGCTCCTGTCGGTCGGCTGGCTGGCAACTCGGCTGACTGGCTTTGTTGTCTAAAGTGAGAGTTGGGAACTCGCTTTGGCAGCTTGTTGGCTGGCTGCCTGCCCGCGTCCCCACTGACTCACGCAGGATGGTGGCCTCCGGAGCGCGCTTCCACTGCTCACCAGGGCTCGAGGCCGCGGGAGCGCGCGGCACCCGGCTCTCTGCAGGGACTCGCGGCCTCGAGCGCCGAGCCAAACTCGCGGGAACCGGGAAGCGACGGGCGGGGGGGGGGTCGGGAGCCTTGAGACGGGGGTCAATGCAAACGGGGGTCAGCCAGGGCACCAGGTCCTGCAGGATCCGGGTTTGCGAAGATCTGCACTGCAGTTTTTTTGTCTTGCATTGCAGTTTTTGGTTTCCTGCTGACCCCGGTCTGGATTGACCCAGGTCAGAAGATCCCCGAGGGGGGGGGGGGGGCGAAGCGCGATCCCTGGACGCATATCTCGCGAGTTCCTCTGCTCCGGAGAGGCGGTGGCGTCTCTGGGCAGCTTCCGTGGGGCGAGTGCGTGGCCTCGGGTGCGCCACTCCGCAGCACTGCCACGGTCTTGGCTCCGGGGACGCAGGCATCACGAGCCTGCAGAAGTGTGCTGGAGATTGTGGCTCGGGTGGCGCGGCTCGGGCATGCTTTGGAAGGATTGCGGCCTCGGGACTGCCAATCCATAGTATGGATTGTGGCCTCAGGGACGCAAGCTCGCTGCAGTTTACAGGAGGTGTGTGGCCTCCGCTGCGCAAGCCTGGGGCATCTGACTTGTCATTCACTGGGGATAGTGGCTTGCGGAACGCGAATCTCATGTACTTTACAAGGGGGCGTGGCCTAGTGAGCACCACGGCGTGCTACTTTACGAGGGACTGACACAAGGGAGGGTGGCCTCGCGAGCGCGAACTGGGTTGTGGCTTGAGGAGCGGGGGCGTACATGCGTCCCAGGGCACCCCCAGGAATTCGTACTACGGAGTGCTGGGAGGGCCAGCGGCCGCTATTAGCCCCCGCCCACCCCCCCCACCCTTGCGCGGTCTTCAAACATTGCATCAGTGGAACTAGAAAAGATCACAGATTCACATGGGAACTGAAACTGTCGCAGGGAAATGGAACACCTCTGCCACACCTCCGCCTCGCAGCCTGTTGGCCCCCCAGGGGCGGCGGCGGATTCAATAGAGACCTCGTGTGCACGGCATTGAGTACATTGGAAAGGACGCCGTTCCCTCCTTCCACTACAGGGGACGCGCACCAAGAAACCGCTTGTGTTGCCAGGGTGCCTTGGGCTTCTTTATTGCAAAGGGGCTTGCGACTAGATCCGTAGGCTTGGCATCGCTTGGACGTGTGCAGTTTTCCTTCGGCGAGGACCATCGAGGAGCATCCTTGATCATTTGGCGGAAAAACAACGCACGAAACCGAAAAAAAACACAGAGAATGAACGTCTGAGCGATGGCCAGTAGGGCTCCCAACCTTTGAATCCTTCGAGACTGTTGCGCTCCAGGCCACAGGTTTTCCGTGGATGTTCTCGTGGCCGAAGCCCTACGCCAAGCTGCCTCCACGCCACCCCGCCCCGCGGGCCGTCCCCCCCCCCCCCCCACACCGCGCACCGCGCCCATCTCATCTTCACTGCGATCCACAACCCAATGTCCTGCGAAAGTCAGCCCATTGCTTGGCATCGCTCGGACGTGTGGATTTTTCCTTCGGCGAGGACCATCGAGGAGCATCCTTGATCATCTGGCGAAAAAAACCACGCACGAAGCCGAAAAAACACAGGAAATGGATGTCCGAGCGATGACCAGTTACTGCGATCCGCACCCCAGTGTCCTGCGAAGGTCAGCCCATTGCCACGCCACCACGCGATGCACCCCCCCAAAGATCATCGAGCAACTCGGAGTATGGGATACGAGGTCTGGCGATCTTGCCCGCCTCAGAACTTCCAGTCCAGCGCATGTTCTCTACGCGCGAAGCCCGTCTCCCTCTTGGCCCCATCGTGCTTCCCTTGAAGTTGCGACACCAAACGCTGCTGAGGGTGGCCGCGCTTTCTCCCATGAATCTGCGTTTCATCGGCGGACTTCATTCGGCTTGCGTCTCCATCGGGGCTTCCCCTCGGTTCTCCAATAGTCTCCCATTGATCCCCTCTTGGCTCCTTCTGGGTTCCCGGTCGGGCGTTCGTTGTTCTGCCCGGCCCTCCCGTGCTGGCACGAAGCTCGCCGCGGTCAGATTGGCATTGTGGGAATGTGACATTGCCAGTGCGAGTGTCCTTGAACATACACCCGCATACGTCGTGGAGATCGATGGAGGGACGGCGGGACGCGATATACATAAGTAGGTGGATCAAGAGAAAGGTGAGGAATCCAGGCGGGGCGACGGGGAGAGGGTGATGAGGTGGGCGAGGGGGATTAGGATGATGATGATGCTGATGCTGATGATGATGACGAGGAGGAGGAGGAGGAGGATACTGCTGATTTGATGATGATGCTAATGACGATGATGATGGTGGTGGTGGTATTGGTGCTGATGATGGTGTTAATGATACTGCTGATGATGGTGGTGGCGATCACGACGGTGATGGTGATGATTAACATGATTAGGATGATGGTGGTGATGATGATGATAATGGTGATGATGATGGCGGTGTTGATGGTGATGATTATGGCGACGACGGAGGCGGCGACGACGACGACGACGATGCTGATGATGACGATGGTGGTGGTGGTGGTGTTGGTGGTGGTGCTGATGATGTTGATGGCGATGCTGACGGTGATGATGGTGATGATGATGGTGGTGGTGATGCTGATGATGAGGACGAGTAGCATATTGGGGATGATGGTGAGGATGTTGCTGATGCCGCTGATACTGATGGTGGTGATCATGGCGGTGGTGTCGGTGATGGCGACGATGTTGATGACGCTGAAGTAGACGCTGACGACGATGATGCCGACGTGAATGGTGACGACGATGGGGAAGTGAATGCGGATGAGGATGCTGACGATGATGACGATGATGCTGATGGAACTGATGATGCTCATGATGGTGATGCTGGCGGTGCTGATGATGCTGGTGATGATGAGGATGATGGTGATGAGAATGATGACGATGATGACGATCGTGATGATGCTGATAATGTTGATGATAGATGACGACGGTGCTAGTGATGACGACGACGTTGGTGATGGCGATGAAGCTGATGATGCTGGTGATGATGGTGATGATGGTGATGATGGTGATCCTGATGTTGGTGCTGATGGTGATGATGATGATGATGCCGATGCTGATGGTGGGGATGGGGATTGGGATGGGGATGGTCAAGTTGTTGGTGCTGCTGATGATGGTGATGGAGACGGGGATTGGGATGGGGATTGGGATGGGATGGTGATGTTGAGAATGATGGTGATGCTGATGCTGAGGCTGAGGCTGGTGTTGATGGTGGTGATGATGGTGGTGATGATGACGATGACGATGATGATGACGATGACGATGCTGCTGCCGATGATGATGATGATGGTGCTGCGACTTTCCTATATAGGCGTAAGTGTTCGTATGTACAGAGAGAGGGAGATCGAGGGAGCGAGAGAGATTGAGCGGACACACGAATGAGAGGCGATCCTGCTTTGCCTATATGTATAGACAGAGTGGGAGGGAGGGAATGAGAGACAGGGATAGCTACAGCGAGAGAGAGAGAGAGCGAGAGCGTCAGTGTGTTGAGCTTCGCGCACTCGTTCAAGCAGCAAGTGCGATTGGTCTAGCTGTATGTATGGTGAACTTGAGGATGCGAAGCAGGGTGGCTATCTTTCAGAATGCAGACGTTTGTCGCAGCCGTCCGTCAAGCCTCGATCCCACATGCGTGTGTTGTTATGTGATATCTTATCTTGCCCGTCGCTTCAAGAATCGGCACATTGCCTGGACAGGCTCATCGCGTAGATCCAGAGTGCCCTCAGTTTCACTTGGCCGCAGCCAGGTATGTCTCAGATAGCTTGCGCAGGTCAGGGTTTTCCGCTGCTACTCTCCTCTGCCTTCTTCCTGCGCGTGCTCGCCACAGGCTGTGCGGCCAAGAAAAATGCAGCATTGTATCGAGGACGCCTACTGTGAATCACCGCCTCCCCCTGCCTTTTAAGATATGCCTATGTCGCCAAACGTTTGGGCAAAGTTTGGTCTCGCTATTGGGCCATGCGTTCCCCCAGCCGTTGTGGAAGCCCTTCGGGGAACACGTCGGAGAGGAAAAGGAGGATGAGGAGAGGAAGGACAAATGACGATGTTAAGAAGGATGAGGAGACCTCTTGGGAGCTTCGTGGGTCATTATTGGGGCCTCCTGGGAGCTTCCTGAGGGCCTCTTGGGGGCCTCTTTGAGGCCTCCTTGGGACTCTTGGGGGCATTTGGGTGCCGAGTGGGGGCCTCTTTGACAGTCTTGCAGCGTTCCTGGCCCGTCTGGCGCCGTCGGAAACCGTCTTGGGAGCCTCTCTGGGCCGTCTTGGGGCCTCCTTGAGGCGTTTCAGGGCCGTCTTGAAAGTCAGTTTGGACGTCTTGGAGGCCTCTTGGGCCGTCTTGGTGCCCTTGCGGGGCCGTCGTGGGAGTCTTGGGCCGTCCTGGGGCCATCTTGGAGGCCTCTTGGGTGATCGTGGGGCAATCTTGAGAGCCTCATGGGTCGTCTTCGGCTGACGGGACGCCGTTTTGAAGCAAATGCCAACATCTTGCAAAAACCTCGGGAACATCAGCGAGTTTGGCCTCTTCGGGCCTTCCTGGAGAACCTCTTGGATGCCTCTTGGGCCGTCTTAGGGGCTTCTGGGGTGCCTCTTGGGGCATCTTGAGGCCATCTTAGGCCGCCTGAGGTGCATTTTGGACCGTCCTGGAGACATCTTGCGGCCACCTTCGCCGTCTTGTAGGCATCTTAGAGGTCATCGTTGGCCATCTTGGCCGTCTTGGAGGTATCTTGGAGTCTATCTTAGGCCATGTAGGAGATTGGGCCATCTTGGGCGCCTCTTGGGCCGTCTTGGGGCCCTAGGGGTGCCGTTTGGGTGCCCTCTTGGAGGCCTCTTGGGCCGTCTTGTGGCGATCTTGGGGGCCTCCAGGGCCGTCCGGGAGCGTCGGGAAACCGAGAAGGCGAGAACGCCAAAAATTTCTTGGACATCAATGAGTTTGGCCCCTTGGGGCCCTCGTAGGAGGCCTCGTGGAGGCTTCGTGGGGCGTCTTGCAGGCCCATCTTGAGTGTATTGGAGCGATCGTTCGGCGACTCAGGGCCCTCTTGCAGCGTCTTGGGGCTTTCTAGGGCCTGAAAAAGTGAAGCGACAAGCCGAGCCAAGCCCCCGGAGATTTTTGGCAATGTGGGTTCCAGGCGCCCGAAAGACTCCTCAGGAGTGACGAGGGTTGAGGCGGACTAGGCACCTGGGGAGACGCCCACCCCGTGCCCACCGGCACGGTGGCGGATTTTCACCCACTCTACGCTGGCAAATGGTGGGGCGGGGCAGTCGAGGGGAAGTCACTCGGCGAGCTTCTCGGACGGCTCCCCAGCTTCGCTCCCTGGGCCTCCAGGGGTACCTCTATCTCGGCTTGCGCGGCGCCAGTTTGCGCTGCACGCGTGGAGAGCTTTCTCAGGGGCCCCTTGGGCCGTGCTGGGGCGGTGTCGGGGGCCCCTTGGGCCGGAGCGTCGGACAGCCCGAAAGGCGAGCACTCCCAAACCCTTCAAATCTCTGAGGAAAGTCAATGATGCTTCCCTCTTGGGAGGCCTCTTGGAGGCATCTTGGGGCGTCTTGAAGGCCTCTTGGGCCATCTTGAGGCCGTCTTGGGCGTCTTGGAGCTATCGTTCAGCGTCTCGGGGCCCTCTTGGACCGTCTTTGGGGCCTCCTGGGCCGTCATGGAAGCCCCGGAGAGCTTCAGGGAGGCACCGGGGCCAACCTATTCGTTGAATGCCCCCTTGAGCTTGGTGTCGCTCTGACATGTGGACTTGTTGTTAGCGCCTTCATCATGGCTGCACTCGCTCCACTTGCAGGCCAGCCACAACTGGGGGAGCTGTGGTCCTTACCCCCCTGGGGGACCCATCGATTTCGACACCCCTCTCGAGAGATCGTAGATGCGATGGGGTCCCCCAGGGGGGTAAGGACCACAGCTCCCCCAGTTATGGCTGGTCGGACTTGGACCCGTGCAGGCCGCTCAGCGGAGCTGTTGGGCGTTCGACTGCCTCGGGCAACTCTCGCGAACAGCAACAGAACAGCCGCGCGAAGGCCGCGTCGAGTCGTCGGCCAGCGAGGAGGGAGCGCCGCTCCCCAGGGAGCGGTGCTGCGGACGCCTTTTTTGGCTTGGCATCGCTCGGACGTGTGCATTTTTCCCTCGGCGAGGACCATCGAGGACCATCCTGGACCATCGAGCAGAAAAAACACGCACGAAACCGAAAAATGCACGGGAAATGGACGTCCGAGCGACGGCAAGTTGGTAGACAAGCATTCATAGCCGTGCGGATATGCTGCCCGTGAGTCACTGGGCCCTCTTCGGGGGCTTGTCGAGGCCCGTGTGGGCTTCCAGGCAGCCTCGTGGAGCTGCACGAGGGGTATGGACACGAGGCGGGAAAAGGATTTCGAGGCGGGGGATCCAGACCCAGGGAGGAGTTGGAGGATGAGGGGAAAGGGCGGAGCAGGAAGAGGAGGAACAGGCGGCAGTGGATTTAGGCGGCAGGAGATCTGGGGGCGGGAATCTCTGGGCCCAGCCTCCGGGACGCCCTGGTGTTGGACCCTCCTGTCAGGCTGCAACTCTTGGGTGGTTCAATTCACCATCGGCCTTGGTTAAGGCGATCGCAAACATGGATCAAGGGGGCGTGGATTAGCGACGGGTCCCGTTTCCACGGGAAATCGCGTATTTCCGCCGCCGAGCGAGGCGGCACCGGCCGCATTTAGGGGAGGGCATTTCCCCCGATCTATTGATTTGGTGACCGCGCGCCAAATCCATAGATCGCCAGTCCATGTTCGCGCCCCCGAATTTGGTGCTGATCTGGTATGGTCCGGGCTCATCTAGCCTGATCGGTCTCAATCGGCCCATTAGCTCAGCAATCGGGCCTGACATTTCCTCGATCCAGCTGGACAGTTCCGACGCGTGCCCGCAAAGACCACCATTCCGAGTTCCATGATAGCGCCAGGGGTGCGACACTGACGCACCCGCTGAGAGGCCCTAATCGACTCCTATCGCGCCAGACCGCCGCGCGCCAAAGTTGCTCATCCATATCGAAGGGTACCACGCGGGCCACACTCGCACGCCCCCGCGTGCATGTCGGAGCCACTGCCAAACTGCAGGGCGTCTGCTGAATCCTGACGATGTGGATTTCCCCAGTCAGTCCTGTAAAGGAATCGCTCGCGGGCCACGTGCGCGCGCCTTCGTGCGCGCGAGCCGAAATCATTGAGGACGAGTCGAGCGTTTCAGCATGACGCTTTTCAAAAGCACACACGAGCAAGTAGTTGCCAGGGGATGGGCTTCAGACTCCCCCCCACATCATCGCTCGCACGCCCCAGTCGTGGATCTGCATGGGAGAGGTCCATGCGTCATTGCGCCTGCTGGGGTTTGCTCACATGTTTCTGTAGCTAACTGCACCGATGGCCTCTTGGGTCTTGCCAACAAGATGCGGTTGGGTGGGCCGGATGCCTGCTTGAGCATTGGCGTTGGGCGTTGCGTAATGGAGGGGTCATAAATGGGGGGGTGGCGAGGGTGGTCCGAAAAGGTACCCAAACGGTACCTAAACGAGCCCCCTGGGGGTCCGGAGGGGCTCGAAAGGGGCACGAAAGGGGACCGTTTCTGACCCCCCCATTTATGACCCCCCCATTAAGCCACGCCCAATGGCGTTGCACACGAGATCTTGAAGCTCATTGCACCTCATAGAGTGCGCATCGTGAGTGCAAGAACCGACTGTCTGGGGTCCACGATGACAAACGTTTTGTGCACGGAGCCGTGGCCTCGGGAGCGCTGGTTGATAGCTTCGAGGGAAGAATGAAGTCCTGGCAGCGCGGTCCAACAGTTTGTTTATCGGAGTCGTGACGCTATGAACGCGGACCCATACTTATATATAGTCGCGGCTTCGTGTGTGCAATCAGTGTTCCCACGTGACCTCTAGAAAGCATGAGTTGAAGGAGTGTTGTTCGGTCTTGGGTCTTGGTGGTGGTGATGCGTCGTTGGCTCGTTGGGGCCGCGTGTGTTCTCAGAAACTCGGCTGGATGCCCTTTCGCAGGTGGTTTTCATCTGATAGAATGTAACCCTCGGTTGATCATTCCGCAATGTTTCACCACCCACCAAACCACCCCAACCCAACCCGAAGGCCCAAATTTGCCCTCTATTTCCAGTGGGGGGGGGGGTCGGGGAACGTCGAAAAAACACGTATGGAACCCTTACCCCCCCCAACCCGAAATTCGGGCCTTCGGGTTGGGTTGGGGTGGTCTGGAATGTTCGGTTGATCATTCCGCAATGTTCAACACGGCCTACTGGAACAGCCCCTGATTTGCTTTTCTCATGGAGGCACGGGCCACTGGGCCCTTGTTCGTTACTGGTTTGGGAGAAAACGGTCCCTTGCTCGTGATTCCCAAGCAATGACGGACCCGTGTTTTTGATTATTCCCAGGAAGATCGGATCCCAGTTTATTATTCCGAGGGGGTAGCGGACCGTTGCCCATTACTCCAAAGGAATAACGGGCCCTTGATCGCTACCCCAGGGGAATAACGAACCCTTGTCCAGCACTCCTGGGGAATAATGGACCCTGGCTCGTCATCCCGAGAGAACAGTGGACCTGTGTCCATTCTTCCCAGGGAGCAGCGGACACGTGTCCATTATTCCCAAGAAATAACGGATCCCTGGTCGTCATTTCCAGGGAGTTGCGGACCCCTGTCCATGATTAGGCTCAGGGAGTAACGGACCCCGGCTCATTATGCCCAAGGAGTCCATGGATTCTTGTTCGTTATTCCCAGGATGTGCCGTACCCTCGTCTATCCCTGTTGAGCAGTCTGGAATGGTGATCAACACATCCCAATCTTCTTGTCAAGAAAAACACGTCCTTGCTGATCAATCCAGAATTATACTGTGTCTCTCTTCCCTCCCAGCTGTCATCATAAGTTCGGTTGCTCAAGACGAAGGAACCCCAATTGATCTATCCTGAATCACCATCTTCCCCCACCCCCAACCCATGTCAATCCACTACTCCAGAATGGCGAACCCATTCAAGAACAATACTGCACCCTAAACATTTCTCTCGGAGTAATAGATATTGGTTGGTCGTTCCATAGAAAAAGTGATTATATCTCCGTTCCCCTCCGCCGAATCAATATAATGTACATACCAACTGACACCCATTCATACCCACCCTTTTTGGTTACTCGGGAATAGTGAACACTAAAAGCTAAGACGGAGCGCAGTTATGTACCCTGTATGGTTGCGGCCAGCACGTCATGATTGCCGAGTTTTTGGGCTCTTCAGCAGACTGCAGTGTCGCGAGTTCCCCGCTTACAGCAGCGGGATCTGAGTTTGCCAGTTGCCGAGTCTTCGCAGACCAACGGGCCCCGCCAGGGGGGGACGGCGGAATCGTTTTCGACGGGTTTGGCTCTCTGATGCAATCAGAGCCTCGGGGAGAATTTGAGGCAGGGCAGCGCCAGGAAGCGTTCAGTGAGCCTCTCTTGAGCGCTTGTCGGCTCAGTTTGGTGGAGGCATACAGGCGGCCCAGATTAGTAGGTCGACCCTGCCAAATCAAGGGTACCCTCGTGTCATGTGTCTTGCGACCCATGCCTCCTGCATTTCTGTGGCAAGGTGGCCCTCGGGAGGGTCTTGTGTCCTCTCGCGTGCCCTGCCCAATCAAGCCCGACTGGTCAGCGGGGTCCGTGTGCACGCGGAAGCACCCGAACTTCTCCCCAGGAGGGACATCGGGGCTCAAGAGACGGGGGTCCATGCAAAACGGGGGTCAGCCAGGGCACAGGATCTTGCAGGATCCTGCGAAGACCCCCTCTGGCTGTCCCGGGTTAGCGAGCCGCTTGTGGCCGCGAGGCGGCCGCGCATACTGGCTGACCCCGGGTCTGGATTGACCCGGGTCTGAAGATCCCCGAGGACAGCCAGGACGTCAGGCAGAGGGCACGCCAGAACGAGGGACAGGGAGGAGAGATTCGAAGACACAGGGTTGAGCTCGAACCTCGGCCTCGCGGTCTCACACACAGCGCCGCCGCCCTTTCCCTCCTCTTCCTCGCCCTCCTGGTCCTTCCCTCCCATTCGAGCCTGTAACCTCACAGACGGAGGGGGAAACCGAAGGGGGGAGCAAGGAGGAAGAGGAAAAAAGCAGAGGGGATACGTGCATGGGGGGCCATTGGCGAAGGGCGAGGAGCGAGGAGGAGGAGGAGGAGGAGGAAGAGGAGGAGGAGGAGGAGGAGGAGGAGGAGGAGGAGGAGGAGGAGGGGAAGGGGGGGAGGAGGAAACAGAAGGAGGAAGGAAACAAAGGCAGGAAGCAGGAGCAGGTGGAGGAGGAGGAGGAGGAGGAGGCGGAGGAGGAAGGGGGCTGGAGGAGGAAACGGGGGAGGAGGAGGAGGAGGAGGAGGAGGAGGAGGAGGAGGAGGAGGAGGCCCCCTCGCTCCCCTCCTCATCCCTCTGTGGGTGCCCCTCGGGGTCCGGCCTGCCGCCCCCAGTCGGTCGAGCAGTTTGAGGCCATGAAGCAGGCGCGGGTCTTCGCGCTTTGGCGGCGGGAAGGGCCGGACCCTCGGCTGGGAATTCCTCTCCTCTGGCTCCTTCGCCTCCCCTCTTCCTCCCATCCTCCAACTTGTCATCCATCATCCTTTTCGTTCCTCCTCCATCTTCCTCCCCCGCCGCCGCCGCCTCCGCCTCCTTCTCCTCCTTCTCCTCCTCCTGCTCCTGCTCCTGCTCTTGCTCCTGCCTCTTCTACCTATTTCCCTCTCCCAAGATTTGGGGCGAATTGTTTTATTCAAACGAGGTTCCTTCATCTGGGTCCCCAGGGGCCCTGGGGCCGTTGACGGTCCCCAGGGACAGAAGAAACCGATCTGGGAGGGAACCTACCCCTGGGGAGGGGGCTCGGGACCTTTTGGACCCGCGGACAAATCAGTCCATCAGATGCTTGGGTCCATCCTTCGCCTTTTCCTCCATCCTCCGTCTTTTCCTCCTCCATCGCCCTCCTACTCTTCCTCCTTCTCTTCCTCCCCCTTCTCTTCTTGCTCCTACCTTTCCTCCGACCGCGCCCCGCCCGGCTGCCACCATGGCACCTCCACCAGTGGGGGACCGGGCCGGGAGCAGAAAAGGTCCCCCTCCTCTCCGCGTTGTCTTGCCTCTCCCTTTTCCTCCTCATCCCCCTCCCCTCATCCTCTTTCTCCTCCCCCTCGCACTGCTCATATCCCGCCTACTCCCACCCTCCCTCCCATAACATGAGAACCTGTCATGGCGCGACTTGATGTCAGGACTGGCCTGTGCTCCCACCCGGCGCACGGAAGGCGTTCGCTCCCGCGGTGCCGCTTCCGACGACTCGGCGGGGGGTAGCAGACACGGACCGTTCACGGGCGGGAATGCAATATTCCGGAACTGTTTGCGCGACCTTGCGGAGACCATCTGCTTTTCGTCAGGGCATCCTGGGTTTCTTCGCTCCGCGCGCTGCGCGGTGACTTCCCGCAGCCGCTGGAGAAGCTGCTGCGTTCAGGGTGCTCCAGGTTTCCTCTTGCGGCCGCGCCCCCCGCGGAAGCAGCACCAGGAATCTGCGTTGCGCGCGGACCGACGAATCGGTGGCGCCGTCCCTGCCCCGGCGGCGGCTGCGAGGGGCTCCGCCCACCTCGAGCGCTGCAGGCCTTGCTCGCCCACTGGGTGGCAGAGCAGGATGTGCACGAACAGAGGATAAGGATAGAATCGGGGGTGTATAGAGGTCGGGGGTGGACAGAACCCCCAACAGTGACACGTCGATTAGTGAATTGTCCGTTTTCGGTTCTCGAGAGGGCGCCGCGGCCGTCATTTTCCAGGCTTGCGCCCGCCGGGTTTGGGCCTCAGGTCGTTTTCACTAAACCACGTTTTACTAAAGGGAGGTCTGTCCATCCCCGAGATAGAATCGGGGGTGTATAGAGGGAGGGTTTCCCCAGGGTGGGACTGGGGAACGGGCCCGGCCGGATGCTCACACGCAGCGCATCTCGTTTTTCCAGGGGCCGTCAGGAGCGATGTTCCCTCCAACCCCACCTCAGCCCCTACCCCACCTTTGTGCCCTCCCCCGATGGGAGGAGAAAAATGTGCGCCGCCCCCAAGTGGGAGCTCAACTGTCAGGACAATCGAGCGTGGAGCCCAGGCCAGAACGACAGTTCGCCCTCTCGCGCGCGAGGGGCGCCCCGTCCCCCACTCAGGGGGCAGTCTGCAGCGTCGGCGGCAAGTTAGCCACGCTGAGAGGAAAAGCGCCGTTATAGTGGAGGCCCATGCCAAGAAACACCCTGGTTGCCTCCAGAATGGCCTGGGTTTCTTGGGTCTCGAGGGTCTTGCTATGGGATGCGGAACGCTCCCACGCCAAAAATCATTGGACGTCCTGGGGTCTCAGGGTTGGGTATTTTGTGGAAGGTCTCTTGTGGACGAGCCCCTATTGTATAGTGTTTCTTAATGAATAGAATTGAACTGCCAAACTGACCGGCCATCGGGCAGCAAGATGGCAGAGCGGCAGTATGCATTTATGGGATCAAGGATATGAGGGGAGCCGGGCTTCGTAGAGAAGGAGGTTCTCCCAGGGGAGGGCAGGAAACGAACCGAGATGGATGCTCACAGTTTGAGCGATTTCCCTCTGACCACATCTCTGCTCCTACCCCACCCTTACCCCCGAGGATACACAGGGGAGGAGGAGAAGGAGGAGGACCAGTGGAAACCCAAGAGTCATCAACGATGTTGGAATGAACCCTCCCTCCAAGCTCCCTCTTCACAGGCCCCTACAACGGTTCATTTCCATTGAGGGAGCTGCCTCGTTGGAAGACAACAGTGTGAAGATCCCAAATCGTGCCAAAACATAGTTCTCGGGATTTCAACGCCACGTATCAACCTGATTGCTGCGTCTTGACGATCCAGAATCGTGCCAGAGTGCCATTCTTGGGATTTCACCGCGAATCAACAGAACTGTTGCGCCCGCAGAATCCTGAATCCTTCCAAACACCATTTCTGGTACGTTGATCATGGGCATCCGTGAAACTCTTCTAATCTGTTGGAAAGAATACGCGCGGAGCTAAGGCGAGAGCCATATTTTGAAAAGGAACTGCCCTCAATCCGTGAAGCGCTTGCATTTGTTGTTCCCAACCCTCCTGTGTTGGGTTCTAGTTTTGAACAGAGCAGTGTGGTCTCCACCCTCCTTCTCCCGCCTTCGCGCTCCTGCCTTCTGTGCTCTCCTGCCGTCTGGTTAATGATTCCTGCCTCGCCGTCTTGTCTCTAGGGTGGCCTTGCCTAAGGGTTGCGATCACTGGGGGGGCGGCTGCGATCTGCGCAATTGTCGCCACTTTCGTGGGCTCCTGGGAGGCCCAGCGGAGATACGTCATACGCGGATCACCTCGGTACCCCGCCGCCCCTTGGGGGAACTGCGATCTGCGCAACTGTCGCCACTTTCGTGGGCTCCTGGGAGGCCCAGCGGAGGTACGTCATACGCGGATCACCTCGGTACCCCGCCGCCCCCTGGGGGGCTTGCGATCTGCGCAAGTGTCGCCACTTTCGTGGGCCCATGGAAGGCCCAGCGGAGGTACGTCATACGCGGATCACCTCGGTATCTCGCCGCCCCGGGGGGGCTTGCGATCTGCGCAAATGTCGACACTTTCGTGGGCTCCTGGGAGGCCCAGCAGAGGTACGTCATACGCGGTTCACCTCGGTACTTCGCCGCGCACCATGGTTTTCTCATTGCCATTGTTTTTCGGGGCCATCACGCGGCCTTATCATTGCTTTCGCTGCCGCGCCCTTTTGTCTCCACTTTTGGGCGCTTCTGTTTCCTCTCGCTGCCGCGCCCTTTTGTCTTCATGTTTGGATGCTTTTCTTTGTTTCTCGCTGCCGCGCCCTTTTGTCTCCACTTCTGGGTGAGTCTGAACACTTTGGTTGTCGCGCTCTTTTATCTTCACTTTTGGGTGATTTAGGTTACTGCCGGTGCCGCGCCCTCTTTGTCTCCACTTCTTGGGGAGGTCTCATTGCGTTCGTTGCCGCGCTCTTTTGTAACCACTTGTGGCTGCTTTTCTACCGCGCCCTCCTGCGTCCACTTCTGTGTGCTCCTGCTTACTCTCGCGACCGCGTCCTTTTGATTCCACTTTTGGATGTTTCTCTTTGGGTTCGCTGCCGCGCCCTTCTGTCTCCACTTTTGGATGAGTCCCCACCCCCGTTATGCACCTCATGCATTAGCCCCGCTCAGCGCAGCGCGCTGCTGATTTAAATTGATGTTCTGTTTTAGCCATCGCCGCCGCGCCCTTTTGTGTTCACTTTTTGGGCGCGTTTCTTTCAACGCCCCCTGTATGTCCGTTTTGTATGTTTGCCGTTGCTCTTCTTGCTGTGCTCTTCTGAAATCATTGCTGGGTGCTCTTCTTGCGCACTGCGAGTCCTTCAGAATGCCAGTCAGCATTGAGTGGTCCTGAGTATATACGCCACATGTATAGAAAGGGTTGGGTACGTCGCAGGGTAATTACTATATATATATATAGAACTCGAATGTGCGCGGCGCTAAGACGAGAGCCACATGTTGAAAACGACCCGCCCTCAATGCGTGAAACTCTGGCAAATGTTTCAAACGAGTGTGCGCGGCGCCGAGGCGAGAGCCACATTTTGAAAACCACCCGCCCTCAGTCCGAGTCATAAATGGTGAGGAAGTCTCAGGCGAAACGCCCGGCCCGCCCTAAAAACTGGCCTCGGGGTGCGACAGGGAGAAGTTATCTGTAATGAAGGGAAACGATTTAAAAAACTTTCTGGGGCGGACGATAAAGAATTGTTTCGCGGGCCTCCTCGCCCCCGCAATAGCGGGGGGGCAGGGCAGGCAGACGGGGGGCTGACAATTCCGGGTTGCCTGGAAGGCCAGGGGGGGGGCACGGGGTGGCGATCCAGGGCGCGGGGGCCAGGGGGGTGGACGGGGTGATTTTTCAGGGCGAGCTCGTCCTCCTCCTCCGCCTCCTCCTCCTCCTCCTCTTCTTCCTCCTTCTCCTCGTCCTCCTCCTCCTTGTCCTCCTTCTCCTCATCCTCCTCCTCCTCCTCCTCCTCGTCCTTCTCCTCTTCGTCCTCCTCCTCCTCCTTTTTCTCCGCTTCCTCTTCCTCGTTCTCCTCCTGTTCGTCCTCCTCTCCCCCCCCCTCCGCAAGGACGAGGGCGGCCCTCTCGCTGTCTCGCCTCCCTTTCCTCCTCGTCGCCGCTCTGCCATGCTACGCTTTGATCTTCAACGCCATGCTATGCAATGTTATGTTCGGGGCCGCTGTGCGATGCCATGCGCTTTGCGTTGCAAAGATTTGTGATGCAATTCTTCACTACGCCACGCCACGCCATGCTGTGACATACTACGCGTTGTGGTGCTCTTCAACGCCATGCCATGCCGTGCTCTACAATGCATCGCGTACCCTTTCGGGATAATTGCCCTGCTCGACATCCGACTGTGCGAGTAGAGAGGGGATCTACGCCATGGTAAGGGATGGGAGGGAGGGGTAGTATGACGCGAGCGCACCTAGCTTGTCCTCCCCCCTCCTCCTCTTCCTCCTCCTCCTCCTCCTCCTCCTCCTCTTCCTCCTCCTCCTCCTCCTCATCCCCCACCTCCCAATCGCCGCGGCCGTCCGCAAGGACGACCAGCGGCCGTCCGCAAGGACGAGGGTGATCAAGCGCCTCTTCGAAAACCCCTTCCCTCAACTACTCCCTAATTACCCCGTCCCCCCTCCGCAATCCTCCCCTCGCGGCCGCGGGTGATCAAGCGAGCGAAGGAGGACGAATAGAAAATCAGTTCCCCCAAAGGGGCAAAAGCAAACGCCAGGGGGCGGACGATTAAAAAAACAGTTTCCGGCGGCTGAATTCTATTAGTCCGCCCCACTCAATCATTTTGGGGGATCCAGGAGGGGGGGGGGGGGGGGCGATTTTTTTAATCGTTTCCTTGCATTCGGGAGAAGGAATGGAGGAGGAGGAGGAGGAGGAGGAGGAGGAGGAGGAGGAGGAGGAGAAGCACTGGGTGCACAGCCGGGTTTTTCGGGACCCGCCCCGCCTGTTCGGGCTGGCCCCCGCGCCAGGCCAAGCTGGACGAGATCGCGGCCGGCAAGAAGATGGTGCCGCCGGGGGGGGCGGGGGCCGGGAGGAGCTGCTCAGCACGCAGAGCGACATGGGACCCGGAGGCTCGGAGGGTCGAGGTTTCTAGGTGTTCGCACGCCTCTGGGAGGAGGCCTCTCGTCGCCACGGCTGCCCGACGTGAGGTCCAGGGATAGGTTTCCCAGTGCCTATTAGGGCCCTCGAGAGAAAACTCGTCCTGGCAGTGTGTGTTGCTGCTGTCGGTCTGGGCCTCTGGACCGTCGACACGCATCCGATGGGACGAAGACACAGCCCCGGGGAAGGCCAAGGGGCCCAGGACTCGTTTGCTCCACGGCCGGCCAGAGGTATGAGATCGAGGACCCTTCTGCATACAGTCAACGCGCCGAGTAAGGACGCGTGCCTTCATCTGGGGTGCCCTTGTGTCCTTGCCTCTGCGTCCCGCCCTTTGCCGTTTTCACTGATCGCCCGCCGCCCGAAAGATCCCAACTTCGGCCTCCAAGGCCCACGCGTCCCCACCACTCGTCCTTAGTCCTCGTTTTGACTGCATGCCAAGCTGCAGGGTCGCAGGGCCTCCAGGTATCCACCATCGATCCTGACCGGGCACCACGCCACTCTCGGGCCCAGGATTCGTCCGGGGCAGACTTTGTGCCAGTAGGTATTCGACGGGCCCCGCAGCGGCGCAGGCCGTCGGACGAAGACGACTCGGGTTTGGGCTCGCCAGGGTCCGCGGCACGGCCTCGGATCAGCGCGTCCCCGATGAAGATCATCGCCAGCCTGAACTTGGCCAACCTAGCAAGGCCTCCGCTGTCGGACCGGCGAGATCGTTCCACGTCGGTCGATCCACGCTGTGTCAGACAAGAGCCCACATCGGCACTGCTCGGGCCAGCCGCACTCGTGAGGTCATGAGGTTTCCAGGAGCTTTGGGGCAGGTGTCCCACAGGGCGGGAAGAGTTGCTTCCATGTTGCTCTTCATCTACCTGAGAGCAGGAGGATCTGGACGGGGCACGACATCAGTTACGCTGTGCCAGATCGTAGCGCAGAGTTGCGCAATGGACTGCTAGAAGCAAGACGTTGGCGCCCTCTCCAAGGCCAACGGCCTCAACAGCATTTTCTTCATCGACTGTCCGCACTGACCCTTCATCCTGAACTCCGAGGCGGGAATTTATCCATACCCACCGCCTGGAGGGTCAGTTTTCGGAGCCTCGGCAGGCGGTGGACATGGACATGTTCGGGCCCACGGGGGCCGCAATATATCCATATCCACCGCCCGCTGGGGCACCAGGACGTCGGTTCCCAGGCGGTGGATATGGATAAAGCCCCGCCTCGCATGAACCGTCTTCCTTCCACGTTGCTGCCGGTCCCGTTCTGCACGAGCGACCGTGCACGAGCCAGGTGGCAGAGATCGACCAGGAAGACGCTGCCCTGCGGGAGAAGCACGCTCAGGAGCTGGATTGGGAGTGCAGCCCGTGTGTATCGAAGGGGCCATGCTCAGGAGGGGGAAAAAACACACAGGCACAATGAATCGTCGACCCCCACGAAAATATGGGGAAATATAGGGATTGGGGGGGAAGACGAAAACCCATGAAATATTGAAAAATCCAGGGAATCCTGTTATTTGTGTTTATTTATTTGTGTGTCCCAGGGCACCTTCACATGCGAGAGGTTGGATTGATCAGAGCACAAAGCTTCAGCTTCCACCATAGTGCCACGCAGTCCTTGGAATGTTGTGCTCCGTTGCCGTGTTCTGGCGCGGCACGCATGCTGCTTGTTCGCTCATTTGCCAAGCACACACGAGTTTCCCCCCGCCTTGCCATGATTGGAAGTGTTGGACCGCAAGCGCTGGAGCTGCACATGGAGGAGGAGGAGGAGGAGGAGGAGGAGGAGGAGGAGGAGGAGGAGGAGGAGGAGGAGGAGGAGGAGGAGAGAGGGAGGGAGGGAGGGAGGGAGGGAGGGAGGGAGGGAGGGAGGGAGGGAGGAGGAGGATAATTAGGATAATTAGGAAAATGAGTCAGAGAAGGGGAGGGGAGACCGCACGACTTACGAGTAAGTTTTTGTTATTCAGAAACTATACCACTGTAAGGAGCAATATTTGACGTCTGACCGGGACACTGCACGCACGTCTGACGCCTGAGTGTGCCGTTGCATTGTTGCCGATGTTGGATCATTTCGCAGCTAAGACGACGCTGGCAGGCTGCCACGTTGCAGTTTTGTCTGAAACAATATGGTGGCACGGCCATACATAGAGACCGGGCTTGCAGCTCTGCACAGTTCCCCCACGTGTTGATAGAGGCATTGTGTGAACGGCTCATTTGGGATGAAGTGAAAGTAGAAGACACGAGCATCGCGGGAATTTTACATTGCGGGTTGTCGCAGCGCGAGACGTTTGCTTCTTGCTTACCTTGGGTCCCTTTGGTGCCTCGAATTTCATAGGAGATGAAGGAGCTCAAGGACACTGAGGATCAGCTCGCCATGGACCAGCGCTCCTCCTAGCGAGCCCGTGCAGAGGGCGAACGAGAGTAGAGTGACTGCACAGTCCTTCTCTTCCCCCCCTCCTGCACAACACCCCTCCCTCTTCGTCCGCTCCTCGTCGGCTTTGGCAGGTGGCGTCGCTCGCTGGCGTCGTTGCTCCATGCCGGCACCTGGTGCGCGGCTGCGCTCGAGGGTCTACGATGGGTTTCGGAGAGCACCGGGAGGTGAAGAGCACCGGGGGGCATGCGGGGTGGGGGGGGAGGGCGCGAGGCTCTGGCACGGTCCGCCCCACGTCTGCGCGGCGAGCACGCCCCGCACTCTGGGGCTCGGCACGGGCCCTCCGGCCACGGATGGCTGCACGGCCACGCATGCCTCGGCCCTTCTCCCAGACAGCCCTGGACTCAGCATCATGCTCGGGCCCATCCTTGCCGGTCCCGGGGCCCCGCAAGCAGCCCCCGCGGGCCAGAGCTTAGGATGAGCTCCGTGACCGACAGGTCACTCCCTTGGAGGTCTGGCCGGACCCCCGAGCGCCCTGGCATCGCTTGGGCGTGTGCATTTCTCCCTCGGCGAGGACCATCGAGGAGCATCCCTGACCACTTGGCGAAAACACCACGCGCGAAACCGACAAAAGCACAAGGAGTGGACGCCCGAGCGCTGGCCAGGCTCTGGCCTCGCCGCCCGCGCCGGGCCGGCCGGCCGGCCCCGCGGCAGCGGAGACCGGCCGACCGCGGCCGCGGCCGCCGAGGGCCTTCCTCGCGGACCTGAAGCAGAAGTGCGCGGAGGGGGACGCGGAGTTCGAGGCGCCGCGCCGGGCCTCGGGGCCCTCCCCTCCACTCGACGAGACGTCAGAGTTCAGGAGGGAAAAAAGCACACAGACACAGTTAATCGTCGACCCCCAGGAGGAAAATATGGGAAGTGGTGGGGAAGACAAAAGCTTAGAAAATATATGAAAACATGGGGAATCCCTTTATTTGTGTGTATTTATTTGCGTGTCCCAGGGCCCCTTCAAGAGTGACCTTTCGCTGGAGTGACCCTTGGTGCGGGCACAGATGGGTCCCCGGATGGCTGAAAACGAAGCGGCAGCAGCGGCTTGCGCGCCCGGGTTTGGTCTCCCCGCGGCCCCGAAAACGCCGCGCACCCAAGGTCACTCTTACCCAGGGTCATTCTTGCGTGTAGCCGATCCAAGGAGGAGGAGAATCAGCCACGCGCAGAGAGGGGAGGGGGGATGGGGGAGGGCTTCTTAGAATCGGGCCGGACGAAGGGGGGGGATAGGGAAAGGGGGGCTACGAAATCTGCTGCATGCAGCTGGTTTCGGCCCCACCGAGGGGCCCCTTCCTCGATACACGGCCGCCTCTGGCGCTGGGGGGCGCCGGGAGAACCAGCTACGTAAGCTGATTCTCAAACCCCCCCTTTGCTATCCCCCCCTTTCGCCCAGCCCGATAGAAGCACCCCTGCTTCTTAGAAGGCGCGGGCCTTATCTACAGGTGTAAGGCCGGCGCCTTCTAAGAAGCAGCCTCCTCCTAAGAAGCTCTCCCTGCTCCCTCCACCCCCTTGTGCGCGCCGCCAAAGGAGAAGGAGGGTGTTGAATCTTCCTCGGCCGTTGTGTGGCGATGCCACTTCACCGAACGCTTTCCACTACTCGCAAAGCGCCTACTCGCAAACACCCGAAAAACTGTTTGTTGCATCGACGTAATGTGTCGTGAATCCCCCGCGGCGGAACCAGGCCATTTGCGAGTAGTGACCTTGCGAGTAGTGGAACGCGCTCGTCTAGTGTCGACACCACTGGCTTGCCGATGCAACCTCAGCCAGGAGCCGAGGTCGGTCGGGTCCGCCGCGGGGTGGGCGGATCTCCCCCCTCCCCTCTCCTCCCCTCCTTCCCTCTTCTTTTGTTTTCAAAGCACCCGCCGTTACCTTAGTTTGAATTCAAAAAAACCAGCTCTACGCCTGCTCCTTTTCGAATTCAAAAACCAGCCTTTGATTTGAATTCAAAGTATTTTCTTGAATTCAAAAACCAGCCTTCCCTGCCTGCTCCTGGCGGCTGCGCTGAAGTCGTGCCTGTCCCTCTACAGGAGGAAGATTCGAAAAGTGTCAAAACATAGTCTGGAGGCGATGTTTTGAGCATGTTTTGTATATGTGCTGCCTATGTTTAATTTTTCTTCCGAAATCCCCCTGTAGGGGGACAGGCCCGACCTGAGGCTGCGAGCTGTGACCAGCGAGACCACGAGGGCTCCCCTCCGCCTCCCCTCCCTCCCCACCTGGCCCGCCTGCACGCGTCGCTCGCTCAGAGTGAGCACTTTTAGGGGAACCCCGAGCGCCGTCCTGCTTCGAGAATCGGTATGCTTCTGCCGTGTTTCGTGATTCCTCGGGTGGACCTGAGCCCCGCCAACTGCTTCATCCGCCTTCCTGCCTCATGTGTTGACCCGCTTCTTCCGACCGACGCGTACGCCCGCCATGCTTCCGGCGGCTTCGCGGCGCGGGGGGGGGGGGAGCCCGATGGGTCGAGCGTGCGGGGCGCCTTGCCGCCCGCCGTCTCTCTATCGGGGCCCCTGGCCGCCCGGCCCTTCCCGCACCGCGCGCCCTCCGCCCATCCGTAATGGCCTCGGCGCGCGGAACTGGCCAGGCATTCCCGTCGCGCTCGGTTTGCGCACTGTCACGGCGTTCCTCCTCTCTCGCCACGTCGTCCCCGTTGTGCCCCCCCTTTCCCCTCGTCGTCGCAATCGGCATCCTTGAAGAGTCCGCGTTTCTGCCACGCCGCGTGAGGTAACCCAGCGGCCTGCCACGCGGTGCTGCTGATCAGCGCAAGCTGCAGTGTCTTACACGGTCATTTCACCCCTTCGCCAATACACCTCTGATGTGCGCGGTCTCTCTCTCTCGCTCTCGCTCTCGCTCTCTCTTTCTCTCTCTCTCTCTCTCTCGTTCTCTCTCTCTCTCTCTCTCTCTCTCTCTCTCCCTTGCTCACACGCGACGCCCTGGCGTGATGGATCGTCGGCCGATGGTCTGGAGGGTTTGCCTGCAGGTTGGCACGCTTGTTTAGTCGTTTGCCTGTTGGTTAGCGGTCAGGGCCTCCTTGGCTCGGAACCACCACTTTCTTTTGAGTTCTCTCTCTCTCTCTCTCTCTCTCTCTTTCGGACGACGATTAGGAGGAGGAGGAGGAGGAGGAGGAGGAGGAGGAGGAGGATGAGGACCGAGGAGGACCGAGGAGGACCGAGGAGGACCGAGGAGGACCGAGGAGGACCGAGGAGGACCGAGGAGGACCGAGGAGGACCGAGGAGGACCGAGGAGGAGGAGGAGGAGGAGGAGGAGGATCGAGAAGGCTCAGGGAGGGTAAGGAGGATCGACGACCGCTTGGCTGCTCTCGGCTCGGGGCGCGAGCGCGCCGCCCGCGCCGCGCCAGTCGCGGATGAAGGGCCGCCTGGACGAGATCACCGCCGTGGAGGACTTCGGTGCGGGCCGGCCTCCGCCGCGCCTCCGCCCCTCTTCCTCCCCTGGTGCTCCGCGCCTCCGCCCCTCTCCTCCCCGTCTCCTCCGCGCCCCCGCGCCTCCGCCCCTCTTCCTCCCCCGGTGCCGTCCCTCCTCGCAGGTGCCTCGGGGGTCTCCAGAGAAGCGTGGGGACTCGGAGGTCCGCGCGGGTGTCCTGGATCCGCGCTGAGCCCCCTCCCTGGCGCGCGGAGCACGCCAGGGACGGCGCCGGAGGCGCCGCCAGGAGGCCCCAGCGCCGATCCGAGAAATCCACACGGACCTCCGAGTTACCGCGTTTATGTCATTGTTCGTTCCCCCAGTGGTGACCACACTGCGCGGTGAGCCGGTGGGGATTCGGGGTCACCGCACGGTTTTGGGATTCGGGTCGTTCTCCGAGGACGTCTCGGGCGACAGGGGCCTCCAGGGTCCCAAGACCGTGCGGTGACGGACCGTGCGGTGAGGTCTCTTGGGGTTCCGAGGTTACCGCACGGTCTGTCACCGCACCTTTTCGAGACTCCAAAGTGTCGGAGGACGCGTACAGTCGGGGCCCTGAAGAAGGAACCCGTTTCGTTGGGGAGGGGCTCCGTGTTCCTTAATTGTTTCGCAGTTTGCCTTGGATTTTCCTTAGGTTTTCGATGCGAAATCGAAGTTTAACTTATGGAAAAAAAGTGGCCTCGTTCCTTATTTAGGGTTCCTTAGGTCAACGCCTCGACTGTAATGGGAGGGCGATAGGAGGGGGGGCGGGGGCTGCAGAAAGGGGCCCTTTGGGGCCCCGAGAGTGCCCCTGCCTTCCCCCCCCCATTCGTCGCCCCCCCACGAGCTCGCGCCCAGAAGTCGCCAGGCTCGGCATGCGCTGGGCGAGGTCGCAGAGGGGAAGATCACCATCAAGACGAGCCCACTTGGCGAGCGCGTGAAAGCATTCGCAGTGCAGCGCCGGCCCTCGCGCCATTGGGCGTACGGCCACTTGACTTGACTTGTCTTCCTCATCCGTCTCTTCCTTCCTCCTCTGCCTCTTCAGTCACGTCCTGCCTCCTCTCTCCTCCTCCCCTTCCCGCTCCATACCCTCCTCTGCTTCCTCCTCGGTCCTATTTCTCCCCGGCCCAGTCCCAGTTTCCCGCTCTTCTCTCTCCCTCTTCCCATCTCTCTTCCGCGCTCTCTGCACCTTCTCTCCCTCCATCTTCATGTTCTCGCCCTGTCTCCTCCTGAGGATCGTCCCCGTCTTGGAGCGGGTTCTGTCCAGGAGTTCCAGGCGAATCCAGTCATGGCGACGGGGGCATCCAAAATGCTCCATAAGGCAAAGAAGCGAAAGCCCAAACCTGTCCTTCCACTTCGTCCCCAGCCCCTCACATCCCAACTCCTCTCCCTCTTCTCTTCTCCCTTCTCCCCTCCTGATCCTAACACGGGGCGGGCGACTGCCAACCCCCGACAGAGGGCAGGCAAACCCTCTGGGCTCCGTGCGTGGGGTTTGCCGAGGGCGTCGGCGCTCTTGGCCGCCGTCCTTGATATTCCCTTCTCCTCCTCCTGCTCCTCCTCCTTCTGGAAATTCTCTGTTCGTAGTCTGCCCAGTGGTCATGGTTACGTGCGCGTCTTGGGAGCAGCGCGCGTCAGGCACCAGCCAGGCAAGCCCAGAGCGCCACAAAAGCAGACCTGCAACGGATAAGCTCCCGTACAGAACCTCCCTCCTCCCGATTCTACGACGCCTGACCCGCCGGGGTTTGTCTTTTCCCTGCCGTCAGTCTGTGCCTCACGCGCCCATGGGGCGTACGGTCTTTGCTTGCTTGCTTGCTTCCGCCTCCCTCTTCGTGTTGTTCGCTGATACCAGGCCCAGCGCGTGCCCTCTCAAGACCGGGCAAGTGCTGCCACACGCGCAGCTTCACGGGGCAGACTTCGCCGCCGTGCCCAGACCCAGGGCGCGTCTGTGTGCAAGCGTCGTCTCTCCAGTGGCTCCGCCGGCGTGAGGTGAAGGGCATCAGCATAAATCAGGAGGGGGAAAAACACACAGACACAAATAATCGTCGATCCCAAAGAAAATATGGGAAAATATGGAAAGTAGGGGGGGAAGACAAAAACCCAGAAAATATGGGAAAATACTGGGGAAACTTTTATTTGTGTGTATTCATTTGTGTGTCCTGGGGCCCCTTCATCCTCGTCGGCGCAGCAGTCGTACGCCTCGCCGCTCGCGGACGGGCCCCCGGGTAGCTCGGAGCCCATGCCGGAGAGCGGCAGGTAACACCAAGGAGGGTGAAAGTCTCCGCGCGCTTGAGCGTCTGGGGCGACTGACAGTGGGCCCCGGGCCGAAGGCCAGGTTGGGCAAACGTGAGTCAGGAGGGGAAAAAACACACAGACACAATTAATCGGCGATTCCCAGAAAATATGGGAAAATCTGGGAAGTGGGGGGAAGACGAAACCCAGGGAAAATGGGAAAATATGGGGGGATATTTCTATTTATGTGTATTTATTTGTGTGTCCCAGTTCCCCTTCAATGAGTGCGGGTGAGGCAGCAGCTGAGGTTGACGTTGGGCCGGGGCAGGGGGGTGGACCAGGATGGGGAATCCTGCAAGCACAGTGAAACACATTGACAGAGCGAGTCAGTGCTGTGCATTTGTGTTCGGCCTTGCTGGAGGCCTCCCGGACTGCCAGAGCGCATTTTGGGGGAAGTCCGTGGGGCCGCTTGGAGACATCTTGGGGGCTCCGCTACTGGAGGAGGTGCGGCTTATCACTCCTTATCGTATTGCATCCGTTTGACCGATTGACAACGACGACCAACAACGACGACGACGACGACCACCACCACCACCACCACCACGACCACGATCACGACCACGACCATCACGACCACGACGACCACGACGAGTAAGAGGAGGAAGAGGAGGAATAGGAATCGGATGGTGACAAGGGCAAGAGGACGAGGAGGAGGAGGAGGAGGAGGAGGAGAAGGACAACGAGGACGAGGACAGCCCTCAAAATCGCCTCTTGAAGCCCTCTTGGGACTCTTTACAGGGATTTTGGACTTTGGGCGGGTCTTGGGGCCCTCTTGGAGCCCTCGCGGGGGTCCCTTGGGAGCCCTGGAGGGACTCTTGGGGCCATCTTGAAGGATATCGATCAAGACGAGGAGGGGTCCTCGATGTGCCTCTCCCATCCTGGGCCCTCAAAAATCGTCTCTTGGGCCATCTTGGGGCAATCTTGAGGCCCCAGAGGGCCATCGGAGACCAAAAGGCGAGAAGGCACAACTCGATGATTTTCCGGAGGTCGTTGAAGGAAGTTGGCCTCTAGGAGGGGTCCTGAGGGGTTCCGAGAGCACTTGGAACCGTCTTGTGGCCCTCGTTGGAGCCATAGCGGAGCCCGTTTCGCCCCATAAACCTTCCACAGGTGCCCCCGAGATGTCGCAGCCTTATAGGCACCGCATGTGTTCCAATGATGTGGTTGTGTAGCGAAGGGGGCGGCGCAACGCGCGCGGAGCTCGCCAGGTGTTCCAACGCACGCGCACAACGGGCAACATGTCGACACCCCCGCAATCCGTATCAGAGACCATCTGAAGGGGCGACGGGGTGCTCACCATGGCGTGTGCGTGTGCGACCGCAATCAGCTTGCACTTGCTGTTGAGCGGAACAGCGGGCGAGCGCACGGCGGACACCTATGCTCACGCCCCCACCGCCGGTCAAGAGTTTGTGTGAAGTGTATGTGGGGTGTCCCGTCACGATCCAGATTTTGCCGCCACGTGCATTTGTTTGTATTCTCAACGCGGGCGGCAGGGGGTGGACTCCTTCTTGGTGGGCGGGCGGTCAAGTGGGGGAGGAGGTGTTTAATACTAAGGAGCAGTGATGAACCCCCTCCTGGAGGGGACAAATGGGGTTGGAAAAACGAGCGCGCCACATCACGTCCGCCCAGAGGGCTGGTGGGACTGATGGGCTCCAAGGTGGTTCGCTCATGGAGCTCAGGTCTTCTGGCTTTCCCGTGCCTTTCGGCCTCGTTCGCCATGCGAGACCCGGGGGCGCCAGTGATGGCGCACTGGCAATTCGAGCTGGACGGCAAAGAGGGGGCGTGGCAGGGCTTTTCGGCGCCCGTCAGCAGTTCCCTCGAGGCGGCCTACCAGCAGTGGGCGCAGAGCCCAGGGCCGCCCGCGCGGGTGCGCTCTGGACATTTCGTTTACCATGTCGACTACGCTTCCATGCTGACCGATGGCGCCCGCGAGTCTCAGCGGATCCGCCGCATCAGCGTTACCGAATCTGGAGGTGGAGCGCAGCTGTGCCGCGTGGAGCCAGCGCTCTGGAGCGAGCACCAGAGGCAGCTGGAGGCGGTCGAGAAGAAACTCGCGGAGCAAGAGGCTCGCTTGGAGGAGCAGGCTGCGCGGCACGCGGCTTGCCTCGCCGCGTTGCAGGCGGAGCTCGAGGAGCTGCGCGGCCGTTGCACGGCCGCCGACGGCGATGACGCGGGCTCGAGGCTGCTGCAGCGGCTTCGCGGGTGCTTGTGCCCCGGCCAACTGGTGACGTGGGCGGTCGGCGGTGCCGACGAGCTGCCAGCCGAGGCTCTGGGCCGCGTGCTCTCCGTGGAGGGCCAGCTGGTGGCCGTGGAGCTTCTCGGCTCCGCGGGCCCCGGCAGGGTCTCTTGGCTGCCGTCCGACAGCTTGCAGCGAGCGCCTTCGCAGGAGCTGCTGAGGCGCTCTGGCACGCGCGTGCGCCGGCGCGGGCAGGGGGCCGACGGGCACCCCTGGCGGCGAGGGGTTGTGTGCGGCGCGGCGGACGACTTGGCGCTGGACGTCCTGACGGCTGGCGGGCAGCGGTGCCGCGTCCCTGCCGCAGAGCTGGAGCTCGACACCGCCCACGCGACCGGTCGCCGCCCGGGCCTGACGCAGCTGCAGGCCGGGGACCTGGCGCGCGTGTCCGGCGAAGCGGGCCTCGCGGAGCTGCGGAGGCACGGCGTCGCCCCCGACGACGTCGGCATGGTCGTCGGCTGCGAGGGCGGCCGCGCCGTCGTGCGCTTCGGCACCGCCGCCGCGGGGCCCGCCCCGACGCGGGGCCACGTCGACCTCGCCGTGCAGCTGCCGCCCGGCGGCGGGGCGGGCGCGGGGGGCCCGGGCGCGCTCGCCCTCGCGGGCGCCGACGGGGTGCGTCCCGGCGCGGCGGTGCGCCTCCGGGAGGCCCCCGAGGGGGCCGAGGCGGCGGTCGGCGTGGTCTATTCTTAAGTTGGGCCTGTCCCTCTACAGGGGGAATATTCCCAAATAGTTGAAAAATAGTCTGGGGACAACTTTTTAATTATTTGTTTGCATCTTTGGGGTATTTTTGGGGTACTTTTTTTTTGTCGAAATTCCCCCCATAGGGGGACACGCCCGACTTAAGTCTATTCGGGGGGTGGACAGACCTCCTACCCTGACACGTCGATTACGGAGTTGGCCGTTTTCGGTTCGCGAGGGGGCGTCGCGGCCGTCATTCTTGCGGGTCCAGGTCCGTCGGTTTCGGTCCCAGGCCGTTTTCACTAAGGTGAGGTCTACCAAAGGGAGGTTTGTCCACCGCCGGTCTATGCCTTGCACGGCGACGGCACCGCCGTGGTCGACTTCCTGGGGGCCCCTGGGGCGCGGTGCAACGCGGCGCGGCTCGAGGTCGTGGACAGGCACGCTCGGCAGCAGCTCATTGGAGCCTCTCGTGTGTCCTCGCGGCTCTGTCTTCTGGAGTGCACCAGCGGGCGCTGGCGTCTGGCAATCGATGAGGAAGCGCCGATTCAGGGTCGATCGGCGTCGATTTAGCGTCGACGAGCATCGACTAGCGTCGACTGGCGTTGGTTAGCGTCGATTTGCAAGAGCCAGCATGCTGACATGGGAGTCGGCGGCGAGCGAGGGGGGGAAGTGAGAAGGAGAATGCCTTCTCAGAAGGGGGCGGGACTTCTCGGAAGCCCTCGCGCCTTCCGAGGGGTTCCCTGTGTCCTCGAGGAAGGCTCAGGAAGCTCCTCGGAAGGCCGGGGAACTCCCGCGCCCTCCGAGAAGGCCTCCTCCGTCCGGCTGCCGCCCCGGGCTCGCCGCCGAGGGAGGAGGAGAAGGGGGAAGAGTAGGAGGAGGAGGAGGAGGAGGAGGAGGAGGAGGAAGAGGAGGAGGAGGAGGAGGAGGAAAAGGAGGAGAAGTATCGTGGAGTATCGAGGAGGAGGAGGAGGAGGAGGAGGAGGAGGAGGAGGAGGAGGCTCGCGTGACCTGCCCACAGCAGGCACGAGGCCTCCCTGGAGTACCAGCTCGCCGGCCTGCTCGGCGCGTGCCTGGCGTGGTGCGAGCTCTGCGGCGGCCCGCCGTGCGGCGGGCGGGGCGCGGAGGCGGGCGCGCGCGCGGGCGCGCAGTGACCTCCTCGGGAGGGCGCCCTCCTCCTCCTCCTCCTTCTCCTCTTCCTCCTCCTCCTCCTCCTCCTCCTCCTCCTTCTCCTCCTCCTTCCTCCTCCTCCTCCTCCTCCTCCTCGTGCTCCTCCTCCTCCTCCTCCCTCCGCACTCGACGCTCAACCCGCGGCGGGCGCCGCGGCAGGGCGGGGGCCTCGAGTCAGCGAGGACAAAAGTATCGTGGCGGGCTCGGAGGAGTTCACCACCCACCAAACCACCCCGACCCAGCCCGAAGGCCTCACTCTGCCCTCCATTTCCAGTGGGGGGGGGGTCCGGGAGCATCGGAGAAACACATATGGAGCCCATACCCCCCCCCCAACCCGAAATTCGGGTCTTCGGGTTGGGTTGGGGTGGTTTGGTAGGTAGTGAGGAGTGTCGGGGCGGCTGGTCCCTGCTCAACGCCTCCCACCTCCCAGGGGTCACCCACGCGCTGGTCGGGTGCTGCCAGGGGTGGTCTTGTCACGTGGCCCCAGCTGTTCCAGGGAGGTGCATGCAGATGGCCTCCAGAGCACCCCATCGCGAGGCCCGGGAGGCTCCGGGGACTTGCAGACGACGCGAGAAGCTGGGGGCGCCTAGGGGCCAGCAGCACCTGCGGTGACACCCAGACAGGGGCGCGAAGAGCCGCGTTTCGCGGTCTGGGCTGGATAGTTGCCCTTCTGAAGCTGCGCGCTGGAGGCATGAGTTACGCCAGACCGAACGTCGCTCGTGTACCTCTGGATGCCTACATGGTTCTCCCAGGGAGTCTCGTGCATTCAAGTGTGTCTTAGGGAGCCTTCTCGAACATTCCATCCGAGGCCCCTTCGATAGCTATGGACAGTCGGGGTGCGGTGGTGGCGGTGCATCGAAGAGACCGAGCCTCCTGCTTTTGGTAAGCGCCCATGTGGCCACACGTTGGGCCGAAGTCTGGCCAAGGTATTGGACTGTGTGTTCTTCCGGTTATGGAACACCTGGGGGAAACATGTTGTAGAGAAAGAGAAGGAGAAGGAAGAGAGGGAGGAGAAGGCGGCAAGGAAGAGGAGGAGGAGGAGGAAGAGCAAGCCCTTGGGGGCCATTCTGGGGGCCTCCTGGAGGCCTCTTGATTGAGCCTCTTCGAGGAGGACTGCTGGAAGCCCTTCAGGGGCCTCTTGGGCCGTCTTGAGGCTCTTTTGGCCCGACTGACGCTCTCGGAAGCCGTCTGGGTGGGCCTCTCCTGTGCCGTCTTTGAGCCCTTTTGAGGGGGGTGAGTGTCGTATTGGAAGCCTCTTGGGCCGTATTGGGGCCATCTTGGCCCGTTGTTGAGCTCTCTTGGGAGCTTCTCGGGCCGTCTTAGGGTTATATTGGTGGCCTTCGGGGCCGACTTGTTCTAGAGCGTGTTTCTTTATTGCTTGGGGCGTGACGGGCGTCATGCCCCCCCCGCTATGACGTAACGCTCCCCCCCCCAGTGCGCTCTGGGCATTGCCGCCGTGCGCATCGGAATCCGCATAGATGTTCGCATGAGAATCCGCACAGGAGTCTGGTCCGCAGTCGTCGTCGTCGTCGCTCATCGCTCATCGTCGTCGCGCGCGCGGACGCGGTTGGAGACTGTTTGAACCAGGGCCGATGACGGCAATCATTTGGGGTGAGGCGATGACGTCACGTTTCGCGCCGGCGGAGTCTGGGAATGCTTAGGAATAACCGAGGACGGGTAGCAGCAGCATGTCGGTGGCGATCTGCACTACAACGCTTGTGTACACCACAGTGCCTGCGTGCACCACAGCGCCTGCGTGCACCACAGCAGCCGCGTGCAACACAGCGCCCGTGTGTGCCACAGTATGTGCGGGCACCAAAGGCCTTGTTCACACCACGGCACCTGCGTACACCACATCAGCTGTGTGCAACACAGCACCAGTGTACACCACAATGCCCGCCAGCACTGCAGCGCCTGTGTACACCACGGCGCCCGTGTGCACCACAGCAACCGTGTGCAACGGAGCACCACTGTTGTATATACAAGTCTGGGAGGAACTCGTGTGACAAAATGGAGCGCCTGTGGACTCCACCGAAAAAAACTATTTTACACAGGGTTTGCGAAGAAACCCTCATGGAAAAAGGAGCGCCGTTGGAATGATTTTACGAGTCCTCCCGAGTCCGCCCGCATCATTTTAAAGCCTCCCATCTGTGTCCGAGGGGGTCGAGCTAAACTGACCGTCCGAGAACCAAGTGGATTGATTCAACAGACCATTATGCGGTGCTTGCTGAGATGCGCACGTGCGCTGTAGCGCCGACCCGCACGACAAGGGGGAAGGGCGAAAGAAGAGGAGGAGGTGGAGCAGGAAGAGGAAGGAAAGAAAAACGCCGCATTCTATTATCAGCAATTCCCACGCGTGGCCGTTAGCTGTCCGCACCAGATCTTCACCTACATGCTCATTCTACTTGTCCTGTGCACGCAAGCACTGTGGCGTGCACCAGCGGTGTGTTGCACGCGAGTGCTATGGTGTAAACAGGCGCTGTGGTGTGCACGGGCGCTCCGGTGCACGCAAACACTGGTGTACACAGGCGCTGTGTTGCACACGGCTGCTGCGGTGTACACATTCGCTGTGGTGTGCACTGGCGCAGTGGCGCACGCAAGCAATGTGGTGTACACAAGCGTTGCGTTGCACACGGCCGTTGCGGTGTACGCGGGCGTTGTGGTGTACGTGCGCCGCGGTGCACGCGAGAACCGTACTGTACACAGGCGTTGTGGGGCAGATCGCCACCTATATCTTGCTCGCGTCGTCGTCGCTCGTCGCTCACCGTCGTCGTGCGCGCGGGCGCGGCTGTGGTGCTGGAGCCACACGGTTGGGGGAGGAGCGTCACGTCATACCCTCCCCCCGCCCCCCCCAATGACGCCCGTCATCGCCAAAAATAAACAGACGCGTTCCTATCGGAAGCCCGACAAGGCGAGAACCCAAAAACCTTCAACAACATGTTAGCCAGCGTGAACCCCAAACAATATGTTCAGCGGGCAACGTGCGCGGTGCAATTCACCTTGCCGAATCTGAAGTTGTCAACCCAATTGTTCGCGCAATCACCCCGCAGTGCAGACACACCACCGTCAGTGTCATCTATGCGTCCAGAGACCCACAATTACAGAGCAACTAGAGACCCAATACATACCGTTGCTATACAAACTCACTCCCCGACTGCTTTGCAATCGATTTTACAATTTCTTCGACGCACAACAATCACCTGCCCAAGTAACAGAGGACGACACCACCATAGCGACTTCACTTCGCGAGTGGCCCAGCGAACAGCAATCCACACCTTGGACAGCTGCGATCGAATTCAAGAAAGCTGTCGACTGCGTTGGCTCCTTGTGTTCGTGGGTATCAAGAAACAAACAAAACTCGCCAGAACCCCACATCATCTTGCTGCGAAAGGTCTACATCGATCAGAGGGTCACGGTAAAGACCTACGTCAAAAGAACACAGTTCAACATCGACCACTACGTCAGGCAAGGGGGTGGCAGTCAGCTCTTATGTGTACAGCGCGCTACTCGATCACATAGCCCAACACGTTATATCAAGTTGCGCATGAAGGACTTCGGCATACAATTGGGCAGTGCGCAAACGACGCCCCTGACTGACATGAGATTTGCTGACGAGGTCCTCCTCCGAACACCAAATCTACGACAGCTCAATTGCACGCTACGAAACCTCAAACACGAAACTGCAGATGCGCGGAGTTCCATTGCACCCCGACCAAACGAAACTCCTCAGACTCGCAGGCGACAGTGGCGATGCATTACACGCGCGGAAATCGACGACGACAAGATTGAAATCTTCAGCGCCGAAGGTACCGGGAAATATGCGGGCCGCGCGACGCCCGCGACACCCAGTTCACCAAAAAAGTTGCAAGGGGGCGGAACAAAATTATTCGGTTCCGCGACAAGATCACACACAGCCAGCATCCTTTACGCAACAGACTCGGGCTCTTCAGCGGGACGTTGGCGCCAACGGTCATTCACGGCTGCGCAGCGTGGATTTTCACCAAAGACACGCTTCTGACACTGACGCCCCCAAGGACGCACGTCACAACTCATCGTAGATACTTCGAGGCGCCGGCAGAGACCGCATCGCAGCAGCGCCGCCGAAAGCACAACCAATTCCGACAACGGACAACACGGCGACGGCGCAAGTGACGACTGCAAGTACGATGTCGGAAGGCATTTGGACTTCGACGTCGACGACGAATCTGCCATCGAGCATTGGGGCAGCTTCATTCGCGGGGCCACCGCGCCGCCTCAGACCTTGCGACGCGCGCGCGCGCGTAGAGGAATTCGAGGTGAATTTCATTGCGCCAGGTGCGCGCGTGGAGATGGGCGGGGCGAGTTGCCGCGCGATCACGCCACAGTCGGGCCCGACTTGCAGAGGCGCGGGAACCTGGCGCCCACGTCCCCCAGGCAGCACAACGCCGAGGCGGTGGACGGCGAAAACAGTGGAGCGACGACACAACAGGACTCTTACAGGAGATTCTGGGTTGACAGCGCATACGGCACAATGCTGCAGCGCGCCGCCGATTCCAAATCGTTTGGGGGACCTCGACAGCGACTTCCTGACATCTACGCGCTTGTGACCAGGCCCCAGCCCACCCGCGCCGCCCCCGAGCAACCTGCCGGCCAGCTGGCCGGCGGACTTCGCGCGGCCGCGCCGTCTGCGTTTGCGTCGCAACCGCCCCGCGCGCCCACCCGCAGCCTGGGCTGCAAAATCCAAGCGGCGGCGATTGCGGAGATTGCCAGGTGCCAGCTGGCGCGCCGCCGCGATCGCGCTGGCGCGCGCGCGCGGCGGCCAGCTAGCCGGGCGCGGCCGGCGCGGCCGCGGCGGCGCTGGCCGCCGGGCACTTCCCATCGAGTCTCGCAGGCCGCGCGGACGAACGGGCGCTGCAGCGCGAGTCGGCGGCTCCGGCGGGCGCGGTTCCACGCCGACGTCGACGGCGGCGGCGGCGGGCGCGACGATGACATCGTCGACGCTGGCGGCGACGAGGGCGATAACGACGGCAAGGGCATTGAAAGCGCCGATGTCGCGTCGCACCAGCGACACTGATGGCGCCCGCGCGTCGGCGGCGGAGGTCGCGGAGGGATTTCGACGCGCGCGCGGCCGATGGGCGCGAGTGGTCCGCGCGGCATTGCTGGATGAGGATCGCGCCCCCCCATCGAGCTCGCAGCGTCGCTCGAGTGATTCTGACACGCTCGCGCGAGAGGCTCGCCTCGTCGCGCGCGACGAAGACGTCGAGTCGAAATGTCCCGCGCAGAATTCGCAAAAGCGCGCGTATTCCTGCATTGGAAAACCACGTTGTAAAACATCGTGTGCCCGTGCATTTCCGAGGCCCTCGATTCTAGCCCCCCTGCCAGATTGGCGCGCGCGACGCGTCATTTTTGCGCGGGTGCTTGTGCGCGTGGACATTGCGGGATAATCGCGCGCTCATGGTTTTAATTGACGGCGTTCTTTTGGAGGGGCGGCTCGGCCAGGACGACGCGAGCTCGCATTCAGAACGGACGACCGGGCACATTCGCGCGAAAACCGCACATACCCAGGTGGAACATAGATAAGCCATGTGCGGGGGGGTCCGTATCTTCGGTTTGACGGAGAACTTCGCGCTGCTATCTGTTTGGCGCGATCTACGCGGCGCAACCCTGCGGCGCTGCCGGCCGCGCCTAACTCGAAGCCGGCAACTTTGCTGCTCGCGCAATCACCCCGCGCATCCACCCGCAATTTGATGTGCAAAACCCACGCGGTGGCGATTTCTACGACGGCTGCGGCCAGCGCAGCCGGCGGCGCCGACCGCTGGCACCTCCCGGCGCACCTCGCAGGCCACACTGACGCGCGGGCGCTTCTGCCTGAGCCGGTCGACGGCAGACGCGCCGACGATTGTCGCGACGCTGGCGAAGACGGCGACGAGAACGACGGCAAGGCCAATGGCGGCAGCGCTCGGGCGATGGAGGTTCCGGGGGGATTTCGACGCGCGCGCTCGGCCAGAGCGCGCGAGTGGCCCGCGCTGCGTTACTTGACAGGGATCGCCCCCCCCCCCCTCGCGCGCGCAAGAGCGCCCGAATGATTTCGACGCGCGCGCGCGAAAGGCCGGCTTGGTCGCATGTGATGGGCCATGTTTGAAAACCAGCGGTTGCTCCAGAACATGCAAGAGCGCGCAGATTGTTGTTTGGAAAAATCAGGTTGCAAAACAATACGCGCTGCGTTTCCAGGACGCCCGACACCCCAATCGTCGCGAACCCACCAGTGGTGGCAGGGTTCCAAAACGCGCGCGCGACAACGCGCGCGCGCGCTTCGCCCATGTCTCGTTGCAAAGAGTTTTGAGAAGCGACGGCTCGTGATCAACGCGTGCGCGCGCATGGAATTATTGCGAAGATCGGTTGGGATGGCATGAGTCCATATTCTGAATGAACGCTTGGGCTGGACCGCGCGCACACTGCGCGCCCCCAGAGTGCGTCGATAGTCCCGGGGGGGGGTCCAAGCCTTTTCCAGGAGAAGACCCAGCGACAAACTATCATCTACGCGGTGCAATTCATGTGTGTTCGCGCTGTTCGAAGTAAGTCGCCAGCTGCGTTGCCCGCGCAATCACCCAATCCGCGCGCCCGCATTTAGGTCTGCAAGACCCCGGCGGCGGCGATTGCGATGACTGCCAGGCGCTGGCTGGCGAGTCGCCGCGGTCGCGCTGGCGCGCGCGGGGGCGCGCGCAGGGCGGCCAGCATGTCTGGCGCGACCGACGCGGCCGATGATTTATGATTGGGCGGGTTTCGCCGCGCGCGCGGCCGACGGGCGCGAGTGGCCCGCGCGGCGCGATTTAACCTGGGCCGCGCGCCCCCCCCCCCCCCCATCCCCACCCCCCAGCGCGCGCGCAAGGGCGTTCGAATGATTTCGAAAGCGCGCGCCAGAGGCCCGCTGGGTCGCTGGTCGCACTTGAGCAGCAAATGTTGAAAACAAAAAATCTGCAGTGCAATCTACGTTGCGCAAGTGATTCTGATTTCCCCATGCGCGACCACCTCCCATGCTCGCGCAAACATCCCACCCGCCTGCCGGCGACTTGGTCTGCACAACCCACGCGATGGCGATTGCGATGGTTGTTTCGCGCTGACTGGTGCGTCGCCGCGACCGCGCGAGCGCGCGCAGGCTCGCCCAAAAACCGGCCGGCTAATCTGGCGCGATCTGGCGCGGCCGCGATGGCGCTGACCGCTCGGAATAGCCCAGCGCGTCTCGCAGGCCGCGCTGACGCGCGCGAGCATCGCTGCGAGTCGGCGATACCGGCGGGCGCGATATCATGGCGACGTCGGCACTGGCAGACATAATAGTGGCGGGTAGCGATGTTGGTGGCGATGATGACAATTACGACGGCAACGACAATGACGGCGTCGATGCTGATCACGCCAAAGATCATGATGGTGTCCTCGCGTCGGCGATTGACAGTTTTGGAAAGATTTTGACATGCGCGCACGGCCGGCGTGCGCGACTTGCCCGCATGGGATTATTTTACAGGCGTCGCGTCGCCCCCCCCCAACATGCGCCCAAGGACTTACGAATGAATTTGACATGTCCGCGCGAGAAGCCCGTGGGGTCGAATTTGATGAAATTGTTGAAACCGACGGTCTTTTTAAGAATTCGCTACACGCGCGTGCATACCTCATTTGACAACTCGCGTTGCACAACCATGGTTTTTGAACATATGTTTTCGGGACTCTCGATGTTGACGTCCGTACGATATCTACGGTTTTTGATGGTTTTCCGCATGCGCGCGACGACGCGCGCGTGTGTATATCGTTCCGTTATATTACGCAACGCATTATTGCAAGTGGCGGTTTTGATTCGCGAATGCGAGTTATAAAAAATATTCCACGAGGACGAAAAGGAGTCGGCGCTGGCTTTGTTGGAATTGTATGAACTGATCTTCAGCTTGAACGATGGGGCTGGATCATATGTAAATTGCACGTTTCTGGGGCGGCGGTACACGTATACATGGCACAAACCAGCGCAACGCAATGCGAATAAATGCAAAACAACGCAAAGACACGCGAGACAAAACAAAGCAACAAAAACATAGCACCACAAAACGAAACAAGCAATGCGAAGCACGGCGCAGCAATGCGACTTCTACCGGGTGAGGGGTCGGCGGCGACGAGGCGGCGACGGCGCGGCGACTGCGATAATGAGGAGGCGGACTCGGCACCAAAGCCCAGACGACGGGCGCCGACGACGCGGCGACGGGGCGGAGACGGCAAAAATGAGGCGGCGAACCCGGCACAGGAGCCCAGACGACGGGCGGCGATGAGGCGGCGACGGGGCGGCGATGGAAACAATAAGGCGGCGGACCCGACACTGGAGCCCAGACGACGGGCGCCGACGGCGGCGACGGCGACAAGAAGGCGGCGGACTCAGCACCAGAGCCCAGACGACGGGCGCCGACGGGGCGGCGACAGAAACCACAGGGCGGCGAACCCGGCACCGGAACCCAATTGTTTGGACGGGGAGTCAGAATTCCTATGTGCAAGCATTGCTTGGGGAATGAGGCCGTCCGTGATATTTGGCTCTTCGGGCTCTCCTGAACGGTCGGGTCTCTCTTGGGCCGTGTCGGGACCCTCTTGTGAGACCATTTGGATCTTTTTGGGGAGTCCTCTTTCGGGCCGTCTTGAGACCCTCTTGGCCGTCGTCTCGAGCCCGTCGAGGAGGCAATCTTGGATCCATCTCGGACGAAGAAGCCCACGGGAGACGCAGTCAGCGGTTTAGGCCCGAGGCCACCGGGATGTTCTTCGAGGGGCCAAGAAGAGTCATGAAGTCCCGCGCGCCCAGCATCCCTCCGGCAAGCTGTGCAGGCGGAGGATCGGAGTCAGGAGGGGAAAAAACACACAGACACAAGTAATCGTCGATTCCCCAGAAAATATGGAAAATATGGGAAGTGGGGGAAGACAAAAACCCAGAAAATGTGGGAAAATATGGGGGATCCTGTTATTTTTGTGCGTATTGATTTGTGTGCCCCAGGGCCCCTTCACAGAGGCGTTCTTCGCTCTCGACAGACCCGCTCCTTGGCTGGCCGTCGCTCGGCACGCATGCTCTCCCGCCTCGCTGCCAGGACACCATCAAGATCCTCAACAGCGACGAGGCGCCGCGCGGCTCTCGTGGCACGCGGCGCCTGGCAGGATTCGGGAGATCCTGCGCGCGCTGCTTTTCTTCCCTCCGCGGGCAGCTTCGCCCCACGATGCATCACTTTTCACATGTCTCGCATTGCATGAATCCAGACACAGATCCTAGAGGCCATGGCCTCACCCACCTGGTCTGGTTTAGGCCCGGACGCTGTCCGCAACGGTGGTCGCATCGCATCGCATCGCATCGCATCGCCCTCCGATGGCCGCCATCTCTCTGCGACGGCGCGGGCTCGATCCCCTGTGGTCGTACAATCAAGGGAGGAAAAGATCCCCCGGACCCGATGATTGGCGTTTGCTGAACGGCCCTGGGCGTCTGCTAAACAGCCCTGCCCTGTTTGGTTCCTTCTTTGGGTGCGTTTGCTGAACGGCTTCGCTTGTCGGGGTGGTTCTTATGGGTTTGGATTGTTTGCCTTCTATACAAGGGTCTGGGGAATGTTGCCAACACGCTACACTTCAGCCGTGTCCTGCATGCCGCTCCGATTGCTGGCACCTCCCCCATCCCCGCGCCGGCGCAGATTGGCTCCCCGTTCGCGGGTTCTCGAGGTCGGCAGATCTGATCGAACCACCACACAGATACTAAAGTATTGGTCTTAAGTCGGGCCTGTCCCTCTACAGGAGGAATATTCAAAAATAATAAAACAATAGCCTGGAAACATGTTGTGAGGATTTGCTTTAGCAGTTTTGAATAGTTTTAGATATTAAATAACAAAATCATCCGAAATCCCTTTGTAGGGGGACATGCCCGACCTAATACTGGTCGACGGACGCCAACCGTACGCCTACGCGGATCCAGGCCAGGCCAATCTTGGGCTCGGGATCGGTGTTTGCGCCCCCCTGGCCAAGCCAGGGAAGTGTGTACGCTGGTCTTGGGCACACGGAAACCTGACCAGCATCAATGTGGGCTGACAGTCCGCGCGCTCCGAGCCGGTGCCGTTATCCATCTGTGGCCATTCCGCCGGCGCAGTCCTTCAAGATGTTCTTGAAGACGACCAAGGGTTTCGTCGAGGCGACCTTGGCGGGGTGGCCTTCTCCCCCCCTCCCGGCCGCACGGGGGGGGGTGGGCGCGGCGCCAACGCGTGCGCTGCGCTCGCAGGGGCAGGCCGTTTCGGAAGGGGAGGAGGAGAGACTCATCCTCCTCCTCCTCCTCCTCCTCCTCCTCCTCCTCCTCCTCCTCCTCCTCCTCCGCCTCCGCCTCCTCCTCCTCCTCCTCCTCCTCCTCCTCCTCCTCCTCCTTCCTCCTCTTGCTCCTGGAAGCTGGACACGGTGAACGAGTTCGGGACGGCGGAGGTCGTCCAGGAGGGCTTGTGTGACGACGAGAAACTGGACACGGTGAACGAGTTCGCGACGTCGGAGGTCGTCGATGCTGGCTCGTGATTCGAGGAGAAGCAGTGCGGGTTTGTCGTTTGTCACGTCGCGTCGGATGTCACCGTCGGGGACTCGCAGTCCGAGGGGCTCGAGGAGGACGTGGGCCACGTGATGCCCTTGCTGGTGCAAGGGCTCGTCGTGCAGCGTTCGGGGTCCGAGTAGGAGACCTTGCTCGGCTCCTCCGCAGTCCAGGCCAATGTACGCAAGGCGTTCGCAGGAGTGCTCGATTCCCAGAGGGTGCTTGTGGTCGAGACGCTGGCAGGCGTCACGGGGGCTCCCAGGTGGGCGAGGGGCTGGGACTGGGAGCCTCGAGGGGCGCGGCAGGGGGCCTGGTCGAGGACTGAGTTCTGAAGAGGGCGAGCGGTTCGGGGGGGGGGGACCCACGCGTTGCTTGCGTTGGTTTTCGCCCTCCCTGCCTCGCGGGGGGGGGGGGGGGGGCAACGCCAGGGCGTTTGGCGCTGGCCAGGTTCTTGCTGGCACACAGGGGGGTCTTTCCCCCCCTTCGCTGGACGCGAGTGAGCTTGCTCGGCTCCATTATCCCATTTGCCTTAGTTGCCTCCTCCTCCTCCTCCTCCTCTCCTCCTCCTCTCTCCTCCTCCTCCTCCTCCTCCCCCTCCTCCCTCCTCCTCCCCTCCTCCTCCTCCTCCTCCTCCTCCTCCCTCCTCCTCCCTCCTCCTCCGCCCTCCTCCTCCTCCGCCCTCCTCCTCCTCCTCCGCCCTCCTCCTCCTCCTCTGCCCTCCTCCTCCTCCTCCTCTTCCTCCTCCTCCTCCTGCTCCTCCTCCCTCCTCCGCCGCCCCCTCCTCCTCCTCCTCCTCCTCCCCCTCCTCCGCATCCTCCTCATCCTCAGGGAAGGGGGAGGCGAGGGGAGGGGAGGGGAAGGGAGGGGAGGGGAGGGGGAAAGGGGAGGGAGGGAGAGGATGGCTCGGCCTGGCCCGGCCATCTCGGGAAATGCACCACGCGCGAGCAGCAGCGGAGGGAGCGCCGCACTCTGAGAGCACGACGGTCCAAGCCGCCCGCTATGCGGGTTCTTCTTATTTCTGAGGACACGAACTTGGAGGCAGTGGAGTGAAAGTCGCCAAGCTTGGGAGAACCAGTACCCCCCTACCGCTTGGCTGATTGAACACCCGCCCTCCACCACCCCCACGGGGAGGTGCGATGCGGGACGAGGGACAAGCCGGGTACGCTCGCGCCACGTCTGACGTGGGAGGGAGGAGGTTGGAAAGGGGAGGAGGAGGAGGAGGAGGAAGAGGGAGGGCGAAACGAAGATGTTTGTTTAGAGCCCCAGGCCTTCAGGCAATACCATCATGAGGTACCCCATTTCAATTTCAATTGGCTTCGCAAGGTACTTCATTGGACGAGCAGCACACACATCAAAATTGCGTATCGACGTTCGGTTTTGAGCAGGCCTCCATCTTCTGTCAATTCAGTTTGCCTTTTCCTGTTCCCATCGCCTTTCTGCGCGTGGCAAGGTATATACATGTAAGTATAGGGATGTTGCATGTCGATCCGCTGATATCATTCGTTTTGCACGCCTTGGACAAAACCCTCACAGCTCGTGTGTGTCTGAATCGCGCTATTGGGCGACGGGTAGGACCAGCAGTTCGTCGAGCAGAGCTCCGCGTTCGTTCAAACTGGTGCAGCGAGCAAGGAGGCGTCGTTGTCTCTGTTGCGCCGTAGTTTGACAACGAGATGGCAGAACAGCGATGCGGAAAACGAAGGATAGCGCAGGCTGGTGTCGAAGGGGCGATCAAGCGGACAGTTTGCAGCATCCTAGAGGAAGAGAAGGAGAAACAGGAAATGGAGTATGACGAGGATGGCGCCGGCGACGACGCCGCCGACGACGACGACGATGATGATGAGGATGATGATGATGATAATGATGAGCATGATGAGCATGATGATGATGATGATGATGATGATGATGATGGCGATGATGATGGTGATCACGATGATGATTGTGGTAGTGTTGACGTTGCTGCTGATACTGATGGCGGTGATAACGAGTATGATGATAGCGGTGAAGTGATGACGAGGACGACGATGATTCAGCTCATGATGATATGAATGATGTTGATGCTAATGATGGTATTGATGATGATGAGGGTGATGATGATGGTGAAGCTGGTGATGTACCGGTGGTGGTGATGAGGTTGGCGATGAGGATATAACATATATGATGATGATGATGATGATGATGATGATGATGATGATGATGATGATGATGATGATGATGATGATGATGATGATGATGATGATGATGATGATGATGATGGTGATGGTGATGATGGTGATGGTGATGGTGATGGTGATGGTGATGGTGAGGATGAGGATGAGGATGAGGATGAGGATGAGGATGAGGATGAGGATGAGGATGAGGATGAGGATGAGGATGAGGATGAGGATGAGGATGAGGATGAGTATGAGGATGAGGATGAGGATGAGGATGAGGATGAGGATGAGGATGAGGATGAGGATGAGGATGAGGATGAGGATGAGGATGAGGATGAGGATGAGGATGAGGATGAGGATGAGGATGAGGATGAGGATGATGATGATGATGATGACGATGACGATGTGGATGTGGTTGAGGATGGAGATGAGGATGAGGATGAGGATGAGGATGAGGATGAGGATGAGGATGAGGATGAGGATGAGGATGAGGATGTGATGAGGAAATGAGGTCTGAGGTGGAGGGATGAGGAGGATGAGGATGAGGATGAGGATGAGGATGGGGATGGGGATGAGGATGAGGATGAGAATGTGGATGAGGATGAGGATGAGGAAGAGGAAGAGGATGAGGATGAGGATGAGGATGAGGATGAGGATGAGGTTGAGGATGAGGATGAGGATGAGGATGAGGATGAGGATGAGGATGAGGATGAGGATGAGGATGAGGATGAGGATGAGGATGAGGATGAGGATGAGGATGAGGATGAGGATGAGGATGAGGATGAGGATGAGGATGAGGATGAGGATGAGGATGTGGATGAGGATGAGGATGAGGATGTGGATGAGGATGAGGATGAGGATGAGGATGAGGATGAGGATGAGGATGAGGATGAGGATGAGGATGAGGATGAGGATGAGGATGAGGATGAGGATGAGGATGAGGATGAGGATGAGGATGAGGATGAGGATGAGGATGAGGATGAGGA